>PVNU02001982.1:600000-1116358 GCA_003013855.2 Liriodendron chinense | reverse complement strand
TCACAACTAAAGACTTCCCATGGCTAAATCCTAACCTCTATGAGCAATATTAGGCCATTAACTCGCCGCATTCGAGTTCTTTCAAACCGGGGAGGACTGATGCAGGATGAAGTGACCCAAGATCTATCGGCCAAGCCCAAGCCACACAATTGGCCCATCAATAAGGAGACCCAATCTTCCTAATTTTGGCAGCTAGCTATGCAAAATCAATCAACTAACTAAGCAATAAAATCTCATTCAATGTCTCTTATCCATTAAGCATCTTTCTTATTTACCCTTCCATTTTTGCAATAATCATTAGTTGACAATGACATTAAAACATACCTTCTTTGTACATCTGAAAAGCCTATTAAGTGCCTGCACGAGTAGTATCAAAGTACCTTGGAAATGAATAAAAATTCTAATTATTGTTTTTTACTTCGTGTATGATTCTTGTGCTCGGTTTGGAGGTGCTTACATTTGGACAATTCCTTCCAGTTAGCCAGCTGCTCCATGAATTTAAAGATTATCTTAGGGACGAACACAATGATCTCTCCCCTTTTCTCCACGCACCTACTAGAGGTTAAACGATCACTCAACATTGTAGTCTTCTAGAGACAAACAACCAAAGGTACCAAGATCCAAGTGCGCAAACTAATGGATAAGAGATTCCTAACCTTTCAATCAGCAGCCTACAGATAGACGGTTAAGAGAAAGAAACAGCAACGATTAGGGAAAAAATTGCCAAATAACTGCTCTCACGGATCTTCAAGTTGGGAAGAAAAAAAAAAATCAATACCCATATGAGGTGGATAACAAAGACCAACTGTCCATATTAAAGAACCATGGACTCTGTTAACGTCAAAAACTGGTGACAGATTCTCCTTCCTATATTCACGATCCTCCTGAAGATAGCTCCTTTCTTTCACCTGAAAATTACAGAGAAAACTAGGGGTGGCCGGCGCTCGGCCGTTACCCCTCCGATGCTTAAGTCAGTAATGGACTTCAACAAAGATGAAATGTGAAACGTGGGCTAAGATGTTCCGTCCCTTTCTCCTCAATAAAGACCTCTATTTATTTAGATCTAACTGGAGCGGTTTGTTACGTAGGTGGTTGAGATCCTCCTGATTTCATGAGATAAGGTGCTATCTTATCATATTAGACACCTAGTTGATTACATTCCTTGATGTAAATCCCTTTTAATTCGGGGCCGGTGAGTAGAAACAGATCCAAGCGGATCTGTAATCTGGGCCAACTCACGAACTATATGGGCTGCTGGGACTACGACCCGGAGATATCTTCGTTAGCCAACTAGCGACCAAATCTGTTTGGATATGATTGAATGATAGGTTAGCGAGCGAGTCTATGCAGACATTCTTTTAGGAACCAAGGCGCGCCCATTCTTATTCGCTAGACAATATCCTACGTTGATCTGCTCGCAGGTCTCGATCATCAAAGGGCGCTCGCATGTCGCTGGTGATCTATGTAAAATTGCTCATGAGAGAATTAGCGTTACTTGAGAAGGATGCGGACGTCGACCAACTTTATTCTATGACAAACTCCACACATAACAAATGATGCATCAGGACTCTAGATCCTATGAAAATAGCACTCATAACATTCCATGAAAATCATAATACTTCCAATATAAATAATCAGTTTCTAACAAAAATTCAATAAAACCATCGGATGATGAGCCACTAAAAAACCAATTGGTACAGAATAAAGGGAACCTCTCATATGCAGCTAGTTGTACGTGAGAAAAATCATGGAACTAGCTGCTCTCTTCTTTTTTTTGACATCAGGGCGTCCCCGCCCCATCTTAAGGCAAGACTATTCCATACAGATGCATACAATCACCAACAAACCACATGCATTGGGTAATCTCGAGGAGGGGAATTGAACTCACGTCCGTGGGGAGCACACCCATGACGCTTGCCCCAAACCCCATGCTTATAACATTAGGGGGTGTTTGGGGCATGGTATTAGATGGGATTAGATGGGATGGAATTGCATTTGGCTCCGTGCAAATTCCATATGATGTTTGGGGAGGATAGGAGGCTTGGGATTAAGTGGGATGGAATTGCACTTGATCCCACGTGGGATTTCTGTGGGATTTTGTGGGATTTCAAAATCCCACACACGTGGGGCTCCACATTGATGCATGTGTTTTATCCATGCCGTCCATCCATATAAGTCCTTTATACATGACACTATGGTTATATACTTGTTCAAGTGACGAACATCCGTTGTGAATTTGGTCCGTTGATTGCAATTCCATGGTCCACCAAACGGTATTTTGCTTAATCCAATGGTTTTCCCATGGTAAGTATTTGATCCCAAACATGGGATTGGATATGAAAATACAATGGAATTACCAGACATGTAATCATTGTGCAATAAATGATGTTAATCCCACCTAAGACCATTCCATCCCTTTTAATACCATGTGCCAAACACGCTATGGTGGAACCCAAAAAGCTGCATAGCATCGAACCCATCCGGCAGGGTCTCCCCACCATGAAAATGAACTCCCCAAAAATCTGACTGATCCAACCATTAGGTAGGCGGCCACCTGATGGAAATTTTTGGGTGGTTTTCCATTGTTTCCGAAGTTGTGGCCCACCTAGTGATTAGATCAGCCTGATTTTTGGGGCACTCCATCTTCATGGGATGGCCACGATTAATGGGTTGGATACCATAATACCACGATGGGCTCAACGCACAGCTAGTTTCCAACTTTAATCATCTACATCTACTTGCATGTGAGATGTTCTCCAGCAAAAAAAAAAAAATGATCCAATCTAACTAGAGCCCATGATTGCAATGAAAACTATACAGGAACAAATGATCCTGTTAGTTTGCCGGCTACAGTTGATGAGATGGAAGTAACCAATTCAGCATACATGCACATCGATACAGCCGATCCAAACCATTCAGCCATTGTGGAGGTAGCTTAAACCCAAAACCCAAATGGATCGTACAATGGTAGCCACCAGATTTTTCCTATTGTATTCATCCAGCCAGTAAATCATCATTCTAACCGTCCATTCAAATGCCACCAATCAGACGGTTAGAATCACCCAATCACGGGGAGTTTGAGGCTATGGTCCATCTACAACGGTACCGACAACTTTAATGGGGTGGATTGAAATTTAAAATATAATAAAAAAAAGGCATGAGGAAGAAGGGAGAAATTACTGGGGTCCCGAACAGTGGCATTGATGGAATAGCCACGGTCGAGAAGCAGCTTCACCAGCCATGATGCGATGTAACCAGAAGCGCCCGTCACGCACACCAGCTTTCCGCTTCCGCTCATTTTCTCCTCTGCTTCTCTTCTCCTCCTCCTTTGTTTTCCCTCGTCTCCTTCTATGCTTCTCTTTGGGAATACACGCACCTTTTCGGTCGCGGATTGACTGCGAAAGCCTTCGGCTGGCATCCCCCGCGTTCGGAATCTAGGTGGGCCCCACCGTGATGTTTGTGAGAAATATACACTGTCCAACCGTTTTGTAAGATCATTTTAGGCGTTGCGACCAAAACTGAACGGGATCCAAGACTCAAGTGGGCCGGAAACATAACGATTGAACTTCCACAATTAAAATATTCGTGGGGCCACAGAAGTTTCGAATCAGGATGATATTTGTGTTTTCAGTTCATCTCAGTGGAAATGACATTATGGACGGTATGGATGGCATAGAAACATCACTGTGGACCCCATAGAGGTTTCAATGGTAGGAATTCCCCTGCCCACCATTTTCTTTAGTGCGCCCACTTGATTCTTGGATCCTATTCATTTTTCGCGGGCATTTCCTCCGCTCGGAATTTAGGTGGGCCACCCGTTTTGTGAGATCATTTCCTCCGCTCGGAATCTAGGTGGGCCACCATGATGTTTGTGAGATATCTATGCCGCCCACCCGTTTTGTGAGATCATTTTAGGCGTTGCAACTAAAACTGAATGGGATCCAAGACTCAAGTGAGCTTTTCCATAACGATTGAACTTCCACGGTTAAAATATTCATGGGGCCAAAGAAGTTTTGAATCATGATGATATTTGTGTTTTCAGTTCATCTCAGTAGGAATGACATTATGGACGGTATGGATGGCATAGAAACATCACTGTGGACCCATAGAGCTTTCAATGGTAGGAATTTCCCTGCTCACCTTTTTCTTTAATGTGGCCCACTTGAGTCTTGATCCTGTTCATTTTTCGTGGCAACGCCTAAAATGATCTCACAAAATGGTAGGTGGGGTCACCGTGATGTTTGTGAGAAATCTATGCTGTCTAACTGTTTTGTAAGATCATTTTAGGCGTTGCGACCAAAATTGAATGGGATCCAAGACTCAAGTGGGCCGAAAACATGACGATTGAGCTTTCACAATTAAAATATTTGTGGGGCCACAGAAGTTTCGAATCAGGATGATATTTGTGTTTTCAGCTCATCTTAGTAGGAGCGACATTATGGAGGGTATGGATGGCATGAAAACATCACTGTGTACCCCATAAAGGTTTCAACAGTAGGAATTTCCCTACCCACCTTTTTCTTTAGTGCGGCCCACTTGAGTCTTGGATCCTGTTCATTTTTTGTTGCAACGCCTAAAATGATCTCACAAAATGGTTGGACGGCATAGATTTCTCACAAACATGATGGTGGGCCCCACCTAGATTCTGAGCGAAGTAGATGACTGCGAAAGCCTTTCCCAGGCAATCCGCGTCCCAATAGAAGCGTTTCAAACTTTGGAAGCGGATTTCGTGGTGTGCAACACACCTCTTACCTCGGTGGTGTGTTAACATAGAAGTGGGTCCACCTTAATCTACGTGTTGTATCTACACCATCCATCCATTTTTTAATATTATTTTAAGGTTTATATTATTTTAAGGCATAAACCCAAAAATAAGTAAAATCCAAACCTCAAATGGACCACGCTAAAGAAAGCAGTGGAGATGGAATGCCTACCATTAAAACTTTTTACTGGTCATAGAAGTTTGAATTAAACTTATACTTATGCTTTCCCTTTATCCAAGTCCGTGTGACGTTATCAACAGGTTGAGTGGAAAATAAATATCATAGCATGCCCTAGAAAGGTTCTAACAATAGGCATCATTTCTGTAGTGTGGTCCACTTAAAGTTTAGATTTAATTCATTGCTTGGTTCATTCGTTAAAATGATCTTGTAAAACGAATAAACTGTGTGCATGTAAAATATACATCATGTTGGAGCCGGCGGAACTTTGCAATGTCAACACACCACCATAGTCAGCCACACCACGCATTCGGCTTCAGCTTCAAGCGTGCTTTGTGTGCCCCCTGTTTCTAGAAGCGGCGTGCCCGCCATTATTGAGGGGGGAGATTATGTGCGGCCCTGCCTCACCCAAAATTTTGCGCACTTACTTTGGGGCCCACCTTTATATATGTATTCTATATCTACACCGTCCATCCGTTTTGCCAGATCATTTTAGGGTATGGCCTTAAAAATGAAAAAGATCAAAATCTCAAGTGGACCATACTGTAAGAAGTCTAAGAAGCAGTGGTGATTAAACATCCCATCATTAAAAACTTTTTATAAGGCCCATCGTAATGTTTTGGTGACGTTTATTTGTAATCCAAACTTGTTGATAAGGTGACATAAACATGGATGAAGGAAAAATAATATCAGCTTGATTTAGAACTTTTGTGATTTATTATATATTGTTAATGATTCACCATGTTTTGATTCCTATAGCATGATTGATATGAGATATGGATCTTACTTTCTTTGATACAGAATTTATTAGGGGTGCCCATGGGCGGGGCTTGTACGTGAAAAGTCGTATATTTGAATAGGGCCGGGCCGATGCATGCGGAAACAGTTCAAAATTTGGGCCGAGACCTACCCCAAGCCCGACCGTTGATAGTGCTAGAAGTCAGGTTGGCACCGTCTTGGTGAGACCGGGGACCCGATAAATGCCTCCACGTGGCATCGACGGCTGGGGCGCAGTTTGATGGATCCTCGATTCTACTTAGGTCTGTCGAGCCCTAACCCTAACTGTGGAGCCTATTGTGATGTATGTACCTTACATTCACACCGTCCATTTTCTGACAGCTCATTTTAGGGCATGGTCCAAAAAATAAAAATAAAGCATGTCCAAATCATAGGTGGACCATGCCATAGGAAACCGTAGTTATTGAATTCCCACTACTAAAATCCTCATGGAAACCATTGAAATGATTATTTACCATCTAGCCAGTTGATAAGGTCAAAACGAGCTGGATGAAGGGACCACTCAAATATTACTCTGATGAGGTTTCAACTGTCAATTACCACTGTCTCTTATATTATAGTCCACCTAAGATTTAGGTCTGTTCATTTTTTTTTAATCATGTCTGAAAATGTTTTTTCCAAACAGACGAATAGCATAAATACAAGGCAGATATATTAAGGTGGCTCTGCAGTCATGATCCCACCCACCTCAGTGACCGAGCGCCCATACTGCGGAAGTTAGGGAGGCGGAATGGGAACTACCTGTGCCCCTCTCTAATTAGGACTGCTGTGATGTATGGGTTTTGTCCGCACTGTACTGTACATCCATTTTAAAAGTCCAAAAGTTAGGTAAATCTAAGGCTGAAGTGGACCACACAATGGATATTAAACACCTATGATTAAAGACTTTTTGAGGGCTTAAGAAGTTTTGAATCTAACTGATATTTGTGTCTTCTTTCTACATTCAGGTTTATGTGACCTTATGAACAGCTAATTAAATGGCAATTAGGCATCACGCAATGCTCTAAGAAGGTTTCAATGGTGGGTGTCATTATCATCATTGTCTCCTTGTGGTGTGGTCCACTTGACCTTAGATCTCGATAACTTTTGGGCTTGTACCCTGAAATTATAAATTGAAAGTATGGTACGGATAAAATCCATACATCACAGTGGCCCCTCACACTCCCTTTTCCATTCCGAGCTGGGAAGTATTGAGTAGTACGCAACCCATGTATGGACGGTGCTATGTGTTGGAGAGCCTTCAAACATGTGCGAGTTTGAGTGCTCAGACCGGTCGGGTGACTGGTCTGGCTGTGTAACCCAAATGCACGGAAGGCCGCTGGATAGTTTCTGTGTTGCCTTAGACCAGTCGGCCGACTGGTCTACATGGGGCTCCGACCAGTCGAGCGATCGGTCGGTAGTGAGGCAGCGTCGGGCGTAATCTCCCTGGATGATTTGGTGCGTTGGGCGACAGGTTGACTATGCACGTAATTTCTTGCACATTACGCGGTAGTGCATAAGATGTTTCTATTTTCAGGATTCTTGCTATATATATGGCATGTATCCGAACTTAGATAGAATCCTAAGGTGTCCAAGGTTTCCTAATTGCATTAGGAAGAGGGGAGAGGTGTTTGTGAGAGAGAGAACTTGGGTTTTCTCTTTTTCTGTGCTTGTGGGCTATCAATCTCTGTAATCTTCTGTTAATCATAGTGGATCGCTTTGTGTCGTGGTTTTTTACCCATTGAGGGGTTTTTCCACGTAAATTCGGATTCTCTTGTGGTAAATGCTTGTGTGTGGTTTGATTTCATATTGTTTCTCGTTTAATCTCGCATTACTCTGCACGTTCGGCTTCCGCTTCCGCTGCCGGTTTTCCCAACAAGTGGTATTAGAACTATCATTGGGGTAGAGTAGAATTCGGATCTGAGACGAGAAGATGGGATCAAGCACAAGGTTCGAGGTAGAGAAGTTCTCTGGGAAAAATAACTTCGAACTATAGAAGGTGAATGTTGAATCCTTCCTAGTTCAATAAGGGCTTGATGGAGCTCTTGGAAAGCGACCCAAAGCTATGAAAGATGATGAGTGGACGAGGCTCGACAAGAATGCTAGAACCTCAATCCTATTAAACCTTACGGATGATGTTCTCTATCATGTCATGAAAGAGAAGACTGTGGCTGAAATGATTGTGAAGCTAGAGAAGGTTTATGCCAAGAAGTCTCTAGAGAATTGCATGTACGGATTGATGCAGTTGATCACCTTGAAGATGGCTGAGGGAATGAAAGTGGAGGACCACTTGAGCACGTTCAATAGGCTAGTTCGCAAGTTGGTGAAGATCGATGAATCGATGAAGGATGAATATTAAGCATGCATCCTGTTGAATTCTCTTCCAGATTCATATGAGTCGTTCAGCGACTCTGTGTGCGCAGGGAAGAAAACCATAAACGTCGAGACCGTTATCTCAGCCCTCCGGTTGAAGGCGATGAGAAAGAAAAGCGATGATGTTGGCTTCCCATTATTCCTCAGAAGCATTGGTTATGAGGGGAATAAGTTCTGAGCATGGAGTATATTCGAAATCGGGATCTAAGACCAAGGGCAAAGGGAAGGCTAAGGTGAAGTGCTGGAATTGTGGTCAGGAGGGCCACATGAGAGGGGATTGTCAGAATCCCAGGTTGAAGCAAGAAAAGTATGAAAATTTTTTCTGGATAAGGAGTCAATACCGTAGAGGACGGTGGTGATCTGTGTGAAGTTCTGACTGTATCTGGCAAGGGATCTCATGGTAGTGAGTGGATCCTAGATTCAAGGGCTTCATGTCACGTTTGTCCTAACCGAAGTTCATTCACGACATACAGGGACTATGGTGGTAAATTAGTGTTTGTGGGTGATGGCTACGCTCATAAGGTTATGGGTATTGGTACAGTGCGCATCAGGATGTTCGATGGGATCGAACGAGTCCTAGAAGATGTGAAGCACGTCCCCAAGGTGAAGATGAATGTGATTTCTCTTGGTGCACTCGAGGCAAAAATGTGCATGTTTATCGGCCGCGATCGTTGTTGTGAAGTGTTAAAGGGGGCACTCGTGTATATGAAAGCACAGCGGTGTGGCCATTTTTACAAGTTGATCGGGAGCACAATTCACGGTGGAGCTACGGGATCGGCAGTGAGATCCACAGTTGCTCGTATGTGGCAAGTGCCCAAGGGCCACATGAGAAGAGTGGGAAAATGCGTGAATGTGCAAGGTTAGAGTCGATGGTGGCACGAGAAGCAGTGGAGCTATGATTGAAGATGAGATGATGTTGCGAGGATGGTGTTGTTTTGACATTTGAAGCCTCAATGGAAATTGTTGGAGAGCCTTCAAACATGTGCGTGTTTGAGTGCTCACATCGGTCGGGTGACCGGTCTGGCTGTGTAACCTAGATGCACGAAAGGCCGCTGGACAGTTTTTGTATTGCCCTAGACCAGTCGGCCAACCGGTCTGCAGGGGGCTCTGACCGGTCTGGCGACTGGTCGATAATGAGGAAGTGTTGGGCGTAATCTCCCTAGATGATTTGGTGTGTTAGGCGAACGATTGGGCGACCGGTCGACTGTGCATGTGGTTTCTTGCACATTACGCGGTAGTGCGTAAGATGTTTCTATTTTCGAGATTCTTGCTATATATATGACATGTATTCGGACTTAGATAGAATCCTAAGGTGTCTAAGGTTTTCTAATTGTGTTAGGAAGAGGGGAGAGGTGTTTGTGAGAGAGAGAACTTGGATTTTCTCTGTTTTCCTTGCTTGTGGGTTATCAACCTCTGTAATCTTCTATTAATCATAGTGGATCGCTTTGTGCCGTGGTTTTTTACCCATTGAGGGTTTTTTCCACGTAAATTCGAATTCTCTTGTGGTGAATGCTTGTGTGTGATTTGATTTCATATTGTTTCTCGTTTGATCTCGCATGACTCTGCACGTTCGGCTTCCGCTTCCGCTGCCAGTTTTCCCAACACTATGTGGCTCCAAGATGATGCATGTGTATCTTCCATGCCTTCCATTCATTTTGCAATTTCATTTTAGAGCACGAACCTAAAAAATGAGTTAGATCCAAATAAGATGGGGTCCACAAATCTAAGGTCTAATCTCATTTAGTCAATGGTTTGCACAGTAGATGCATTTGGTGGAGGATTCTTCTCAATAATGGAAATTTTTATTCTCAATGCAAAAGATCATGTTGGCTAGCTAGGAGGGACTCTCTAGATCCTATAGACGAAATCTCAGTTGCCCATGCATAGAAATATCCTGGATTAGAAGATCTTGCATTATAAAGGTTATTTTGGAGAAAAAGATCAGCGAAGATATATGATGAAAATCGGGAAAAACTTCACAAGAGGGGGTTTTGGCAAGCTAGAAAACAGATAAACGATTTGGATCTTTTGAAAAGGGGCCCACAAGGTGGACCGTGCATAAGCCAGCGACAGACAACATCCAAACAGACGTCGCTACACCAGTGTCACAAGGTCAAACGTGCGTTTGATCGTGCACATGACGTGTGGTTAGCACACATGACCTCCCCTGAAATGCATGTGCTAAATCCACTCTATCTATCAAGTGGCGAGCATGATTTTAGAGTACAACACCAAAAAATAGACCCGATCTGAGGTCAGGTGGGCCATCTATAGGCCAAATTTTGATTTGGATATTTGTAGGATGATCAAAGGGCTGAAAATTGACGTATACGGCTAAAATGTGCCCAAAAAGTTAAATTTAAAGTTTTGCGTCATTATGATCGCGGAAAACTATCGTACTTATAAATGACAGTTTAACTTAAGTTTAACTAATGACATTTTTGTAATTATCTGAAAAAATGCGAGTATTGCAAAATTTAACCTTTCTATATTGTTAGTGACATTATCTTAATCAACTTTTGTAAAGGGTCCCCCAATCGGATCTTCCACGGGTGGCCCACTATTCTTGAATTAACCAAGTTAATGTATAGTACTTAATCAAAATAAAATTTTCAAAAATTTCAAATAACTTCAAAGAAATCGGAAGCATTACAGTTTAGGTAACTCATCATCTTGAATTTGTAGCCAGCTCGTTTCATTCTGTTGGGCTAGTCAAGCCAACTCAAGCTAAAATGGCTGGTGTCCAAGCCCCACCCAACAATTAATCGGGCAGTGCATGAGAAGCCCAAGCGTAACCCACATGCTAGGCTACTAGGTTCAAGCTCAGCCCTAAGCCAGTTGGGCTTCTAGGTCAGGTGGGCCACAGGATGGCCATTGGAGACCATCTAACCTGTCCATTTGCTTTGCCGTCTCATTTTAGTACATGTAGGGCTTTCAATGGGTCGAATCTATAACGAATCCAGTTGGATCCGGCTCCAAGTCCGTATATCTGCAGACGGATTCATATCGAACTCGGATCCAAAAGGTAATATCCATATCTGATCCATTTATAAATTGTTAGATCCATTTTCGATCCAAAATCCATATAACCATCGGATTCGGGTCGGATCTAGGTTCGAATCCACCCCCATTACAAATCTAAAAAAATATATAATATAATAAATATAATATAGTAGAAAAATGATGCAAATCCCACTATTTACTATGGTATGGTCGACCTAAGAGTGGCATGTCTCAATTTTGAGACATGGCCTAAAATAATCTGTAAAACGGATGACCAGCATGAATATAACATATACAGTAAGGTGTTAATGAGTCAGATCTTAATCGGATTCGGATCGAACTTAAATATGTTCCTGTGAATCCAAATCCGGTCCATTTAAGTAATCAGGCCTATTTTAAGATCCAAATCCGGTCCATTTAACTAATCGGACCTATTTTAAGATCCAAATTCGCATTATACGGATTCGGAGTGAATCGGATCTTGGATCTGACCTGCTCCATTGAGAGCCCTAAGTACATGAGCACAAAAATAAAGCAGCCCAATGCTTTAGTGGGCCACACAAAATGAAAACAGGGGGGCACCATTCGCACATTGGTTGGGCCACAAAAATATTTTGGGCAATCCATGATGTTTATATGATTTGCCAAATTAATTTAAGGCATGGGCAAAAAAATGAGATAGATAGAGAGCTCAAGTGGACCACATGACACAAAATCTGTTGAACCATTCAATGGGCTAGACATTTCTTTCCAAATCTAGGACGTCCATCCACTTTGGCAAAAAATTACAACATGAGCCAAAGAATGAGGTAAATCCAAAGAGTAGGCAACAAGACATAAAACAATGGAGATTGTATGCTCAGCGTTAAAACAATCGTGGGGCACAGAAGCTTTGCATCAAGCCATAGTTTTGTGCTTTCAATTTATCCAATTGAGAATGATTGTATGAATGGTTTGGACAACCTATAAATGTTAAGGTGGACCCAAACATGTTTTCATTGAGATACCTTTCTCACTATTTTCGTCATATGGCCCGCTTCGATTTTGAATATGTTATTGCTCAATTTGGACATGTGGCCACTCGTGTTATGAATGACTTGAATTTGGTTAAACATGTGCGATTAGATTTAGTGTCAGGCGTGCCTGTAACAGCCTCTCCCAAGTATATGATATTGTCCACTTTGCCCGAGGGCGCACGATTTTATTCTTGGGTTTTACCCCAAAAGTCCTCATATCCTTAAAGAGAGAACTCCACATATAGCCAAGACTCCGGGCACTCATTATCCATCCGATGTGGGACAAGCAGCCACCAGGGCCTACCAACTGAAGCGCTGTTTTCGAAGCCCGATCGATCCCACAAGGGACCCGGATGGCAACCCACGTTCAGACCACAGCTAGGCTACATCGGGGCGCTAGAGTGCCAGAGTCATGCTCAACTCAAATCAATTAAATGCTTGTCCAAGTGCTAAACTAGCCGATTTAAGATCAGATCTGTGAAAATTGGCTCGACTGTTCAACCACTAATTATTACACAGATTAAGTGATTTTAGAAGGAAATGGTTAGTCCTTCTGAATGGAATCTTTTTTGCAAACTTTTCTTTCAATGGCAATAATAGATCAAGTTTCTTTGTAAAACAATAAGGATTGGATAGAATTAAAAATAAGGTTGGATTGTCGATTTATTTTTTTTTAAATATTAAAGTCATACAATCAATAAATAGAAAATAAAACTAAGCAAAATAAAAATAAAATATCTACAATAGATTGTGCTGGAAAAACAGTCGTGTAAACAACTAGACGGTCATGAGACAATCATAGTGTGAAGTCAATAGGACGTGATTGGTGATGTATCAAGTAAGAACTCAATAATCTAGAGGATCCAACAAAAAGGTTATGAATATTTAACCTACTCCTAGGTGCATGATGTAGTGGTGTGCTAGAGGATTCAGACTTACCGTAGCATGACCGGATAGAAGTGGAGTGGCTAAGCTAAGAAGCTAAATAAATAAAAGTCTATGGAGGACAAATGGGCAAATTGTGTAGAGTTGTGAAGAGATTGTTTGTTATCGTTGACGATGCATATGGTTATGAGCGAGGCTCCTTTTAGGAGGCTTTTTTTTTTTTTTTTGGTTAGTCATACAACACACCCACCCTTTTAGTTCGGCAACACAGCCTAACAGTGGGTCAAACAATGCACCCAGCCACTAATGGGGTTAGTGTGTCTCCTTAGCACTCAAACCTGAGACCTGCTGTTGAAACGCCAAGGCCTCTTCCAGCTAGGCTAGCAGGTGAGACACTTTTAGCAGGCTCTAGCAGGATACTTGATGAGTGTTAACAGTCTCTCTTGGTGCGAATACGACATATGGCGGCTTCTGGTTGACTGAATTGCGCCAAGCGTAAATTTCTGGTTGACTGAAGGTGCAAATAGGATCTTCTCCTCATTTGGTCTCATGTCCTGACTTGATATGGCAAACAGATGAACGGATTGGATTTAGACCAAACGTCACAGTGGGCCCCGCCTGCAATCAGGGTCACAGTTCATCAAGTTAATCAACCGTCCCATTGTTGTAAAGAGAGATGACCTGATCTCATCGTAAACATGGCAGAGATGAAAACCGTAAATGGAAGAAGAGTCAGAAACTAGGTGGGGCCACCGTGATGTTTGTGAGAAATCCACTCGGTCCATCTGTTTTGCCTCTCATTGAAGATCCAACGCTTCAGTGAGGCCTCATGAGAGGGAAATAGTGGGGATTGAAACCACCGTCGCACATTGGCTGGGCCACAGACGTGTTCTGGACAATCATGTCTGGCAAAATCGTTTTGCCAAATCATCTTAGGACATGAGCCAAAAAAGAGTCAAGTACTAAACTGATCAAGTAGGCCACGTGACACCAAAAAGCGCGTTCAAGACACATTGTTGAACCATTTGGAGGGGCCAGAGACGTTTCCTGCCAAATCCAATATGTCCATTTGCTTTGGTAGGAAATTTTAGGGCATGAGCCCAAAAACGAGTCAGATCCAAAGTTCGAGTGGGCCACAAGACAGAAAAAAAAAGTGGAGATGGTATACCCACTGTTACAACATTCATGGGGGCACAAAAGCTTTGGATCAGGCTAATGGTTTTGTGATTGGAGTTTATCCAACTGAGAATGGCCATATGAACGGTTTGGATGGCCTATAAACATCACAGTGGACCCCAAACACTTCAATTTTAGGAAATAAAGGAGGCGTGGGCCATCTGTGATGGGTGCCATCATATCAGTATTCACTGATGCTTGGATAACTTAATCATGAAAGGAGTTCATGCACAATATGGAAGTACTAAAATGATCCTATAGTGATCCAGATGGTCAACATGATGGGTCCCACTTCAGATGGGCCTTGTACTAAAATTCTCCTTAATGGGAAAATTCTAATCCTTCAATTTGTAACCAGCAAACAGAGGCTTGGGAATGGAAATACAGCAACGGTCCACATTCAACTATAAGAAAACGTCTAAAGGTCCAACAGCTCGAAATTTCCCATTTTGGTGCATGACCCATCCTGCTTAGGCCCAAAACGTCCTGCGCCCGCCTCGACCATAAATCCACAATCTGTCCAGGCAGGGGTACCCTGGGGCCCACCATGATGTATGGGTTTTATCCAGGCCGTCTATTCATTTTTCCAAGATCATTTTAGGGAAGGAGCATAAAAACGAAGAAGATCCAAAGCTCAAGTGTACCACACCATAGGCAGCAGCGGTGAAAATGACACCCACTGTTGAGATCTTCCAAAGGGCCATGTTTATTTGCCATTCAACCTGTTCATAATGTCATATGGGAGGACGACTTTGGTGGATCAAGGTGTGTGGAATCGTTGACTATGGGCCCACCATGATGTATATGCCTTGCATGTATGCCGTCCATCTGTGTTGAAAATTCATTTTAGGGTATGATCCCAAAATGAAGCAGATCCAAATCTTAGGTGGACCACAACATAGGAAACAATCGTGATTGAATCCCTATCATTGAAAACTACATGGGGACGATTGGAATGTTTATTTGCCATGGAACCTGTTGATAAGGTCACAAAGACCTAAATGAAAAGACCACAAAAATAGCACCTTGATCCAAAACTTTTGCGCCCACGTGAAGTTTTTAATGGTCACTTACTATTATTTTTTGTACTATGGTCCACCTGAGATTTGGATCTGCTTCATTTTTGAAATCATGCCTGTGAAAGCTCAAAGATGGATTCCTCCCCTTTAGGATACTCATGGGGCTCCCAATTGTGCTGGACGGACTGATAGTTGAATCAAGTAAGAGGAATGGATATTTATGTATAAAATAATAATATATGACTAGAATTTACTTGAATTTATGATATGACAGGATTTAGAATTCTGATAAGTTAGAGAATGCATGTGTGCTAAGCTGACACGGGCCATTAGCTATTTAGGCCCAGTTTAAAAAATTCCAAATCTAATTGAGCCCAGAGCTAAGACATCCATGCTTAACCTCGTGAAGGAGTAGAAAAGAAAAAATAATGATGCTTATGCTCATGTCACCCATAACTGTTGGTTGTGGACCCATGGGGCCCACTTGTGGACAACTACTTGTGGGTGGGGCTCATAAGGATGTTCCCACATCCTCCTTCTTCCGAGAGTTTGAAATTCAATTAGAAATTTAAAACCTCAGAAGACGATGAGATGGGATAAGATAAGGTTAAATCAACATTATCTCATCTCATCCCTTATCTCTTTTCCCTCTATTTATAAGAGGATTCTTTCCGTAATCAGATACAAGAAAAAGGAAAAGTATAAGTTATATACGGAGAGAAAAGAGAGGAATAGGCTTCTAGAGTTTATCTGATCCATCCATCAGATCTGAGCCATAGATCTGATCCGGGGACCATCTTCACCGTAGGATCAGAGGGGTGATCAGACCCATTTGTTCCTGAAGCAAATTGGCGGATGACTGGATCACACCGTACATCCTCGGCGTTGCGAAAATTCTTATCGTGTAGATCGTCGGATCCTGGAGGCCCACACTTCCGCAATTACTAACAGTGGTATCAGAGCATTGAACGGCGGATCTCCGATTTAAAGAAGGAATAATCGCAATCGAGGTAAGTGGCCTTAATCTGAGGATTATAAATTAAAATTTTATTTCATTTTAATAAATACACGCGATCATCAAATTATCACCACCATTGATTATTCCTTTTATTTACTGCATTTATTTTAATTTTTTTATCTCTGAGGTATGGATGTTAAAAAAAAATTAGAATAAGAAAAATAAATAAATAGAATTTTTTTAATGGAAGATAGTCCGTCTGATCATTAGGGAACGGCTTATATGTGGGTCCAATCAACAATGCATGTGAATGGTTCAAGATCCAAACAATTGATCAAATGGACACTAGCATGCATGGATTATCATAGAAAATCTACCATGTCAGTAGATCCTGACCCCAAGATCAAATGGCCCCCAAATAGGTTATGGAGAATAGTTCAAAAATCAAAGTGTGAAATCTTCCCATGTAGGGGCCCATCACATCAATGGTTTCAATCACGAGGTTGCAGGCCCCATGACCAGCTTATAGGTTCCAATCCAAACCATTCAAAATGGGGACCCACCTGACGGACGAATGGCTTAGATCTCTAACACATGTGCCATAATGACACAATGGACGAAGCCACTGCTGCATGAAGTGGCAGCCATGGCCACCACCACCACCACCACCACCAGCGGCAGCCATGACCAGCCCGCCACTGCAGCAGAAGCAGCAGTGCTGCGCCGGTCACCGCCCATTCATCTCTCTCTCTCTCTCTCTCTCTCTCTCTCTCTCACTGTAATCATGGCCGGGGACAGCCTCAGCGCTGCTGGCAACAACGGCAGTGGCAGCCATGGCCACCGCCGCCGCCGGTAGCAGCCAAGGCCGCCTAAAAATCTCTCTCTCTCTCTCTCCCGTTTTCCCATGGCCACTACCTGCAGCAGCAGCAGCCGCTCCTCTCTCTTTCAATCTCTCGATTTCCCTTTTTCTCCCAGCCTGTAGCGGCAGCAAAGCAAGCCGCCGCAGCCACAGCAGGACCGGCCGCCGCCGCCGCCGCAACAGCAGCAGCACCCGCAGCACCCGCTGCAACAGCAGTAGCGTCGGCCGCCGCTACCGCTCAAAGCACCGGCCACTCATCCCTTTTCTTTTTTTTTTGTTTTGTAATGAGCAGACAGCCACCATGGCTGCCGAGGTTACATGAATGATGGGTTTCATAAAACCCTAAAAGGAAAAGAAGAGGATGAGGCTACTGGAGCTTACAAATGGGCCTTTTTGGGCCTGGGACGGAGATTTTTTTTTTGTGGGCCATGGCTGAGAAAATTGGGCCTTTTAAGGCCTAACTTGACAATAGGCCTTTTGGGCCTGGGTTGGAGATTGGAAATGGGTCTCTCTTTTTGGGCCATGGCTTAAGGATATTGGGCCTAAGATATGGGCTTATAAGTTGGCAAATTGGGCTCATTTTGAATTACCCATTTTTAGCCCAAATTTTTTATTATAAATGATGGCTTAGAGTTGATTAAATACTAAATCTACTTTTGATTATTAATTAGTGTAAACTCAAGCCACTAATCACAAATGGACCCAAATTTAAGTTGATAACCATTAAACATTATTATAACTTTTTTTTTTTTTTGTAATACCATCAATATCCATAATTTGGGACAAAATTAAGGGACTATTATGAGCTATCCACTTGTGGTTGAATAACCTATATGGACCCCACTATTATGTCTAAAATAGAGATGGGCCAAAATTAGAAGCCCAAGTCACTTCCTTTCAAGATTAAGTGTATCTTGTGAAAGGGCCTTTAATCGGCTATTTTTGGACTGATTTAGACCAAGTAATGGGAAGTGACTTGGGGTTTTTCAGCAAGATCTAACCGATGGTGTGGTCCGTTTTTGTGATTAACTGTCCAAATCTAAAATTATCATGATGATCGATGTATGTATTAAAATGAAAGCATATAATTTAAATTATGGATTTTTTTCTCCACATATCTCATGATTTATTTAATGTACATGTGAGTGCATTAATACATGTGTGTGTGCAAATGAATGATATTTTTTTATATCCATATAATCACTATTGATCATAGGTTCATAAATGAATGGAACCATCATCAACCATGATGATCAACATTGATGAGAGGATCCATCATCAATGGTAAACATTAATGGTAATGATTGGATCCATCATAAATGGACACGATCAATGTAGTGATTGTATTATCATAGAACTTCTTTTATTCGTTCAATGGACATGATTGTTTTCTTTAATCTAATGATTTATTCTTTTTTACTTTAATTTTTATATGATTAAAATTAAGTCCTCATTTCATTAGAATATAGATCTCATATTCCAAGGTTGTGCATAACCTAAGTGGGAGTTTTATTCATTCCTTAAATGATGCATAAACCCATAATGGTGGGTTGTAGGTAATTTCATTTTATTTAGAGAACTTGATTGATCTGCACCACCCATACAGGTATGTAGGCTTTTAGATCCCTTATAAGATGGATTGCATACTTTTATAAACTTAAAAGTTTGAATAACCAGTAGAAATTCTGATGATTAGTGCCAATACTTAAGATCATAGCTAAGTAGTGATACATGATGCGATGTAGAGATGGCCTCTAAAGCATTGATCGCCGATCAACTAAAAGGACAACATTTCGACGGCAACAACTACGAAGATTGGTCCCGCGCAGTGCGAAGCCTTCTAGACGAAGATGACATTTCGCACACTCTGGATGGAGTTCAAGAGGAACCCATATTGGCTGAAAATGAAAATTTAGGTGAACATAGGGCCGCGATGAATCGCTACAACAAGTGGCGTAAACAAAATCGCTCCGCCCGTAATGTTTTGATTAGCACAATGCACAAAGAACCCATACCCACGTATGAAGTGCATGAAACCGCTAAGGGGATCTGGGATGCACTGGCTAATGCCTATAAGCAGAAGTCAGATGCAAAGGTTCGGGCTATGGAATTAGAGTTCCAAGAATACAGGATGCCAGTAGGTTGCCCCATCAAGGATCATATCCGTAAGATGGAGTAAATGATAGGCGCCCTGAGGAATGTAGGGTGCAAACTAACTGAAAATTAAAAGATTATAGCTATGCACCGTTCCTTACCCGAATCATGGGCCCAAATCAAAACGATTCTGAACCATACTGATTCTATCACAACGTTCAGAGACTTTTGTGGCCATCTGGTACGAGAGGTTGAAATGAATGCAATTCAGCCAGGTTCGACCAAGGCTTTTGCAGCAGAAACCCACAAGCAGAAAGCTAACAAGAGAAAGTTCAAAGCTCGCAAGAAGGCGAAGAAGAACAATCAGGAACAGAAGACCGCAACACCTCCTCCAAATCCCAAGAAAGGGAAAGGAAAGAGGAAACCTAAAAAGATAAACATTACATGTTTCGTCTAGGGAAATCCAGGCCATTATGCCCGTCAGTGTGCCCAGAAAAAGACGGTAATTCCTCAGTTACTAAATACTTTGTTTGTAGGCGTTTGTTCTGAGATCCTTTCCGTTGATATCCTATCTAACGAGTGGATTTTGGATTCAGGCGCAACAAAGCATGTGACACAAGATCGTTAAGGACTCGAGGAATTTCAACCTATAGCCACAGGGAGCTACAGGGTGTACATGGGGAATAACGCTGCTGAAGACGTGCTAGGGATTGGTGTTTATCATCTCCGTACGCGCGTAGGGCACACAATAACCCTCCATGATACTCTTTATGCACCGGGCATGTGCCGGAATTTAATTTCTATTTCTAGATTGTTAGTTAATGGTTTGACATTCATTTTTTCGGGACAAGAGTTTCTTTAAGACTAAATAACCTCATCTTTGCATGGGAAAATTTGATTTCAGATTTATTTTTCTAGATGTAGAAAATGATAATGCGCCTCTTGCTTTGCCTGCTACATCGAATGAACATGTAGTATCTGAATCTTCAAAATGGCACGCGAGGTTAGGTCATATTGGAAAGGACCGTATGACAAGACTAGCTAGATCTGGTCTGTTAGGTTCATTATCCAAAGTTGATTTGCCATTTTGTGAACATTGTGTGTCCGGGAAGACTTCTAAGAAACCATTCCCTAAAGCGACTAGGTCAAAGGGTTTACTAGAGATAATTCATACGGATATCTGTGGACCCTTAAATGTACATGCTAGAAATAGATGCCAATACTTCGTCACATTCATTGACGATTACTCGCGCTATGGATATGTGTATCTCATCTCACATAAATCTGAGGCTTTTGATTGTTTTCTCAAATTCAAAGCTGAAGTTGAAAATCAGCTTGAGAAAAAGATTAAAATTCTTAGATCTGATAGAGGTGGCGAGTATACATCTGAAACGTTTAAATCATACTGTGCAAACGTTGGCATCATCAGGCAATACACTATGGCATATACTCCACAGCAAAATGGAGTTGCAGAGAGAAGGAACAGGACACTATTGGACATGGTCAGATCGATGATGGCACATGCCAATCTCTCTACCACATTTTGGGGAGACGCGCTTCTTACAGCCGTCTACATCCTAAATAGAGTCCCAACTAAATCCGTTCCTAAGACCCCATATGAGATGTGGACTGGGAGGATTCCTTCTCTAGCCGACCTACGTCCTTGGGGATCTTTAGCATATGTTTTATTGCCTACTTAGCATAAAAGTAAACTTGATAGTAAAACTATTGAGTGCGTATTCATCAGGTACCCAATGCACTCAAAGGGATACGTTCTAGTTTATGAGGATCGTGGAGGATGGACTGAGTTTGAATCTTGGGACGTCACCTTCGTCGAAGACAGATACCCCAGTCGAAAGAAACAAAAGGTTTCCACCGAACTTTTTAAAATTCCCGATGTATCTCAGGAGAGTGGGAGTTCTGCTTCTGAAAATGGAGATACTCTTATAGTTCATCAGGACAGTAAGAGTACATCTCAGCAGGCTCCTGAGTTACGTCGAAGTGAAAGAGGTTTGATTCCCAGAAGATATTTCGATATCGATAGTCAATCTTTCTCTTGTGTTGCGGTTGACGATGATGAACCTGATTCTTATCAGGATGCGTTATTATCTCCGAATTCGGCTGATTGGGTAACTGCCATGGATGAGGAGATTGCCTCCATGGAGAAGAACAAAGTCTGGGAACTTGTAGATCTGCCTTCCAATCGCAAAGCAATTGATAACAAGTGGGTACTTAAGATCAAAAGAAAGGCAGATGGTACAGTGGACAAGTACAAAGCAAGATTAGTTGTAAAAGGTTCTACACAAAAAGAAGGTGTTGATTATGAGGAAACTTTTTCACCTGTTGCAAAATTTTCCTCAATCCGCATGATCTTGTCCATTGTCGCAAGTTTAGACTTAGAGTTATATCAGATGGATGTAAAGACTACTTTCTTAAATGGTGATTTGGATGAAAATATTTACATGCAACAACCCATAGGTTATGGGGACAAAAAGTATCCAAAGAAAGTCTGCAAGTTGTTACGATCTATTTATGGGTTGAAGCAATCTTCAAGGCAGTGGTACATGAGGTTCCACTTAGCCATCACCACTTTTAGATTCACAATGAGTGAAGAAGATCATTGTGTATACGTGAAACGGTCTGGAAGATCTTTTCTAATACTATCTCTATATGTAGACGATATCCTATTAGCTGGTAATGACATGCAACTGTTGAAGATGTCTAAAGATTGGCTTTTCTCGAACTTTGAGATGAAAGATCTTGGTAAAGCCAACTTTATTCTAGGGGTTAAAATCATCAGGAACCGTTCTAGTAGATTCTTAGGCTTGTCACAAGCCACTTACATAAAGAAGATCTTAGAGCGGTTTAGGATGGAAAATTCAAAAGTTGTTGAAACCCCTATGGATAAAGCTACCAAGTTAGAAAGGAAATCGTGTCCCCAGATAGAAGCTGAGAAATCGGCAATGTCCTCAGTACCTTATGCGAGCGCAGTAGGCAGCTTAATGTATGCTATGCTTTGCACCAGACCTGATATAAGCTATGCAGTTGGCATAGTCAGCCGTTACCAGAGTAACCCGGGACAGTCTCATTGGCAAGCCGCGAAACGTATATTCCGCTATCTCAGAGGAACCAAGGACTTGATGCTGTGTTATGAAGGCGCGAGTCTCGAGCTCAAAGGATATTCAGATGCCGCCTGGGGTAATGACGCCAACGAGGGAAAGTCTACTTCAGGATATGTCTTCTTGCTCAGAGGGGGAGCTATCTCTTGGTCGAGCAAGAAACAGACATCCACGGCACTTTCATCTATGGAGGCCGAATACATTGTATGTTGTGCTGCAGTTCAAGAGTGTGTATGGGTTCGCAGATTCCTACAAGGATTGGGTGTTGTTCCAGGCATACATAAGCCTATATCGTTGAGGATAGACAACACCTCGGCCATTGACTTGGCAAAGGATCCCAAACACCACCAGAAATCGAAGCACATTGAGATAAAGTATCATTACGTTCGTGATCAAGTGAAAGAAAAGAAGGTTATCCTCAACTACATTCCTACCAAGGAAATGATGGCTGATCCCATGACGAAACCTATAGCTAGAGATCTATTTCAGGTTCTCGTCAGGCAGATGGGATTGAGGAAAGCTTGATTGATATGATTGTATCATGTATCTTTGATCTTTCATGAATAATAAATTCTATGTTATTCAGTATTGAGCACTTGTTAGATTAGGTATGTAGATCATCAGCATTTTCTTTGAGATCAAGTAGGATTTCAACTATTATCGGCAGGCCGGTTACCCACTCGCACGGGTTGACCAACCCTAAATGTACAAGAGAGGTACACTTGGGGTGATGTTCATATACTGAGGTATGAACCACCCTTTATTGAAAATAATAAAGGATGAGGATGCGAATGAGTTGTATCCGCCTTCAGTCCTATAAGATTGAAGATGAGACTGACAAAGTCGAATAACATAGTCGCACCATTACTCATAATGCGAATAATGTTATGGCCTGAATCACAGCCAAGTCGTGAGGTTATGAGATGAGTCATACCTCATGTGAGATGACTTGCGTAATGTAGACCCGACAGATACCTAGTATTGTCTACTTTACGGCATGGATTTTAGCCACGTGCTTGGACCTATTACCTATAGATTGCTTTGATTCGATCTAATCATTGCAATGTGCGAGTAGCCAGTCCGGTAGGTGACTCTTTGTGTCCTCAGCTACCCTCCTCTTGTGTACAGGAGGATGAGATTAAGTGTCGCTACTTTAGTATACGATGACGAAAGGCCCTTGATTGGTTAGACTCGGTTATGCTAGGAAAGCGGCTTGATCAATTCCAAATTACACACCTGCATGGGGAAGATCCCGTGACAGCTACACCAAGTTTCTAGAACTATAAATACGCACTTGAAGACTTATCCGCCGGCAGTATCGAGTTTTCTTAGACTTTTACAAACGATATTCTCTTTCAAAATATATATGTATATATATTACTTTAAAAAGAATTCAAATTGATGTTTGTAGAAAACCAAGTTTTTCAGAATAAACTTGATAAGTTGGATAAGTGCGTATGTTGGTCGAGTACTCCAGATTGGGAGTTTACTCTATCCGGTGTGGTCATGCGGACTAGGACAGGCAATGCAAAGCTTGGGTTATTGAGTGCTAGATAGGTGGTCTCTTAGTACTCAAACACCTGTGAGAAGATAACGGTGTTCCAGCTAGTCCCACGCTTCTGATTCTTTTGATCGTGATTCTTTGGTTTTGATTATTATGTGACGAGCTAGATGAACTCTCATGATGTGCTTACCCCACAATGTGATTGAGTGGGAGATGTTGGTTGTGGACCCATGGGGCCCACTTGTGGATAAACACTTGTGGGTGGGGCCCATAAAGATGTTCCCGCATCCTCATTCTTCCGAGAGTTTGAAATTCAATTAGAAATTTAAAACCTCGGAAGAAGATGAGATGGGATAAGGTTAAACCAACCTTATCTCATCTCATCCCTTATCTCTTTTCCCTCTATTTATAAGAGGATTCTTTCCGTAATCAGATACAAGAAAAAGGAAAAGTATAAGTTATATACGGAGAGAAAAGAGAGGAATAGGCTTCTAGAGTTTATCTGGTTCATCCATCAGATCTGAGCCATAGATCTGATCCAGGGACCATCTTCACCGTAGGATCAGAGGGGTCATCAGACCCATTTGTTCCTGTAGCAAATAGGCGGACGACTGGATCACACCGTACATCCTCAGCTTTGCGAAAATTCTTATCGTGTAGACCGTCGGATCCTGGAGGCCCGCACTTCCGCAATTACTAACAATAACACCCCTTGTAACTTGCTCATATCCTCGGGCGCTAAGCCTCGGAGGAAGATATGATCGATATGATTGCTGCAGTTTGGTTTTCTTATTTGTGCAATACCTTTTATAAGGTTTCAAAGAACGGTTCGTTTGAGCACTTGAGGTCTCCACTAGCCAAAGAAAGGTTTCAAAATCTATGGTTGGCTAGAATCCATGAAATTGCCTTAAGATTGGAAAAACTGAAGAATTCCTAACTTGAGTGACTCCCAGTTTAATTTGCTCCATGAATTTTGGGTAAGGGCATCTGTTACGAAGAAGAAAGAGGTTAGGCACCCTTTTACTGTTCGTGTGAAACACGATCTCTACTTTGCCAGGTGGCACGCTTTAAAAGGAGATTTAAAAAAACTTCCAGTAAAATGCTAAATTTATGTCTAAAAGAAATAGTATACCAACTCTTTAATAAATAGAAATTGAAATTGAAATGGAAATGACAAAAAGTAAAGCTTCCAATAAAAGTATTGAAAGAAAATAACATTAAACTTTCAGTTAATCCTTTAAGTCACGTTTTCTGATATAAAAGATCCTTAAGAGAAATAACTGTAGAGCATACTTTATGTGATGTTAGAGCAAAGCCTACTAGTAAAGTGTTGAAAATAACAAGAATAAAATATAAATAAAAAAGGAAAATATTTTGCTAAAGATATTTGGACTAGAAAAAAGAACAAGTTGGGAATATAGCTTGAGCTTGGAAGGAAATAGAAGGGATCAAAGATAGTAGAGAGATAAGGGAAGCAGAGCTTCCTGGCTTCTTTCTCTGACTCTTTGTGATAGAAGGCTTTCTGCCTCTGTCTCTCTTCCTTTCTGTCTTTCCCTCTGTCTCTTTGTGACAGAAAGCCCTTTTTCTCTTTCGCGAGTGTGGACAGTATGATCTCGAATGATGGAATTTGGGGTATTGGGTTTCACGTCGTTTCTTCCATGGGCTTGCCTTTTTCGAGGGCTTTATATGAATTTGGGGGTAAGTGATTAGACTGGAGTCGCCACTAGTTAGTTACTTCATTTCTATAGTTGGCTAGACCCCATAGAAACGTTAAAGAAGAGGATTTGAAGATTTTCGCCTCAAAAATGATTCCTTGATCTGCAGTTAGATATTCGAGGTAAGGGACTACGGGTACAAAGAGGGAAGGTATTAGGCACTCACTATGCTCGTACAGATGTATGGTCTCTACTTCACAAGATTTGATTAATTTATGAAGGTTGGGATTAGTTCTCGTGTACTCTCAATGATATATGTATAATAAGATGATATGTGATGGTGGATCCGATCAGTTAGGGTTTCTAATGGGCAAGATCTAATTAAATCGGCAAGCTACAGAGCATATGCTTGAATCGATCAGGTGTTAGAAAATGGTATAATGCGATGCTAATAAATGCAATAAGCAGGGAGCTTGGGAAGACAATGAGTGTTGCACTATATATCCTAAAGTATGGATTAGATGAGGGTGATATTTGGATGGTTGAATGAACGATTGTGCCGTGTAGGATATATCAAGTGGCTTGAATTGAAACTAGAATGGCTCAAGAGGCTTGGATCTTGGCTAGACCGGACTAGACTAAGGCTGAACTCTTTTCACTCACTTTCGCTCTCCTAGGTAAAGGAATGAGATGCCGGCTAAGGGTGTATGTGATGGATAAAGGGAGGATGGAATGGTAGTGGATGCCGGGCAATGAAGGAGAGTGGGGATATTTATAGCTTCCCAACTTGGTATTTTTGTAAATCCAGCAATGTTGAGGGTTACAAAGGGCTTGAAAGACTGAGATTTGAGATTGCCACATGGCAACATCTCATGGGTTGATGGAGGTAGTAAAGTTGTAATTTTGTGTAAATGGAAAGGACAGTGTAAGTAATTTGGACAAGCACACAAATGAAGGAGGGAAATGTCAGAACCGCACATAGATGGAGAATTCCTCCCAAAGCAAGAATCGTGCCACGTGGAGCTCTCCACACATGTGCACCCCTTCCTTTGACTTAAATGCTTTATTGCTGCAACTTTCCTCTGTGGTTGTGCTTGGTAATGCCCCCAAACTTCGACACTCGAGTATATAACTCAAATCTCGAAATCAAGAGTGTTATGTAAATAACGAATGAATCATTCACAATCACAACTGATACTTTTATCCTTTCCATTCACAAGGTACCAAATATATGGAATCAAAATAAACCAAACTTTAAAAATTAAACTATAAATCAACGAGTCTACGAAATTGTTCCAAACTGTCTAAACTAATGGCCATCTAATGGGCCTTATTACATTAATCCTTTTAAACTAAAAATCAAAATAAATCAATCCTAAAAAATCTTCTAGAGAATTCCCTCATCTGGAACCGCTTCCTCAAAGTCCTCTAAGTCATCACTTGTCACTACGGTTAATCGTATAACACTGCGTCAGCTATAAAAGCCGGTGAGCATTCTCATATAGTTTAACACATGTAATTCGATGTAGAAAACCACTTGACCATTAAAGTACAAATCACTACAATTTCAATAGTAATTTCATCTAATCAAAATCTCTTAAACATGCACGTGATGCATGGTATGCAAGTATGCTTCAACAATCTCAGTGCGGTTATCAGTAGAACATCCAGGGCCAGTTTGTAGTCGGGCCTACACTGTTTCACAACTGCAGAGTTGGTCTCTTGTACACACCAGGGAACTCACCCAACCTGCCAAAATCATCTGATATCCACCGGGTACGCAAGTATAGTATCTAGCACACACCAGGGAGCTCAACCAACCCGTCCACAATCGATGGACTATCAGAAGGGTATATTGCACACACAGGGCGCTCAACCAGGGACTGTTGCACACACTTGGGCGCTCACCCAAACAATCATCAATGGGTCTATTGCACACACCAGGGTGCTCACCCTACGGTAATAACTGGAGTTCTCAAATCGTGTTATGCATGAATCAAATCAAAATCAGTATTCCCAAACATTCTTCCAGGATAATTCAAAATCGACTCATACACGTACAACGCTAACCTGATATTAAATTCATATAAAGCACAATTTGTAGAGAATTTTATATACCATCAATATAATTCACAAATCAACCCATATAAAACAACTCAAACCTCTAAACCGGAAAATTTAAAATACAAATAAAAAGAATTCAAACTTGAAACACATAGTGAAAAGATATGAGAAATAAACTCACATTCTCTTCTTCTTCTCTCTTTCTTTCTTTCTTTTCCTCTTCTTTCTCTTTCTTCATCTTCTCGCTGCTGGAAGGTTGCTCCAGCAACGTGAATCCCCCCTTGAAAGCTCTCTCTCTCTCTACAAAACCTCTCTCTCTCTCTCTCTCTCTCTCTCTCTCTCTCTCTCTCTACTCGACCTTCTCTCTCTCTCTCTCTACGTTTCTCTTCCAGAAATGACACCTAGGGGGTCTTATACACAACCCTAGATGAGATTGGACGGGCCAAGATGGACTTAGATGGTCTTTGTTCGCGGTAGGTGGTGGAGTTTGAGTTGGAGAAGGATTCCACTTTTCGTTTCTTGCGAAACAAACCTTAAGTGAGACGTTGGAGACCTAGGTGGGGTCCACACGATTCTAACGGAGCAGTTCCCAGGCTACCATGCACAGCAATGGCTAGGATCTTGGCCCCTTTTGATTTGGACGGTGATTTGAAGAAGATCGGATAGACGACCGATGTGGAAGATTTTCAAGGGGACTCCATGCGTGGGGAAGAGGGATCGATTGGATGGCTTGGATTTTAAATGCGGGGCCCACAGACGAACGGCGTGGATGGTGCAAACGGACAGCGGACGCCAATGTCGCAGCGGGCGAATGAAGAAGAAGCCGCGTCTTCTTTCAATACGCGGTCAACGTGTGTAGACCGGACGCGTGACGTGCACGTTGTGCACGTGGGTCCCACCATGATGTATATGCAAAATCTGCATCATTCATCAGGTAGTCTATATGATTTTAGGGTATGACACCAAAAATGAGACAGTCCGAAGTTAGATGGCCCACTTATGGCCCAATTTCTGATTAGGGTACTTGTAGGATGATCAGAGGGATAAAATTTGACGTGTACGGTTAGATTAGGTCTCTAAACTATTATATGAAGTTTTGCATGAAACGGATCGTCAGAAACTAATATACTTAAAATCGTCTATATAACTTAAGTTTAGCCAATGGCATTTTCGTAATTATTGTAAATTTGTGAGTTTTTATGAAATCTGACACTTCTACGCTGTTCTAGGGTTTATTTTGAGCGACTTTAATAAAGGTATCCTACATGAATTCCCTACAGTTGATTTATTATTAATTTATCAATATAGTAATTCACATAAATTATTAAATAATTAATTAATTTGTTACTTTAATTATTTCGAAAACTTGGGTTATTACAACTTAGGTTGGGCTTAAGCCTGGTTTAAGTTCTACCTAGGTGAGTTAACTAGGTAGATGAGCTAGGTTGATTCAACAGGTTGACCTATTGGGAAGTTTGTCTTGGTTTTTCCTAAGGGTGATTTTTAGGGTTTAGGGTTTAGAGTTTGAATTTTGGATTAGGATTAGGGTTTAGAGTTTTGGATTGAGATTTGGGTTATGATCAGGGTTTAGAGTTTGGATTAGGGTTTTGGGTTTTAGACATAGATCACCCTCCATCCCAACCGTCCAATCTTAATCAACCTATCGGTCCGAGGGGGGGAGGGGGGGATAAGCATCTGGAGAAGGAAAATTTTATAGGATGACTCATCATGTACACACAGGCTTGGATAAACCAAAGCTCACATGAAGGAATAGGAACAAATGATCCACACTTGGAGTGTTGGGATCGTTCCAGCGCATAGAACCCGGGAGAAGCTGAAGGGAGCCAGTTTTGTCCATAACCGGCTGAGCTAGTGCCAGTTTTGTAAGAAACGGCTGTATAGCTTTGGTCCAAAGCCGCATAGTGAGGCCTACTATGCTGGCTCAATCCATCCCATCAGTTGTCTACCTGGAGAGTTTTTAACCGTGTATCCGCTCTGGTTCAATGGCCCACCAAAGTTGCAAAGGTTAAATAGTTTCGATAGTAGGGTGTCTACAATGCCTTGAAATGATTTTTCAATACAGATGTACGGAGTAGATATAAGACACACACATCATGGTGGGCCCCACAATCAGGGATCTCACCCACCGGAAGACGCGCCCATCATATAGACCTTGGATGAAGAGAAAACACAAATATCAGCTTGATCCAAAACTTCCACGGCTCGCAAGAAGTTTTTAGTGGTGGGCGTTGAATCCCCACTTTGTGGTCTACTTAGCCTTGTATCTGCCTTTAATTTTGGGTTCACAACCTAAAAAGTGCAGAAAAAATAGATGGATGGCGTGGATAAAAACCCATACATTACGGTGGGCCCCACAGATCCCTGCCGTCCAGGCCTTATTTTTAATAAAATCTCACCTCAGGAGGTGAGTGACTCGGTTTGAGTCACGCAGAATCGTGTCGAGCCAGCTCGATGAGTCTCTCTAAGTCCAGGCCGAGTCAGTATCCGGTTTTCCAGTTACTCTTTTAAATCACAAGCAGCCTATGATGGCCCCCAACAAAGGGCTTGATCAAATTGTTAATTGGACCTAGATTTGTGTAGATGATCTTGACCGTCCTTATTTAAGGCTAATGATCAGGGAAGCGGATTGCCTGTTACCCAGGCCACAGAGATATACTTGTGCCTGAGGCTGTGGGGCCCACAGAGATGTCCATGATAAATCCACTCCGTCCAAATATTTTGAAAGACCACAATAGAACAGGATTCTAAAAATCAGGCAGATCCAAAACTCAGGTGAGCCACACCAACGAAATAATGGGAACAGAAATGTCCACCGTTGAAACCTTCCTGGATCTGACCATGATGTTTATATGCCATCCAAACCATTCGTAGGTTTATTACCACTCAGATAAACTGTAGGAACAAATATCATCCTGATACAGAACTTATGTCACCCCAGGACTTCAATGCACACTGTGTTGTGGTATGGGCCACATGAGTTTTGGATTTGCCTGATTTTTAGAATCCTATCCTATTGTGGTCTTTCAAAACTGATGGACAGTGTAATTGTCATTGACATCTCTGTGGGCCCCACAAAGCCTTCTGTGCGATCACAGGCAATCCGCTTCCAACGATCAGATGGTAACATTGTCAGATTTATCTGATATATGGATGCTATGAAATCTGTATTGGACCCAATGAACAGTCTACATAGATCAATTGGATTATCTGAGTGCTCCAATGCAACTAGAAGCACTATAGCTTATAAAATGTTATCAAGCTCTGATAGCACTAGAGCATTTGTATTCGATGCTTTTCTGCCTATGTTAAAGGGAGATCTTGCTGAAAGTAAAATATTAAAAATAAAAAAAAATTAGTAAATTAAAATTTTAAAGTATTGGTAAAGATGAATTAATTTAAACTTTTAAATTAGTAAATTAAAAATGATGTTTCTCTCTCTATGTTACTGAGCTATGCATGTGACTGTACTTCAATCATTCCGTACCAAATCTGCTATACACCCAGTTTTAAATCTACAGGAATTTGCACCTCACACAACATAGACGAGTCTAGTTCTTTTTCTTTTGTCTGAATGATCCTATCTACCTACTTATATTCTTGAAGTTCTTCCCATCAGCGAAGAGAATGAACTTACGAAGCATGAGAGTAGAAGAGATCAAAAGTACCCACACCATTTATTTATGTAGATCATAATGAGCAATCTCCAACACTCAAAAGTTTGGTGAAATTCTTCTCCTTCAAGCTCTCGACGGTCTCCTTAAGGGACACATCCAAAGGTATGTGGTTGATGCCCAAGCCTTTTGCTCTCTCCTTGGATATCTGGTACGTCGGCGTAAAGGGTTCATCATTTGCACACCTGCAATAACAAAGAACACAAGCAGCCATTAAATCTGATCAGTGGTCAGATGCAACTAGGATCGATTAAAAAATCCGATGGACACATGACCCCAGCTATAATAAAGTTGTCAAACATATGGCTGCAACTTGGATACGGATCAACTAGAACCCGATTCACCCAACCGGAGTTCAGGTCAGGTTGTCAAGGTCCTTAGGTTGGGTTCAGATTGAGCAAATTCAGGTCGGGTTGGGAATAATCACATGTATTTGGATCTGGTTGGGTTGAGTATGAGGACTTCTGGTTGGGCACCTTGGGTTGAATTTGGGGCTGTTACGGTAGTACGAGATCACTACGAGGCTGTTACGGGTCAATTTGTCAATTTTTTCGTAATGGCTGTTATAGCTGTTACGACTCCGCAACACATAACGGTAACCATTACTGTTGTGTGATGGCCTTCATGGCCGTTGTGTAATCGTTTTGAGATACCTTGGTTAGAACAAAACCACTACATTGATGCCCTATTTCAAGAATTAGGTTGATCCACTGGTTAGGTGGCCCACAGTTTGTAAAACAATGTATGGCTCTAAAAGACTTGGCTCAAGTTTTCTTACCATCCACTTCTTTCCAATATTGGAGCCCACATGCAGAGTGGACCAGATTTACTTTTAGGAAAACATGTATAAGGTCAGACCAACCTGATAGATGGCTTGGATCTCGCACTTATGTGCCATGCTAGCACGTGTGGTGTGTACATGAGCTTTATTGCACATGCTATAATAAATAACCAAATTCATGAACTACCCGCAAATCTCTACTTACATTACTGTTACATATTTATCCATGAAGCATAATGAAATTACCTAGCATATACTTGTTACAATGCATGAATCCATTTCATGGAAATAAGAAATTAGAAAATGCATGCTATGAGCCCAAGACATGAACACCAACTTGTAACATTCTTTCTTTATAACTACCTTAAGAGTTCCGCAAAGCACACACGTGTGTGCAATAAAGCTTGTGTACCCACCACCCGTGCCTGCATAGCACATAGGTGCGAGATCTAATCTATCAATCAGGTTGGTCCAACCTTCTACATGTTTTCCCAAAAATAAAATCTGGTCCAAGCAGCATGTGGCCCCAATATTGGAAACTAGCAAATGGTTAGGAACCTTCAGCCAAGTTTTTCAAAGCCGTACATTTGTTTTGCATGCTGTGGCCCACCTGACCAGTGGATCAACCTGATTTTTGGGCTAGAAAATCATTATAGTGGTGACACCTAGATGGATGAATTTGATTTGATGCAAGCCCATGGCCCACCATGGGTCCCAACATGTGCTGATTTTGAACTGTTTATTTATAGATCTAGGGTCTAAATATCAAAAGCTATATTTACTATTTGTGGAAGATATGGGTGGATGTGATAGATAATATGGGGTTGCTTAAAAGATATGATGATGTGATTGAAGATTTTGAGTATTATTTGTAGATTTGCTTTTAACATTATTAGGTTTGTTACAATCTTAGGTAGATTAGATTGAGTTGAATTAATTAGATAGATTTGAAATCAATTAGATTGATTTCAAATCAATTGGGAAGATTTTCATTAAAGATTCATTTAAGATCTATGAAAGGGGTGGTGGTGGTGTAGGAGTTAGATAGCAATAAAGTTCTCTCCTTCTTTACTGTAATATTCTTGTGGGTGTACTCTTGTCCATTTCTTTGCGATTTGGGTGTCGAATCTCATTGAGTCGATAACCAGGTTACACCATTTAGTTATTAGAGCAGGTGATCATTGGGGGATTGCCGACTCTACATCATCTCCTAATGGTTTTGAAGGAGGTGACAAAAGAAGAGTTCGTACAAGTAATCCAATTGATCCACGCACTCACAAAGTAGGTAGATCAACTGACGCATGCAGTAGGCAATCTTAGTAATCAAATGGGAGATGGGAGAGCTCTGGCATTGAGGGAATCTAGAGACCAATATTACCTCAACACCCAGATTGCACCAATATCGGATCTCTCATGCCATGCTTGCACATGTGGCATGTACATGAGCTCGATTGCACACAAGTGTGGGCTTAATAAGGCTCACTACCCTAATGTACAACGAGTTTAGAGAAAAAGCATGATGAATCCAACTAATGGAATCCACTCCTCACATAGAATCCCAGGAAATATTGGAAATGAATATCTATTGGAAACACAATCTTACTTTTCTGGAAGCGGTATAGCAGGGAAAAGCTTGTGTAAGATCTTCACAAGCTCTGAATAGTGAACAACTCTCTCAACTAGACAATATCTTCCACTTGCTGAAGGAACCTCAAATGCCAGAATATGTGCTTCAGCAACATCTTTAACATGAATCCATCCAAAGGTTGCGTTAGGAAACGTAGGACTTCCTGCATCACAAAAAAACCTCAGGCTATTACATCACAAGAACTCCATAGATAAAAGGGAAAGACATAGGGAATTTTTCATTTTATTTTCTAATGATCAAAGGAACATTTTTATGTTCTCAATTCAGATGGATATGAACTACGAGGCATGATACTGGATGCTATCTTGCATGCACTGATGCACCACAGAGCTCAAACTATGCACATCATGCCAAATCAATACCACGAATTAGGGAAAAGGCACTGATATTCTGAAACAACGTGAATCTCAGCATTGATTTTCAGCACTGGATGCGGGAGTATAATAATGGCCAAAACCTCGTAACTAAACATTAATTTGCTAAAACATGCTGGAAACAGATACATAAATATGTCCTATTATGAACTTCTGAATGAAATTGTATGCTTAAGTCTAAACTTATATCAAGAAAGGTTAGTGATGAATAAATTAAGGAAAGAAAACCAACCTATTCATGATCAAACAGGGAAGTGAGGCACATAGTGAAAAATCTTTTTCTTGGCAATTTCTTGGCCCAGGAATTTCTTGGAAGATTTTCAAATTGACATTTTTCTCACGATATTATCAGGAAAATCCCCCCAAAAACAAAAATACTCAAAAATATCTATTATAAACTACTGAATAATTTAAAATTTTTTAATACAAAAGTATAAACAGAATTATTTTAACTTCTAAACAAAATTTCCATTAAAATTGTGATAAAATCATGAAAATTAAAAAATTCTAAGAGTTAAAAAATCTCATGATATTATTTTTATAATACTGTTTAATCAAAATTCCATGTATTTTCAAAATCTCGGTGATATTTGTCAGTGGTGAGGCCACATCCTTTTTGTTTTTTATTGGGTAGATCTGGGCTCGAACCGAAGACCTCAATGGTCAATTGCACCTTGTCTAAAATTGAGCTATGGCTCAAACCACTTACCATCATACAATTTTTTTTTTTTTTCCTTTTACATGGTCAGTGATATGGTGCAGAAATATCATGTGGTGCTCAAGTTGGACTGTTAAAATGTAGCAACTCCCTTGTCTTCCAAAAAAATGCAGGTTCATGGAAGCCATACATTCTACTACATGTGTCAGTATGGACAATATAAACAGAAAGTAGTTGTCATGAATGTGAAGCGATTGAGCAAAAAGATGTAAAATGCAAGCAAATGCAGAAGATCCCTATTTCTACGACTCGCAAAAAGCAATTAATTAACTAATTAATTAAAAAATAAGTAGAGAGAATCATACTAGGGAATGGATTGACAAATGAGAGAAAACATCAACTGGCAAGAATTAAACAGGCACTTCTATTAGGCCATGTTTGGAAGTCATGGATTCCATGCCAAACAATGGAAAAGGAAAAGGGTTTCCTTTGATTTGATGACTTATGTTGTTTGGATAGCAATTCCACCAAACAAGCAATACGCTTTTCCATATTTTGGATTCTTGGCAAAATAACTAGGTGATTATTATGAAAGGAATATGAGATTTCCAGTAGCTATCCGAACAAGAACTCAAATTTGGATTCTATGTTTCAATAATTCTCATGGAAATCATCATTGAATGATTATTATGTTTCCCTTTGTTTTCCCTTGGATCGTATCCAAACATGTCCTCAGAAATGTTGAAATAATAAATTCTAGACACTAAAAAACCCATCCCCTTCCAAACCCATGTTCCTAAGACAGAAACACATAATCCACAAGTCACATTTCTTTTCTTTCCACTTAATAATCTTTCTTGTGATCCGAGGGTTGTCTAGTGGGCATCTTTACTCACTAAAAAAGAAGCAAAAGGCACAATCTTCATTTAGGAGGATAACACATTCACATTAACTTCGATGATGACAAAAGCTTACCGTTTATTAAGTTCAGAATTGCGGCAGCACTTGTATTAAGGGTTGGCTGAAGAAGAGGACCAATCACCATTCCCGGATTGATCGTGACAATATCAATTCCTTTCTCCTTAGCAAACTTCCAAGCAGCCTTGATGCAGGACAGCCCTAAATATGATGCATGCTCATGAACACAATTATTCAGCGGAAATAAAAGCAATAATAATAATGAAATCTAGCATCAATCATCATAAACTAAGAAAATCATAAAGGAAACATGCAATGGGATGGGCCATCATCACAACCATGGAGTATGGGATTCAAGTAGCGTATAGGTTGGATCCGGCAAGGGATGGAACCTCCCGATCTTGCATGGTCATACCCAATCGATTAATGATGATCACTAGTCCGAAGAATCAGAAAGTTTCTCGGATTAGGGATTTGAGAATTTGGGGGTTTAGGGTTTAGATCGATTCTCAAGGTTTAGATCGTGGGGAATAAACAAAACAGAAGTTTAGAAGGATAATAATGGAAGATGAAATATCTGGAAGAAGTTGGAGGGGCACAAGAAGAATAGAGAAGAAGGAGGTCAAGGAAGAAGAAGAAGCACCATGAGAGAGGAAAAGAGGAAGGAGGCAACCAAAGGTTTGCTCTTTTTCATAAATCAACAACTAATCAAAAAGGTTTAGGGCAACACCCTTATAAAATTCGGAATTAGCATAATTACCAAAATACCCCTACTAACAAAATTTCAAAAAAAAGACATTTGCATAAAAAAAACGTACCCACACTAACCCAAAACTCAAATAAGTAAAAAATGCGTAAAATAAACTCAAATCTAAGATGTCCGATGCGCTCCAATGATGGTGTGATGAAAGTGGGCCACAATGAACCAATGGTCCGATCACATCATCATCACGATCCAACGGTCCGATCATATCTCCTCCAAGCAACTAACACATGTCTTCCCAATGTGGGGCCTGATGTCCGCATCATTCTCCTCGTCTGAAAAGAACTCGACTCCGACGAGTTAAAACTCTTGTGGCGCTCTAACAAATCCGGATCAACATTCTGCAACTCCACTTCAGTAAACCACGTAGATTCTGACGGTGGCTTGTTCTTCCATTTGACAATGTATCTTTGGAAACCTCCGCCTCTCGTAAACACTATCTCCTCATCCAAGATTTCCTCAATTTCTTCTTTATGGATATTAGGTGGAGGAAGTGGTGAGAGGGGTTGAGAAATAAAATCAGATAAGGGCCATAAGAGAGATGATGGATCAACGATGGGATGGTGGGAACGGACTAGATCTTCCACATTAAAAGTTGGGTTACTGCCCATTTCAGATGGAAGGTCGATCCGATACGCGTTGGACCCAATTTTCTACACAATCTTGAATGGTCCAGCACTACGCGCTTGTAATTTCTTAGCGGAACCTTGTGAGAACCGCTTAGGCCTTATCCTCACCATTACATGGTCTCCTTTATGAAATTCTTGCAATCTACGATGAGAATCAGCTGAGATTTTAGAATCATCATTGCTCTTATTTATCCGCTGTCTAATATGTGTATGCAAATCATGAATATGGCGTGCGAATGCATTGGCTGACTGTGAAGACCTTTGGATGACAGACATGGGTGACACTAAAGGACACTCTGAAAAATCCACGAACTTGGAATAAACAATCCTATGGAAATAAACAATCCTATGACCTAGAACTTGGAAAACTGAAACAAAAGGACACTTCCCACGGGTGACACACAATTTCTCATTATAAGTATTATAAACAAGGATGATTTTCAGGTATGCCAACACTTGAGAACAAACACTAGTAATACCAAGTCTTGAGCAGATCTTGGCATCAGCCATTATGTCCAAAATGTCATCAAGATACGGGATAAAGACTAAGGTCATCATATCCACCATGACGTGAATACGTCGCATGATAGCATGACACTTGACTGCAGCTTTGTGAACGGTCAGGATATGCCCACTTGTGTGCCACATGCCATTATTCTTGGAAGTGAAAAGACCAGGCATGACACACAAAACAAAACTCCAACTCAAACTTTCCTTATTGAATTCTTCCCCAAGAAGTTTATCAAATTGACATTGCATTTCTATATTTTCTATGGGGTTCCCCTGGTATGGAGGAAAGCTTGACAAGACCAACTTAGGGACAAGATCAATTGTGTGTTGAATGTCCCATATGGGTGAAAATTTATCCCATAAATCATCTGGTGGGATATCACAAGTCATGTGGGTGTCTATCATCATATCCTCATTAGTCTCTTCTTCAATTTCATTTGTGTTCACCATGGTAAGAGACATAGATTGGGAGACTGTATCAATTACATCACACATGACACTCGGAAGTGGTGTGGTCTCAAACTCTTCGACCTTTTCATCACTAATACACACTTCGTCATCCTCAAAGATGATGAGCGATGCCTTAATTTCTTTCATTTCCTCACTACTGACGTTAGGCACGTACTCTTCCACTTCATAAACATCATGTTTGGATTCTTCCAACTGGCCATTTACCAAGGTATTATCTCGCTTCCAAGGAAATATAATTGGTGTTAAACACTCAAATTGTTCATAAGCCGAGATTTCCTTAATGATGGGTTGGACCACTTTACAAGGAGGGGACCATATTGGTTTTGTGTTTGGATGAGAAGGTGGGGCAACTCTCTTCTGACCCAAGGGCTTTTCACGATAAGAGATGGGAAGATATTTTTCTTTCAAACGCTCTTTCATCTCGTCCCATTGTGATATCGGGGCTCTCCCAACTTTATCAAGTCGTCGCTCCAAATCTGTCCAAAACGACTTGGCTTGGCCCTCCAATTTCCATTTCGCAAACCTCACTCGACGATAACTTGACATATCATACCAATAAAAAAAATAGTCCAAGTCCTTAAGCCAATCAAGGAAGGTTTGTGGGTCCATGTGACCATTAAAGTTAGCCAAATCATCGGAGTTCGGCTTTCCATTGGGTCTTGACGGCCACACGACAACACTTAATGGCCCTGAAGATCTCAAACGCCTATACTCCATTCACTACGGGGAGACTACGGACTGGGTGACTCACAATACGAATGCAATGAATTTAAACTACAATGAACTGACACTAATTAATTCTAGATGATGCGACTCAAATATGGAAATTTTCCAAATTAGGAAACTTTCTAAAATTGGAAAGTTTCTAAAATTGGAAACTGTCTAAATCTGAAAATTTTCCAAATTAGGAAACTTTCTAAAATTGGAAAGTTTCTAAATCTGAAAATTTTCCAAATTAGGAAACTTTCTAAAATTGGAAACTTTCTAAATCTGGACATTTCCTAAAACCTAAAAATCAAAACCCTAATTGGATAACTCGATCTAGATAAAAACCATGCAAGCCTATTCTCTGATACCAAATTTGATGCAGGACAGCCTTAAATATGATGCATGCTCATGAACACAATTATTCAGCGGAAATAAAAGCAATAATAATAATGAAATCTAGCATCAATCATCATAAACTAAGAAAATCATAAAGGAAACATGCAATGGGACGGGCCATCATCACAACCATGGAGTATGGGATTCAAGTAGCGTATAGGTTGGATCCGGCAAGGGATGGAACCTCCCGATCTTGCATGGTCATACCCAATCGATCAATGATGATCACTAGTCCGAAGAATCAGAAAGTTTCTCGGATTAGGGATTTGAGAATTTGGGGGTTTAGGGTTTAGATCGATTCTCAAGGTTTAGATCGTGGGGAATAAACAAAACAGAAGTTTAGAAGGATAATAATAGAAGATGAAATATCTGGAAGAAGTTGGAGGGGCACAAGAAGAATAGAGAAGAAGGAGGTCAAGGAAGAAGAAGAAGCACCATGAGAGAGGAAAAGAGGAAGGAGGCAACCAAAGGTTTGCTCTTTTTCATAAATCAACAACTAATCAAAAAGGTTTAGGGCAACACCCTTATAAAATTCGGAATTAGCATAATTACCAAAATACCCCTAACAAAATTTCAAAAAAAAGACATTTGCATAAAAAAAACATACCCACACTAACCCAAAACTCAAATAAGTAAAAAATGCGTAAAATAAACTCAAATCTAAGATGTCCGATGCGCTCCAATGATGTTGTGATGAAAGTGGGCCACAATGAACCAATGGTCCGATCACATCATCATCACGATCCAACGGTCCGATCATATCTCCTCCAAGCAACTAACACATGTCTTCCCAAGGTGGGGCCTGATGTCCGCATCAAGCCTCCTCAGCCAATGTTTTAGAAAGTAAATACCAAGACTACAAGAAACCAATAAATTTGTTGAAAAGAGAAGAGGCCCGAGTTATCAAAATGACTACATTAAAGATACAAATAACTTCATGTAGTATAATGAGTACCAAATATGTCCTTTTACCAACCAAACAAAAATCAATGCAAAAACATTTAAAGCTGAGGTGTGATATAACTTTGCTATTCGAGTTAATTCCAAACACCAAAGGAAAATGCGATCCATATCACATTGATGAGTGAAGATTTAATGCTCATTGTTCTGAAACATTTTGAACAATAAGTTGAAAACATGAGTTAGGTTTGTAAAAAAAAAAAAGACTTACTATGAAAGCATATATTAGTTGGATATATCGCATGAAGACACTCGATCTATCTGGGCTATTTGCCAAACCCTAGTTCCCAATTCTTGTGAGTTGATGTAGTTGAAGACACTACTTTTAGTACAAAGCATTGCCGTTGTCCCCAGAAACGCGAAAAAGGTATACCTAATACCTTACTAGGCCAAGGTTACCCAAACAAACATGACCATCCACCTAGCTCTCTGGACAATCACATCCCTCCCTCCATCACCCCCAACAACAACATTATTAGATCCTACAAATAGCTGCAAATTCATGAATTCCATGCCTGAGCTTGCGTCCATCCCAACAAATGGCTACAAGTTCATGATTTTTATGGCTCAACTTGGGCCCAAAAGCCTCAAAGTTCATGAATTCATGCCTGATCTTTCAAGAATTTCTAGCCCATGATCAACAACAAACCTCATTTCCCATGAAAATATATCTATATTGTCCAATGTAGCTGGACCAGTGACAGAAAACCATGGTTGAAATCTTAAATAATACCTTTGTCATCATCTGAGTTGGAGCATGAGCCCACTGATCCCCGCAATTATTGAAATGGCATGGGTAAGAATTAGTTGCAGGGAACTTTAAAATGTCTGATTAATCAGTCCACATGCATCATAAGACTGATGTCTGACATTCTTTAAAAATTAAATGATTCATTGAAAAAGAAAAAGAAAAAGAAAAAATCAGATATAAACAAATTGCTATAACTAAAAAAATTGGTTTCAAATATCTGTACTATTTTACAGATCAGAAGAAAAAATCTCTACTTTCTCTTTTGTTCAAACTCAACAAATGTTAAGAGTTAACGACTCGAGTTGCACACAGAGAAACAGCCAATGGCATATCACCCCACAATAATCGGTGCAGTTTTAGCGCAGTGAAATCTCCTGAATCTTTACTCGATGTTCAGTCATATAGTATCATTTCTTCCTCTCAAAACCTCCAAATGCACTTTCCAAGCAGAGCCTAATTCTTTATCTCCAAACTTCTTAAACTGGCACCCCCCTGATCCCTGGGTTTGCACACTTTCTCCCACTTCATTAGGTGAAATTTGTGTTTTTCTTCCACCCCTTTCATAAGAAATCCCACCCAATCTTCTCTAGTTTGACCAATTCAGAGTTTGGGCATTTAAAAGTAGACATGAAATAAATTGGTAGATTAGACATTGACGCCTTGATTAATGTTATCCTTCCTCCCAAAGAAAGATACCTACCCTTCCAACTTGACGATTTTCTTTCGAATCTTTCTATGACATTGTCCCACAAGTGTTAGCTGGATCGCCGGTCAGCCATACGGCGGTGAATTCGTTCCCGGGCCTTGTACACACCGCCCGTCACACTATGGGAGCTGGCCATGCCCGAGAGTGAAAACACTACTCCGTCCTCTAACTATTCACAGGGGAAGACCAAGAAATGAAAAAGGAAAAGAACCTGTCTACATCTAAAGAGTTTCGAAAAATCAACAATGTTCACAAAGCACTAGTATTTGTCACACAATCAAGTTGTTTAAGAAGATAAATAGCATAGGCATGTTGGACAACATACTCAGGGCTACAACTCATTTTGTCACCTCATTATAAGTATAGCCCACAAAACACTCAACAAGTTCCATTCACCTATGATTAGAAGTTCAAATATGAAAGCATAAAAATTTACACCTTCAGCACATTTACTATAAACAATAAAATGGGTAACAAAATGCCAACCTATAATTATGCACCAATAAGCAATTCTATATTTTTAGTAGCTCTATGAATTGAGACTGTAATATGATGAGCTATAATCCAGTATGAATTTCAGTACCTTATCACAGTGAGAATTCAATGTGGAGCCCAAGAGAGCCACCTGTGATCAATGAAGGCCTGTTGGATACAAACAAAACCACCTGTATTGAACATGAGCCCAAAATAACCACGAATGGCAAACTTGGGCAGTCGCAGCCATAGAGTTGGTATGCAAAATGTATGATGAGTAAAAATGGCATTACTATCCATTTCGCAGGACTTTAAAGTGGCTCTAATCACCCAATCAGGTTACTATTGGGGCCATCGGCAATCCACAGCGAATCCCTTCTATCCAATGGTCTTCTATAATTACAGGTGAACCCTGACATATAAATTAGTACTATAATAAGGTAAGAAGAATTCCTATTGGATAACATCTCATAATATTATAGTCTGAAATTCATTTTTCCATAATGAATTGCATCTAGTCTGGCCACTAGCCAATCTAGCCAAAGGACAAAAATGGGCCAAACTAGCACCAATAATTAGTCTGTCCCATATACCTCTATTATATATAATACAAGCGGCATTTCGCCAATTTACCACTACAATTAATCATGGAATGTAGCATAAACTTTTGGAAAATGGGATGTTATTTGGGAGCCCGTGCTACATGGAGTGTGTGGGGCTCGCTGAGATGACTTTGTGACATCCACTCCATACATATTTGTTGCGCCGTCTCATGTTAGGACATCAACCCAAAAATGAGGCAGCTTAAAATTCAAGAGTTTGAAACGACTCCCTCTCTCTCTCTCTCTCTCTCTCTCTCTCTCTCTCTCTCTCTCTCTCTCTCTCTCTCTCTCTCTAGGTAGCATCATCTATGGAAATAAGAGACAAAATCTAACAATTACACCATTTTCAAAAGAATTTACATGATAACACAGACAGGGAAAGGGAAAAGATATAGCTTAAATAGCTCCAATACAGACCTTTGTCTCTGTACAGACGTCTGGATCAGTAAACCAAGTCTCATCGACGATCACATCAGGTGTTCGAGGTTTCCTATTGTATGTAACTGCAGCCATGGAGGATGTCACAACCACCCTTTTAACAGTGGAAGTTTTTGCACAGGAACCAAGAACGTTAAGAGTTCCCTTCAACGCAGGGGCAATTAGTTCAACCTGAAATATTGGGTGACAAAAAAAGCCATAAGTATTATAATAATAGTCATCCAACATGTACATAATAATAAGATATCAAGAATTAAACAAGGGATGTACTCCAGTGGTACTGCTACTACCTTAGCTTACAATGGTACAAGGCAGACGTGGGGCCAATGTGATGCATGTATAAAACTCAACTAGCCCATCATATGCATCATATATGTTACTCCCAAGGTCTTAAAATCAGGTGATCCGTGGAATCAGGTACGCCTAGTGTTTTAAATAGCGAATAGCATGTAACATAGCGTTCATTCCTCTGAAGCATGAGGCTTAAGCTACATAGCGTGTTGCATAAGCTGCACGCTACTTCTAACTAAGTTTGTGCTTCGTTGAACCAAATATCATGAAATTTTGCACCAAATTTCACCAGATTAGTCTGACTAATAATGGGGGTCCCTACACATGGATCAGTGGTAGACTCACAAGAGTTTCAACACTGAGGTCATAGGTTTGAGTACCCATTGTGGTGTGTGTTAGTGTGAGTGTGCATGTAAAAAAAAAAGTCCAACTAATAATGAATTTTGTGCAACCAAACACAACTTAAAATAATAAGAAAATAGGCAAAGATTATGTATAAAAGGTAAATAAAGAGCAACCTAACTTAATTTTGTTACTTATATTATTTTACTAAAATCAAAAGATTAACTAGTTTTTATTCAAAAAACAAAAAATGTAAAAGATCATTGAAAACATTAATTGATTTTGATATTTTAGTGAAAAATAACTTGTAGTGTAAGCTGCGTAGTGTGTAGTTTATGTAAAATTAGCATGTAGCGTAAGCTACACTACATAGTGAAGTTATTTAAAACACTGGGTGGGCCACATCACAGGGATTAAGTTGATAGGGAATGACCACCCTTGGTTTGCATGTAGGGCCCACTGCTAGTGTTGTGTGCCCTACAAAGCCAATGTGTTAATCTTAACAATTGACTTGATGATTTTGTTTGTATATCATGATGACATAAGTCCTATGTGGACATATCGTTAATGCTATAACTAGCATGAGGGTGTATCTCAAATCATACATATACGTTAAATGAGAGATTCCTCTGGTTGTCCTTAGGAACTTGAGATTGGGTGCAATGGCCATTGGTTAAGGAAGAGTCGCGTTCCATGGATTTCAATACCCTATTGTTTCATGACTACCTATCAAGTTGTAGGATAAACCTGTGGTTATTATTATTTGGTCATCTTGTGTGACTGATCCAATGATGAATCGGAATTGAAGGTCTCTACCATCGAGTTTGACAACAAGTTTGTATGCATGTGCCCTTCCCAACATAGGAGTGTAAATGTGCAATGTGCAATGGGAATAGGCTACTGGTATCAAACATGTTGCTTGGACACTTGCGTTAGAGGATCAAGTCAAGTCTCTAAACCAGAGACCCAACATGCCTGGACTATGATCAACTTGTGCATGTACTAGCATTTGACGAATCCTTCAAACCGAGGACATATGGGGAGCTCAAGCTCATAATGCAATGTGCTTTAGCCCGCCTCACAAAGCCAATTGCGGTGGCTCATATGTCGTATTATTGGGTTCATGCATTAGGATACAACTCAGAACTATATGATCCAACAAGAGATCAACTGGCCTCTTAGGGACACCCTTAACACTAAGATATGGTAGATCGGAACATCCATGAAGTAGTTTTTCCCCAGTATCGGTACCAAAGGTTTCAAATGGTTCTACGAGTGTTTTCAACCATTGATCTTTTATTAACCATTAAAATATTTTCACCACACTTCATGGTAATTCTAATGGTTGAGATCTTGTGGTCCATCGCTTGATTTGCATGGGAATTAGATTGAGAATGGTCCATCACTTGATTTGCATGGGAATTAAATTGAGAATGGATGGCCATATTTAGTGTAAGGATGGAGTCAATTTGAGTAAACAGTTAAGCAATATTACAGACTTTATATGTAGTAGGGCATATCATAGTCCGTAGAGTGGTGGAGCACCATATTAGTGCATCTTCTTGAAACCTTAACTCCTTATAAATAAGATCCTATCAGAGGAGTACATAGAAGAGAGAGAGCCTTGGAGCCCATACCCCTAGAGCATCACCACTTACAGAGAAACAGAAAGAGAAAATTGAGAACCTCTCTCTCTCTCTCTCTCTCTCTCTCTCTCTCTCCCCCCTTCCCTATCCACATGTCCACATGTGTGGGGTCCACTGTGCATGCATCTCTATGAGATGCCCTAGCCTCGCTCTATGATTAGTGGGTTGACTTTCCTCTCTTCATCTAGGATAGATCTGGGAGAGAACCTTCTACTTTGAAGGTATGACTTTAGCAATTGAATGGTTTTGATAGCGACAATCAAAAGGTATATCTAAACCTAAACTCTGATTCTGGTTTTCTGTAGAAACTTCATGATATTTAAATAGTGATCTTTAAATTTATTCTATTAATTTAGATGCTGGAAAAATTATAATTTTTGTTGTTTTTTCGAACTCTATAACAAATATGATATAAGAGTAGTCCTGTTATTAGAAATTAGTTAGTTTCTATTGCTGACTGCCTTAATAAATGTGTTAATTCTCGCTCTGACCGGCAATATGGTGAAAACCTTAACAAGGAACGTCCTTTCCAAATTTGAGCACAAAAAGATATGTGGATTAGGATTTGGGAGATCCAATCGATTCAAGTTAGCGTATCTCTAATGGCCAATTTTGAACAAATGATTAATTAGGTCACATGAGGGCTATTTTAATCATTCCTTTTAAATGTGGATGATGTGGCACGTTTTATGGTTTTGATTTGAATGATAGTTTTGGATCAGTTTGTAGCTGTGATATATTGGTTTAATTGAAAAATTACATGTACGTATGGTTATGATCAAACAAAGTATATGATCATATACAACAATCCAATGGTTGTAATTTTTCTATTTTTTTTCTAGATCGATCATTATATAGCATCTTAGATGGCTCAGATTAGCCAGAATTGTGATATAAAGTATTGGATCTAGATGGTTAAAGTCACACCATTAATGAAAATCTAAGGATGCTCGATGGATGATTTGTGAAAAGAAGAATAAGAAAAGAATGCTCAGGATAGTGGGAGTATGATGGACAGCTTGGATCATCATTATGGGCACAACATTAGGGGTGTTGGTTTGACCTGAAATTGGAGCTGGATACTCCCCTCATCGTGCTCAGTGAGATGGAAGGACTGGATCAACCATGGCCTACCATCTTGTTTTCAAGGGATATCAAATTGGGTTAAAACTTGAACCCTAGCCCAATGATGGTTTACTAAAGACATTTAATAGCTTTACATTGACAGTCTGATCGCCTGATCTAGGAAATTTCGTCAGATCAATCCATTGTTATCTCATGGCGAGATTTGAGCCGCACATTGACTCTTAATTGTCATGGCCATGTTTGTTCATGGTTGGAATGCCCTAGCAGTATTGTAATTGTTATCCTGTGATGTGGATGGTTGCATGATCGATTATAATGCTTGGATATGGTCTCTCCCTACTTCCCTTATATATCATATTGTGGGACACCGTGGTCCAAGTTGAGCACTAACCAGATGAGTTAGTGGGCATGCAACAAAGACACCATAATCCCTATCATGTCTTAGGTACGCGCACTTAGCCCATTATGTGAAGATGGGACACCACAATCCTTGACATGCATTAGACTGTGTGAGCATGTGAGTAGACCATTCGGATGAGAACACGTGCTCATGTGGGACATGCTATGTGAAAAGTATAATCCGAGGCATCAGGTACTTAATGGCTTACAAACTAGGAGAAAGCCCTGGCTATACACATAGTTGCATAACTTAATTTACGAGATCGGGACAAGACAATTCCTCCATTAACGTCCTTGATTCCGATGTCCAAAAGGTTTGTTGATAACTAAAACATGAATAAGATTTCTTATTTAGAGACGGAATTGCACACACAGTTGGTCATCTTTAAGGTCAATAATAAGACTAACAACCCATGTGTCGAGGGTTTGTTCGGGAGATGATTTGAAGGTGGCCAGTTGTTTCTCTTTTGACGGAGAAAGGTGTTTTTGGTATCCGTTGTGTAGAAGGAATCTGGATGATGGAGAATTTGAGGAGTTGGTTGCTCTGTTGTCCATGCTTGAGAAGGTTAGGCCGGTTATTTCTGAAGATGATTCGATGGTTTGGTTGGCAGACAAGGCAACGAGGTTTTCAGTGAGATCTTTTTACAAGGTGTTGGAAGGAGGGGATCTGAGGAATGGTTTCTCTCCTACTAACCTAGTTTGGAAGTACAAAGCTCCTTCGAAGATAGCAGTGTTTGCTTGGTTAGTTGGAAGGAGTAAGGTGCTGACGGTGGACAATCTAAGGAAAAGGAAAATTATTCTTCCTAATGTGTGCATGACGTGTTTTCAGGATGTGGAATCGATTGACCATCTTCTTATCCATTGCATTTTTGCGACGAAGATTTGGCATTCGTTCTTCAATTTGTTTCGAACGTTGTGGGTGGTGCTTGGTTCTATTGAGCAATTCTTCTACTCGTGGCATGGGGGTGATCAGGGAAGGGTCTGTCAGAAAGTGTGGCGGCTTGTGTTCTTATCAAGCTTATGGTTCATTTGAAAGGAAAGGAACAACAAAGCTTTTCGGAATCTTTCAGGGAGAGTGGAGGATGTTTTTAGGGTAGCAAAAGCTCATGCAATTGAGTGGGCTATCGTGGCAAGGGTGGTGGCTCAGTTCCCGGATTTCTGGAATGAGCTTTTGTAACCTTGGGGGGTTTGTTTAGTTCTCGGGTTGTATATTCTGGCTTCAGCCTCTTTGTTTATAAATTTTTCTTTACTGTTCAAAAAAAAAAAAACAACCCATGTGTCGCTCAATTGGGCAGTTCTCCCCATGATTTTTCTACCGGCTTCTTTGTGGATTTCCTTCGAGGAAGGATCGATCGCATCCACTGTTTTTGTGGTTTTATGGGGCTCCTCCAAAGGTTATGGCGCTAGCTTGGTTGGTGGGAAGGAAAGTGTTGACGATTGACAATCTTCGTGAGAGATATGCTATCATCAATGGATGCTTATTGTGCTTATGGGAATTGAAGTTGATTGACCATCTCTTTATTCATTGCTCTTTCGCTAGAGAGCTTTGGGAGAGGTAACTTGACGTATTTGGTGTGGCTTGGGTGTTGCAGAAGTTGATTGAAGGCTTCCTTCTTTCTTGGCACAGAGGAAGGGTGGGGAAGCAAGAAGATTTGGAGGCTGACATTATTGGCTGGCCTATGGGCTTTATCGAGGGAAAAGAACAGTTGGTGCTTCCACAATCATGTTAGGGCGGTTGCAGAGGTGCTGAAGCGAGTCATTTTGGATGTAATGCATTGGGTTTTGTTTTTCCTCACATTCGGAAGTGAGTTCTCTTTGTTCTCGGTTAGGGGTTGGTTTGTAATTCTTTTGGCTATTGGCCTGCATTGAATAAAGGGTAACTTTAAAATAAAATAAAATAAAAAATCCTTTGACAATAAGCCCAAATCCAAGGGACACAAAAGGAGTAGAGAAGAGGGAAAAGACATGATGCAGGATGATAGCTTTCTAGATTAATGTGTGAGATGATATCAAATTTCAAATTAATACAAGTAAATCCAGCATAAAAATCATGTAATCTACCACAAAATCGAAATTTCAGATTTAACTACTTAGGTTCCAACCAAAAGTCATCATCGCACAATACATAATCAATATAAAATCATGAAAGAAAGGGTCCTACGAGATATGAGAATCCTATTCTAGCATAGGATGGTTCGAACAATCAAGTAGATTATCGATTTCACATTGCGGTTCCAATTGGGGTTAAGGGTTTAGGGGGATAGAAATATGGATGTATTAAAAGGGTTTTGTGAAGGAAACATAGGGGAAAAGATGGGAAAAGTTGTTGTCCAAGTGGACAGCCCTGCACGCCCGTACGTGCGTGCGTGCATACGGTCACGAGGGTGGTTGTATGCTTGGGATTTTTTAGTAGGGTTGGGGTTTGGTTTGGTAGAAAAGAAGAAAAGAAGAAAAAGAAAGAAGAATCTGGGGTTTGGGATGGGAAGAAAATGAAAAAAAGGGGAAAAAGAATGATAAATACCTCTACAGAAAGAAGAAGAAAAAGATACGTGAGGATTACCCTCTAGGCTTCATACCTTCTCTCTAATCCTTAAAGAGCTTGGAACTTCACCTACAAATCACATGCAAGGAGGAAGAAGAAAGAAAGCTCTTCTTTTTTCCTCAAAATGTAGGCTAGGGCTTGGACGTCCCCCCTATTTATATGCTCAAAAGAGCGAAGTTACAAGAATGCCACTAATGTAAAAAAAAAAAAAAAAAAAAAAAAAGTGCATAGTCTCAAATAAAATATCTAAACTATCAATCATGTCCAAAATATATGCAAAACTAAAATGCCTACTACTAAGGATCCATGTGGTCCAAAATTTGAGTGGACCAACGGTTCGATGGCCCGCAGATGATGATCTAATGGTTAGATTAGCTAACGGCCGCAATCGAATGGTCAAATACTCCTCAAATCGCAACCCGCATGCATCTTCCTAGTGTGGGGCCTTCTAGATGCACAACCATGCATGTGGGGTCTTCAAAGTGGCCCGCTGGTGGGCCTCATGTACTAATCATCCATCCATAATGAAACCGGGACCCTCCTCCTCTAGTAGACTCTATATGATGGTCCGATGTCCTCATCAGAACAACCCTAATCATCGTATGCCAAAATGGTAATGGCTGTTACATAATAGTAACAGTGGTTATTGTTACACGTTATAGGGCAAAAACGGTCATTATAGAAAAATGACCCATAATGGTCTTTTCACAGCCCCATAACAGTCCCAAAACAGTTTTTTTAATAAAAAAAGGTTGTAATGGCCCATAACATAGCGGTAATGGTGGTGACCATTGCGGCCACCGCTACTATTATGGAACACTTTGACCCTAATGGCCCAAAGGGTGGTGTTCAAAAGCTAAGGGCAAGCCAAGAAGCAGTGGCAAGAAAGTAAAAGGATTGTTAGCATTGTGGGAAGCCTGGCCATTTCAAGAGTGAGTGCTGCTTGTGAGGCATATGAGAGTATGGCTCGCCCCTCACTTTCTTATGATCAATCTAAATAGAACAACATCTATGCTTCTTGACTACTGCTAAACTATGACTGTGATAATGCATATGGTCAAAAGACTCGGGATGGAAAGTGGCGAGAGGACAAGATGTATAGGAGCCAAAGATGATGGGAGTAGCGAGGATAGCAGTACAATAGCCATATGAAGACTTTTAAGTGTTTTTTTTTTTTTTTTTTTTAAATCTATGACTAGTTTTGATACTTAGATAATACTAGCAGTGTTCGAAATATCGGTATCGCGTTACGTATCGCATCCTTGGGATATAGATACATATCAGTTATCGCACGGGATATATCGTTTGTATCTGTAATTTATCGCACTTTTTGAAAACATGGGGAAATGGTTGAATTTTTCAATGAAACTTCAGGGATTGTTAAAAAAAAACCTTAATACACACTTTTAAATCATAACATCTTAAAAAAGAAGTGCACATAAGAGGTTTCCTTTGTATAGGGTCCTAAGCTATGCGTTGTCTGATTGAACTAATGCAACTATATTTAAATCGAATGCATAACATTTAGAGTGTATGTGATGATCATTTCATCAAACACTCCTAAATACTTTGAAATTAGTCTCTATTGAAAGCTTGTTGAAGGAAAATTTCAAAAAAAAAAAATAAAAATTGGAGAACATGAACCAATGGATATCGAAATCAAAGCTCCAACTCCATGATTTTTCATGCAAAACATGAAGAACCAATGGATTGGTAACCATTTGACACTGATTTAACATAATTTCAACAAAAAAAAGGGATCGGAAATTGAAAATGCTCACTAGATCAAACATGTGAGATATATCGGCGCTACCTGTATGTTTCTTATCACACAGATGGGATACAAGATATATCGTCGGATATATCGGCCGATATTGTCGATATTTAAAACATTGAGTACTAGTTTATTATACTTCTCATAGTTGTTCATTTGAGAAATAGTCTTACACTTGATGATCATTATCTTGGGTTAATCATTATTCCTCGTATAGCTTCATGTCTGCTGCTCACAATCCTTCCACTGATATTGTCTGAAATTCATGCTATGTGAAATGGTGATGATAGAATCCTCGTTTTGGGAAGTATCCTGACTTAAGAATTGGGCCTTGATTATGCCATCCTAGTGAGTTGAATCACAAATCCATCATAGACGCCCAATCAAGGGCTCATGAACTATAACAGAGACTTATGATGAGATCTTGTGTGGGATGTCCAATAATGATGGAATTGATGATTTGATGCTCACTTTAAGAGTCAGGATTTGATTCACCATATATGTCATCATCCTTTGTTACATTGTTTACTACACTCATACGCTTATGGTGATGGGTTAGAGTTGAAGTATGAGATATACATGAGCCATATAAAGGATGATTTCTGGGTAGAAGTTTGTTTATGCTTCATATGGGTGTATTAACCTGGTTAAATGAGCATGCTATCCTAGAAAAGATGCAACCCATATACGTCATGAATATTTCATGATAAACTCGGTTTGAATCATGTTAAGTTGCTCATTGACACTCTGAAGAGACTAACATTCCCACATGTCGCAATATTCCATAAAATGTATGGTATGTGTGTATGCCATAGAATCTCACCCATGTCTTGAGGATGGGATCATGAGATGTTGATCATAATGGACGTGATAGTAGGTCTATCTTCCTCCCACAAGATATTAGATGAATTGAGGTGTCACTCGATGTAACATATGGCTTTATCATCAGCCATGGGGGAAAATGCCTTGATGCATGTTTTATCCGCTGGGGTTGATCTCCAAGTGAGATGAGAAAAAGTTCTTCCTAACTTCGTGATAAAAGGAATGCGGTGTACATTGTACATTGTATGATATGTGATGTCGAAATGTCTCATTCCATGGAGTCACACCATGATTACCTAGTTACTGATCACTTATATGAGCTCATTCATGCTCTATAAAACTCAGTGTGAATGTCTCTGTGATCCACTCATGTGGACGTTGTATTTGCTGCTCTCTTGAGTAATCTCTCAGATAGTGGTTTTTCTTGTCATTGTTATGGTGATACTATCGGGCATTGTGTGTACATTGCACATTAGTTTCATGATGATCTAGATGGTGGTTTGCACATATTTCATTCCTTAGGATCATGAGGTTCTTCAATGAACTTCTGGTTGTTTGGTGATCAGTCCATATCACAGGATTAAATGCACAGTGAATTAGAAAACAGTGGGATATGTTACACAGTTTATATGGCACCATGGTGTGGTTAACCTCTGCATGTGATAATACCAATCACCAGTAGAGTACATACATATGTGCATGCTTTAAGGGCTTTCATGAGAGGACATGTCTACTCCCAACCTAATGTTATGAACATCAATATTACAGTGATTGGATTGAGTCCTATTCGGCATGAATGCTCAAGTTTGAGTGCGATTGGCTTTTTAGGTTGTGGGAGTTTATTAGTATTGTGTGCCCTGAAAAGCAATGTGTTAATTTTAACAGTTCACTTGATGACCAAAGGTCCTGTGTAGACATGTCATTAATGCCACATCGGTGATTACATGATGGTAAAAGTGCCCACTGTTACACAATGCGGGGCTATGATGCCCCATTTAGAAGAAAAAAAAGAACTATAACGTCTGTTATGGGGGGGGGGGGGGGTAGCGGTTTTGCATAAATCCCTTTTATAAAAAAGAGTTGTTTTGCATTTTTTTTTCACTTTTCTCCTCCATTTTTTCTGATTTTTCTTTATTCTTGTGAATGTTTCTAAGATAATTTCAACCTGCTTTGTGCAATCATTCAAGATTAAAACACAAGATCTAGCTGTTTTTGAAGAATCAAAGCTCCGAGGACAAATTTAGGGAAATTCAAAAAATAGGTAAAGGCTCTTCTTCTTCTTCTTTTTTCCCTTTCCCTTTTTCTTTTTTTTCTTTTCTTTTCTTTTCTTTTCTTTTTCTTTTATTATTATTGTTATGATTATTATTATTATTTTGGTTCTTTCTTGCCGGAAAGGTTCAGATTCAACATTGTACAACCAGATCGACCCGATCTTACTAGATTTGTGGTCGATTTGACCTTGTTTTTCTATTTTTTTCTTTTCTTTTTTTGTTATTTTTACATTTTTTCAGCAATATTCAATTTTTTGTTTAGTGTGGATTCTTGAAATACATGAGAAAGCTTAGATCTACATGTGCATACAACAAATAAGAGGTCATCTAATTTTTTATTTTTCGTATATTTTTTTAATTTCAGTTATTTTTTAATGTTTAGTGCCATATTTAATTTTTATTTTTTCTTCAAATTATTTGGGAGCGAATGATATCAAATGCTTAAGGATATGCATTAGTGGGATGAGTTCCATAGATTGTATGAATTTTAGGCTGATTTGGAGCATTTGAGTAGTCCCCCGTGGCGACACTTATTCATTCAAATTTAAATTTATATTTTCAGTTTGTATTTGTTTAAGATAAATTTGTTTTATTAACTATATGTTTATATTTTGGCAGGAGCTTGGTGATTTAAGAGTAGTTTGGAGTTGAAGAATTGAGTCAGTTTTGTTGGGTTTGTCTTCAATCTTGACACCGAGAGGGCTTCGGGCAATCGACGGAACTTGGTCGGGTGCTCGAAATTGCCCTGGATGGGCTTCTAGAATCTGGACTGCTAGATCTGTTTTTTAGGGCATGTGGGGGGCCCAATGACTGTTGCAGGGGGCTCAACAACTATGTCGGGCGCCCGACGATTTCTGTAGGGGGCCTGAAATTCCCCTATATTTTTCTGTGAACTCTCTCGACAATCCTGGCTGATGTGGAGGGCCCGACGGTGCGTGAATTGTTAGGTCAACTGCGCAAGTTTTTGCGCAGTTTTGTTTCTAATATTTATTTATTCTTATTTAAGGGGGTGTCGTGAGGGATTAGGGTAACATAGGTGATCCTAAACGTGTTCAAGTAGGTTGAGAGGGTTATAGGACGAGAGAATTAGCAAGAGAGGAAGGGCTACGTTGGTCTTTCTCTAGGGAAGCTTAAGTTTCTCTTGTGGGGCTTGGATCCGGGTAAGTTTTCTTCATTCTCTTATAACTTCTAATTCATACTGGATTGTTCACTTTGTGACGTGGTTTTTTACCCGTGAGGGGTTTTTCCACGTAAATTCGGATTGCCTTCTCTTGTGTGTTGATTTGCTTGATCATTGCGGTTTATCTCGTTTGATTTTTCTCGCTTCCGCTGCAGGCAGTCTCTTTGCTTTCCCAACAAGTGGTATCAAAGCGAACGTTGGGAGGTAGATCGGAATCTGAGATGAGGTTTCAATAGGGTCTACCATGAGATTTGGCATAGAGAAGTATTCTGGGAAAAATAACTTTGAACTATGGAAGGTAAAGATGGAAGGCCTTCTAATTCAGCAAGGGATCGAAGAAGCGCTCCTTGGGAAGTGACCGGAGACAATAAAAGAAGAAGAGTGGAAGAAGGTGGATCAAAAGGCCAAGGTCTCAATCTAGTTGTGCCTAACGGACAAGGTCCTGTATAACGTCATGAGGGAGAAGACTGCGACTGATACTTGAGCGAAGTTAGAGAATACCTACGCGAAGAAGTCTCTTGAGAATCGACTGTATCTGATGATGCAATTGTTCAATCTAAAGATGGCAGAGGGGACTGATGTTGAAAGCCACATTAGCACATTCAATAAGCTCGTTTGCAAATTGTTGGATCTAGATGAACCGATGAAAGACAAATATCAGGCATGCATCTTGTTGAATCCGCTTCTTGAATCATATGAGCCATTTAAGGACTCTCTATCCACGGGCAAGGAGACCATTAGAGTTAAGACTGTTATCTCAGTCCTCCAGGTGAAGGCTGATGAGAAGAGACAGTGGTAACATGGGGTCGTTCTCTGACGAGGCACTGGTTATGAGGGGAAGGAATTCTGAGCGAGGTGGGGGATCTTCATTATCGAGATCTAAATCTAAGGCCAAAGGGAAGAGCAAGGTGAGGTGCTGGAAGTGTGGGGAAGAATGGCACATGAAGAAGGATTATCAAAATCTCAAACCAAGGCAAGAGAAGTCTGAAGACACTTCTAGGGAGACGGTTAATACCATGGAAGCCACAAAGGACAATTGTGATGATAACGATGGGTTGACTATATCTACTAAGGGGTCTCTCAGTGGAGAGTGACTCTTAGATTAAGGTGCATCATATCACATGTGTCCTGACCAGAGTTCATTCATGACATACAGTCTGTATGATGGTGGATCAATATTTTGAGCGATGGTTTTCAAATTGTGCCTATGGCTCACACTTGAGGCGCTATTGTGTACGGAAGCTTAAAGCGGAACTACTAGAATAATGGCTAAAGTCCTGGGGGGGGCGCATGATTAGGACATTTTTAAAATTCTTTTCGCCTCCTTAAATTATTCTACAATTTAAGCTAAGCAACCAAGAACACTTCGACTTCCAAGCCTAAGTGGGTCCAATCACATAGACTAGCATATGATTAAGCAATTATGCAACTTAGTCTAAGCACATAGATTATCTAATGATTTAACTAATTCAAGCGCCTAATCTATGCAACTAATGTAGACTATAAGAGATGCATTCATATGAGCTCGAGTCTACACAATCAGTGAAAATACATCTTGTGTGTGAATGTGCCTATCTAGTGCCCAGCATACATTCCTATCAAGCATTCATAATTAAACAATTAAACATATGATGCTAAGATAACAATGTGCTCAAATACATCACAAACACAAGCATGTATAGTGGTTCGACTACGTGTCTACTCCACTCCTGGTGTAACGCCCTGTAAAATCACCCTTTCTGAAATCCGAACACACACTCAAGCTATGTCATGCACACGTCACCTTAGGCTAATCAATCAACCACTCTTAGCCTTAAAAGATCATAGTTACATTAAGATAAGCTTTGATGCGCTCGTAGGAGGCCGTTGCACCGTCCATCTTGAGGCAGATAAGCCTGAAGCTCGAGTAGAGCAACCCCCATGCTGAGCTTGATACTCTTGGATGGGCGTCATGACAGAATCGGCACTTGAAATCGTGAAACTGCGATATTCTGTAGGTGCACATGAGGGCGCAAGTACACTTGCATAGAGCCTTGAGTAATCATTACTAAATGCACTTTACTTGGTGGGCCACTAGGACCCTTGCATGGCCATGAGATGAGAAACCTAAAACCTAAATATAACATTAAACCTGTCGCCAAACCCGCGGCCTCGATCGGTGATCGGTGATCGGTGATGGTTGAACAAACCCACCTCCGTATCCGATAAACGCCGCATCCGAACTCTGCGAGATCGTAACCATAGGAAGATCTCGTGCCAGGGAGATTCACCCCGTCGATTAGATCAAGCGAGATGAGCCAGGTGGGCCCCACATCACTAATCAGGTACCAAAAAGGCTATTTTAATGTAACTAAAATCATCAGGGCTATATCCCTAATAGCCCCAACTTATAAAAGCCTTTCTCCAGCCCTTTTATTTCATTTTCTCAAGAAATTCCTAAGAGAGAAGGGTTGAGAGAGAGAGAGAGAGAGAGTGAGAGCTGGAGAAGAAGGAGAATTGGGAGAGAGGAGCTCTTGCATGTCACCCCCTTGCACGTTGATCGCGTCCACCACTGCATAGGAAGCAAGATTCACCTTGGACCTATTGAATTCAACCCGAAGGTAAGGAAATTGAGCTCCATACCTAAATTCTTTAGCCTTCCTCCTAAAATTCATTAAGTTCCCTAACATGCAAGCCTCCTCCTTGTAGGTTTGTTGCGTTTCCTCCAATTCCTAAGGTGCAGACCATTTACCTTTAGGTTGCTAGGACTCTAAATGCCATTAGACTTAGATAATACTTCAGTTTTCTCTCATGCATGATGAATTTCCTTGTCAAGATAATATTTTATCTCTGATTATGTCTAAATTATGCTTAATTGTAGATGTAGGAGTTCTTTCTTTCTTTTACCTTAATTCAAGCATTTAGGACCCATTTGCATGCTTGTGTATGCCACGCATGCCACCCACATCACTTGAATTGTTCATCACTTGTTGTGACATAGGGGATTTTGTGTGCTGAATGCTTGAAATTGATGTCGTGTGCTACTAAACTGGTTATCTATGGTGAAATGGTGTTATTATGCTTGGGGTTGCTATAATTCTTGCTTAACTAGAGATTCAAGCCTGTGATGTAAGACACCTACCTTAATTCGGGCCTTGAATGCTGATTTGTGTGTCGTCCGACCAGGAAATTGGATAAAGACAAGGGGCGGCTGCTTGAGGTCAACCGCCCTCGGGCCGGGAAAGTCGATTTGAGGTGAAAGGTGGGTGACCGGTCGTGGTTGAGGACCACACGGGCCTTGTGTGCCGAAGGCCGGCCTTTCTGTACTTCTCCTTGATCGAAGGGGCTGGTCCAACGCCGGGTCGAGACTTGTATGCACTGTGTATTGTCACCTCTAACCGAATCCAGGTACTAGCATTACCATAGGATGGCCCACTTATGAAAGCATGGAGAATCGATCCCCAAGTCTCATGAGTCGGGGATGGTGGTATGGGACCTATGCCTGAGCTGTTGGCCTACGATGGGGTGATGCCTCCCCGTAGTGTCCATTGATCACCTGTGGAGGTGACGAGCCTACCACTTGACTATGGGTTAAGGTGACGAGCCCTCTCCCGCCTGAATTGGGCGTGGCTGACGAGTCACAACCAAATCGGGCCCCTCGGGCATGACCCGAGGAGGGATCGAGAGGTTACTAGCAATGATATCCACTCGCCACGAGGGGAGCCAGATGGTCCCAGTTGGTCGAGTGATAGAGCATTGGTATGGTGGTTTCGCCAACCAGCTGGATGCTTAAATGGACTAAATAAGAACTTGGCTAATCATTCATGGTTCGGAATAGGCATGCATTGTGCGGGCGATGGGGTGGTGCCTCATCGATGGCGGCTCGGGTCTATGCAGATGATGTGGTGGTGCCACTCACTGTCTGTTGTGACCAAAACGGTGTTCGGGCATGCATCTGCACTCCGTGCATTCACGCATTAAGATTTCTAAACATAGAGTTTATCTTGTGCATGTGCTTGCTATGTGTGTGTGATTTAACCTATTACCTATGCCTGATTGCATTTGTTCCCTAAGTAACTTAGGGAAATGGAACCACTGAGTTGATCACTCACTCCCACTCTAGGACGTTGTTTTAAAACATCAACTAGGCAATTTCATTGATGCAAGTACCCCACGAGCAAACACACTAGTTGAGGCCTTGTTAGACCGGTTGAAGGGACCCCTTTTTATGAGATCTGGTACTGTATATTATAGATTTAGATCACTTAATTTCAATTATATCTTTATTTCATTGTTTTGCTTAACCTATCATTAAGATTTGATGCCACGTGGATAAAATACATGCATGACACGCATCCACATACCCATAAGTGACGCCTGAGATATCGGGGATCGAGATTGTACTCGACCCCTGAGATTTCGGGCTATCACACCCGGTTGCCGTACTCATCCCTTGAGCACACTGGATTTCACTAAGAGATTTTAAATCAAGTTCCTCTCAACCTAGGTCTTTTAAGCCGATTCCACCCTACCGAGGTGTTTAATGGTTTCACCCAACCAAGGAGTTTGAAGAGGTTCCTCCCAACCTATGAAGGTGTTTGATGGTTCTACCCAACCATTGAGTTTAATAAGGTTCCTCCCAACCTTTACAACATACGTAAACTCCCGCCGAAGGCTCCACACAGAGACTTGGTTCAGCCATCTCATAAGGGAATAGGTCCTACAACCGAACCTATCGAGTTTGGCAATTCAAACTCTCATATTCAATCCTCCACGAGGAAAGAGCATGTGGACTCTTACAAATGACAATCTTACTTGTCGGATTTGAGCCCTGTTGATGCGTCGCCTCGGGTTGCTTGATCTCCGCTCTCCTGTGCTTCAATCAGATCACATTTTCTCCCCCAATCACTGATGCCGGTGTGTCGCCAATGCTCCAACTCCAAGATTAGCTACCTTGCATGAGTACTCCGATGCAGATGCCCAAGGTGCTAAGAGGTGTGTGAATTATCTACAACTAGTAGGATTTGGTTGCCTAGAGGAATTCCACCTACTTGGATCTCTAGAGAGGTTTAGACAAAGAATCTACCTATGGTCAAGGTGCCTAAAACATCTAGAGATCAAGAGAGAGCAAGTCCATCTTCAATTGAGCTTTTAAATGCTCAATCTTGTGATCAAACACAAGGAAAATGGCTTGGAATTGTTAGGATTAGAGCTTCTAATGGTCTCCAATAATACTGGCTTCTAAATTACTAAACTCCCTCTCTTAAGCCCAAAGATCGTCTCTCTCACTTTTATAGATAAATCTGCAATGGTAAAAAAAACGGGCAGATTCGTGATTATTTGATGGATTGAAGATCCTGCTCCGATGGCTCGAAAAACTGTCCAGAGAGTTTATGAAGTTGTTGGACATCCAGTTCGAGGGATCGAAGCACTCTCCGATCAATCAAAAAATCCACTTCGATGGCTCAAAGTATCTTGTTTGATTGATCAAAGAATTGTCCAGAGAGTTCACAAATATTGCTGGACATATGCTCGATGGATCAAACTGGTCTTCGAGTGATCGAAGTCCCATCAAGACTGAACTCTGATGGATCGAAGTTCACTCGAAACTGCAGTCTGGGCTAGTTTGTTTATAGCAATTAACACCTCTTTTATTAGACTAACTTATCATGTTTTTCTAAGTGTTCTAAGGCTAATGATGATGAGTAAGGGTTTACCTATGTAACCCAAGTCATCTAGAGGTTTTGGTTGTTTTGGTTCTAAGGGTTAGGGTCACCAAGGCATCTTTTTTACCTGTTCTTCTTCCTTAATGCTTTTTGTCCACTTGAATCTTCAGTCTTCAGCTTGCCACAGCTCAACCGACATGGACGCACGTGATTGACAAATAAGGTGCACTAGTATGCCATAAAGAAGTGCACTAATTGGTTTCGCCTACAAGGTTGTCAGAATTGGCACAGTGCGCATTAGGATGTTCGATGGGATCGAACGAGTCCTAAAAGATGTGAGGCACGTCTCTAGGCTGAAAATGAATTTGATCTCTCTTAATGCACTCGAGGCGATGGGGTGCAGGTTCATCGACTGTGATCGGTATTGTAAAGTGAAAAAAGGGGCAATCATAATAATGAAGGCACGGAGGTGCAACAATCTTTACAAGTTGATCGAGAGCACTTCTCATGGTGGAGTTGCATGATCGGAAGCGACATCCACGGTTGCTCGTATATGGCAAGTGCGCAAGGACCACATGAAAAGAGTAAGGGGCGTGAAGGTGCTAGAATAGAGTTGGTGGAGTCACAAGAAGCGGCGGAACTATGAAGGAGACAAAGTAGAGATGAAGAATGGAGCTTTGGAGCAGTGGAGTTTGAAGATTGAAGGCACGGTGGAGATTGTTGGGTTGTCTTCAATCTTGACACCGAGAGGGCTTTGAGCGACCGACGGAACTTGGTTGAGCGTCGAAATTGCCTTGGATGGGCTTTTGGAATCTAGACCGCTAGATCTTTTTTTGGGGGAATGTGGGAGGCCCGATAACTATTGCAGGGGGCTCGACGACTATGTCAGGCGCCCAATGGTTTTTGTAGGGGGCCCAAAATTCCCCTGTATTTTTTTGTGAACTCTCTGGCCAATCGTGGTTAATGTGGGGCGCCCGACTTTGTGCGAATTGTTAGGTCGGTTGCGCAAGTTTTTGCGCAATTTTGTTTTTAATCTTAGTTTATCCCTATTTAAGAGGGTATAATGCGGGATTAGGGTCACACGGTGATTCTAGACATGTTCAAGTGGGTTGAGAGAGTTCTAAAGTGAGAGAATTAGCTAAAGAGGAAGGGCTACGTTGGTCTTTCTCTGGGAAAGCTTGGGTTTCTCTTGTGGGGCTTAGATCTGGGTAAGTTTTCTTCATTCTCTTGTAACTTCTGATTCATAATGGACTATTCACTTTGTGTTGTGGTTTTTTACCCGTGAGGGGGTTTTCCACTTAAATTCGGATTGCCTTCTCTTGTGTGTTGATTTTCTCTCGTTTGATCTCTCACTTCCGCTGCGGGCCAGTCTCTTTCCTTTCCTAACAAGTTGATAACTTGGACTTGGGGCAGGACTTCTGAATTGTGACTTTTGTTGTAAGTAGGAAAAAAAGAGTGCCCAACCATGGATTGATGATTTTGGATGATAGCATTGTAAGAGAGCAGGTGGGAATAGGCATGTCATAAAATGCAACTCTTATGGTAAATTAGTAATTGAAAGAATCATACAAGTGAAAAAACATTTGGCACATCAAAAGGGGCATGTCGCGAGCTACCCAAGAGTGCCAACAAAGATAAGGAAGTTGATGCAGTAGAATTTGGAAGAGATTAAGGAGAAAAAAGCTACCACATAGAAGAAGCAGGATGCTCTCGATGCAACCCAAGTAGAGGTTTTTGGTCCTTATTATATGGGTGTGGCTATCAGTGGCTATGATTATGGGTCTACATCTGTCACTAGTACCTTTCTTATTTGGGTCCGACGCAACAGATGCCTAATGGTAGTAATGATCACGATTAGTCATCCTCAGTTTTCATTAACATGATCTTTCCCTCAGATTATTATGGATATGATTATGAAATGGAGGTTGAGTAGCTACAAGCAACACGATTTTCTTTTTGGTGGTGACACAATTAGTGGGTAATGTTTATGCATTTATATCTATCCTTGGGGCTTTGACATCACTTCATCACTTATGAGTTGTGAGTTTATTTTATACTTCATATATTAACATCTTATGGACATACACTAATATTTTATGGTTTTCTTTGGTAAAATGGTTATATAAATATAAATATATAATTGTCTCATCATTAGATTCATGCTCATATAATCTTATTTATATTGAATTATTATCTCATTATTTAGAAAATTAAATATAGAAATTTTGTAATCAATCTAAGCCTACTAGGTTAATAAATTCATCAGACAACACGAGGCAACATTCATACTAAAGAATGCCCTCTTACACTATCATAAACATGTTTAAAATCAGCAAAGAAAACATATTTGGAATCCTCTCATTTTTTATATTTTTTTCAATATTTTATCTCATTTTTTTCTTTTCAAAAAATTTAGTCATAACAGTAGTAACAGCCGGTAACGTAATGATTTTCACAGTGGTCATACTGTTATTGAATAAGTTAACCATAACTAACATACGGGTATATATATATATATATATATATATATATATATATATATATATATATATATATATGGGTCTAAGGGGAGGAATTCCTGTGGTTGTCTTGAGAACTTGAGCTTGGGCACAATTACCACCGGTCAAGCGAGATTTGTGTTCCATGTATCTCAGTACCCTATTGATCCATGACCACCTAGAAAGCAATGTTTTAAATAGCTTACACTATGTGGCAAGTAGCTTACGCTACGTAGTGAAGCTTGGCCTTAATGTCACGTAGCTCATGAAAATAACTTAAGTCACGTTACATTACTCATAGATAAGATAGTCAAGTTTATACAAGACAGCCAACCAGTCGATCATGCAAAATAAGGTTGTGAAAGGAAGAGGCAAGGAAAAGGCAAGAGGAGAACTATATAAAGATCTCCTTTTACAAGAAAAATGCATAGAATAAAGTAAAAAACCAAAACTTGATAATACATACAACAACTTTGCTAAGCTCACACGCACGTTTAATAAAGCTCATGTACACGCCACACATGTGCCATCATGGCATAGTAGATCCAAGATCCAATCCATCCATAAGAACAACACCATTATCTTGATGCCCTAACCCAAGAATCAGGTTGATCCACTGTTCAGGTGGGCCATAGTTTGCAAACTAAATGTACGACCCCAACAAACTTGGTTGAAGTTCTCTAACCCATCCACCTGTTTCCAATATTAAGGCCTACATGCTGACTGGACCATATTTTATTTTTTGGGAAAACATGTGCAAGATCTCACAGCGTATGTGCCATGCAAGCAAATGTGTTGCAGCTTCCTGAGCTTTATTGCAATGTTTTCTGTATCGTTATCGCGATTTGCGTATCTATCGCACCATTGGGATACAGATACATATAGGTTATTGCATTGGATATATCAGTTGTATCGTGTAGTGTATCGTTATTGTTGGGAAACATGGGGAAATATTGGGAAATTGGTCGAATTTTTTAATGAAATTTCAGGGATTATTAAAAAAAACATCAATACACACTTAGAAATCAAAACATCACAAAAAACAAGTGCATATAATAGGTCTCCTTTGTATGGGGTCCTAATTTATCCGTTGTCTGATTGAACTGATGCAAGTATATTCAGAGTCTATTCATATAATTTATAAATGTAAAAAGACATGAATGAAAACATAAAAAATACATTCAAAAGTAGAAGAAGCAGAAACTAAAAATATATTTGTGAATAATGTGTGTGGATATTACTCAAACCCATATAGCTACATGGTGGCTCAAAATCATCATCTCCATCTCGACAAGGCTAGGCATAGTATTGTTTCTCCACAAACTGACAATATTATGCCCAAGTCATAATAGAATGATACCAATGAAGATACTCTTTAATATAATGTGGGTGCTCATCCTCTGCAATTTAAGAAAATTCAAAAAATTTCGACTTCTTCCCAATTTTCTGCAAATCCACCAATCTTCTCCCAAATTCCAAAATTGGAGTGTATATGATGATGACTTCATCAGACAATCTTAAATACTCTAAAATGGAGGCCAATTGACCATTAATCGAAGTGGAATTTCGAAAAAAAATATTTTTAAATTTTTAATTAAAATAATTTTCTTCAAAAAATCTCTAAATTACCAAGAATCACTAGATCAGGTTACATACATGTTTGATTTTGCGTTTGGATACAAAGATTGCAACCGATTTGCAAGAAATTGAGAAACTTTGATTTTTCCCAATTTTCCACGACTTAGCCCATCTCCCCTAAATCTCGAAACTGAAGCTCCAAATCCATGATTTTTCATGCAAAACATGAAAAATCATGGATTTGTAACCATTTTACATTGATTAAGTGTGATTTACAAAAAAAAAAAAAAAAAGGATTGAAAATCGAAAATGCTCACTGGATCGAACAAGTGGGATATATTGGCACTACTCGTGCATTTTGTATTGCACGGGTGGGATACAAGATACATCGTGGGATATATCAACGATATCGTCGATACTGAAAACATTGCTTTATTGCGCTCATGTACACTTAACAAAGCTCTATGTCAAAAACTAAAATTTATAGTAAGCGTTTGAACAAGGCTATTGGAAAAGAAATAATATGGGACGAACCTGTGGATCCGTGACATCATGATAAAAGGGGGATGCTGTATGGAAAACCCCTTCACACCCTTCAACCACAGCATCAAAGGCTCCCTCTTCCAACAAGTTTGCTCTGAACAAATGAAGTCCTTCTTTGGCTCCATCTAGAGCAAGCAAATGTTCTATCTTCTTGGGATCATCTGCAATGACGCGTGCTTGGATTTAATGAATAAAAGAGGATGAGGATAACATCTTAAATCTGTTGAAAGATAAAATCAACATGAAAATTTATAGTGTGATAGATGTTTGTCTGGATTCATCATTGAATTTGCACTAGAACAATTTGATGACAACTTGTTTGCCTGAACAGTGGGGAGTGGGGACCCAAGCTGACTTCAATATCAACGCATAAGAGAGTTCTAAAGCTTGACACTGAATCTATCACAATTCACAAATTATAAACAGAGCAGATATCTAACCAGTCATCTATTGGACGAATGGAGATGTATCAGGCGCAATGGATGATACATCTCCATATCAGCACAACCTGAAACATGATATGGGGGCGTATCGCTGTCTCCGGTATATTCATGTGCGTCTCAGCATAGATGCAACCTCATCAGCTAATACAGCCTCTACCAGGTCTGATCAACGTTGCCAAAATCATGTGTTTTGCGATATCAATTGCACAGTCATATCATTTTGCACACCACACAATTTGAATCGTAAGTTCAAATGGCAAATCCCAAAAAATCGTAACCGAATCGTAAAATTGTAAGATAAATGTGGAGTGAATAAATGGGGCCCAAATTTACAAAAAAAAAAAAATCAATTTTCATTTTTATACATTTTTGTCTTCCTGTTTTTTCCCTTTTGCTTTTAAAACATGTAAAAGGGCTCCCTTATTATAAATCCTCATTTTTATCTTTCGAGAGAAAGAGATTTGGGATTTTGATATTCCAAAATCGAACAAAAAGGTGTCACTTTATCTTTTCTTTGGTCAATAGAATTGAATGCCACTTTCCCAACGTGATTCTACACTAAAAAGGGTAAAATTATTGAAGAACTCTTGTATGTTTTTAAGGCAGGTTCTTGGACACAAAACATAAAGGAAAGACAAGATCCTTTAACATTATCGTGATATGTATTCCTCATACAAAGTTCTCAATGGGCTCAACGCACAGCTAGTTTCCAACTTTAAGCATCTACATCTACTCGCATGTGAGATGTTCTCCAGAATAAAAAAATTAAAAAAATTATAAAAAAAATTATCCAAATTAACCGGAGACCGCTATTGCAAATGAACTATATAAGAACGAATAATCCTGTTAGTTCGCCCTCTACAGTTGATGAAATGGAAGTAACCAATTCAGCATACATGAACATTGATACAACCGATCCAAACCGTTCAACCATTGTGGATGAAGCTCAAACCCAAAACCCAAATGGATCTTACAATGGTAGTCACTAGAGTATTCATCCAGCTAATAAATCATCCTTCTAACAGTCCATTCAAATGCCATCAATCGGACGGTTACAATCACCCAATCAGAGTGAAATTGAGGCTACGGACCATCTACAACAGTATCGACAACTGTAATGGCGTGGATTGACATTTAAAAATAGAAAAGGCATGAGGAAGAAAAGAAAAATTACTGGGGTCGCGGACAGTGGCATTGATGGAGTAGCCGCGGTTGAGAAGCAGCTTCACCAGCCATAATGCGATATAACCAGAAGCGCCCGTAACGCACACCAGCTTCCCGCTTCCGCTCATGTTCTCTTCTCTTCTCTTTGTTTTTCTTCGTCTTCTTTAATCGCTTCTCTTTTGGAATACAAGCACTCTCTCCCTCCCCGCATCATGGTTTTAACTGATTGGGTACCTGCCACCGCTTGTGCCGACGTCGGCTCGGCAGGATTCGATTGTCGGGTAGCGGCTGCGGCTGTCGCAGGTGAATGCGTCGAATAACTTCCGAATGAAAGCATTTCTAACGGACGCGCTCTGGGTACTACCCGGCCTGTTCCGAACTCGGTACAGGCTGGGTCTCTGAGGTGCCACCGTGATATATGAGTTTTATCCACACCGTCCATCCATTTTATCATACAATTTTGGATTATATGACAAAAAATGAAGCAGATCTAATGCTCAAGTGGGCCACATAGTGGGGACTAAACATCTACCGTTGAAAACTTTTGGGGCTTGTGTTTTCCTTTCATCGACCTTATGACCAGGTTTGATGGTGAATAAACATTACAGTGGGTCCTAGGAAGGCTTCAACGGTGGAGGTCATTAGCACCATTGTTTACTTTGGTGTGGTCCACTTGAGACTTGTATTTGCTTCCTTTTTTTACTCAAAATCTAAATGATATGGAAAAATGAACAAAATCCATACATCACGGTGGCCTCTCATAGCCCAAGCCTGTACCGAGCTTGGAACAGAGGGGTGGTAGTACCCAATCTGCGTCCTTCAAACAGACCATAGGGGGTATTAGTTGAAGAGTCCTTGATTTTTTTGTTATTTCCCTCCGTCAGAAGTTTTTTTTTTTTTTTTTATTATTTTAAACCTTTTGGGCACAATTTGACTTTATCTGGATATGCCATTTGGTATTTTCCTTCTTTTCTTTTTCTTTTTCTCGTAAGGGGATCATTTATCCGCTAGGACCGTTGCCTCCTCCGTGGGACTCACTCTAGTGAGCTTTCTGATGGGGTTTTCCACCTCAAGACAGGAGAGATATGGTGCAGCATGGCTATGGTTGGGCGCTCGAACCAGTCTGGTCGGGCGACCAGAATTCACCCAGATGAGGCAAATGTTGCTGGACTGTTGTGACAACAGTCAGGTGCTCGATGGTCTTGTGACCGGGCACTTAGGTGCCCTGGGCGGGCGCCCGACCATGTTGGTCCGGGTGCCCCATATTCGGTAGGTTCTTTTGGTTTTCTTGCTGGACAGATTTTTATCTGGTTGGGCACCCGACAATCCAATGACCGTGCGCCCGACCGTGCGCGGGATTGCTTAAGTGAAGTTTCCTATTTTGGTTATAATTCGTCTGTTTCTTTATTTAAGAGGTTCCAAAACGTAATTAGGGCATTCCATTAAAGTGTTTTCACGTCCAAGGTAAGAGAGAGAGAGAAAAAAAGAGGAAAAGAAAAAGAGAAAAGAGAGAGAGGAAGCTTGTGGAATGGAGATTCTGCTCGTAGAGGTGATCTACTATGCGGTCAACGTCTCAGCGCTTCTACATCCTCGTAATCGGTGAGATCTCTTCGTTTTCATTATTGTCTTATTGATCATCCATTCCTACGTGAGTGAAGAAGTTTTGATCCAAGCGGTGTGTGCTTGTGATCAGTTGTAACGTTCTACTTCATAGTGAATTGTTGCTCTGGACTAGGTCCTATGGTTTTTACCTCTCCGAGGGTTTTCCACGTAAAAATCTCTTGTGTCGTGAGGTTGTTGATTTATTTTTTATTGTTGCATTATCATAGCCCATAATTTTAGTGTATTGGGGGGGCGAGATCCTAAGCTTTTTGTGAAACGCACCCAACAAAGTGGTATCAGAGCGTTCAGGTTGGTTGAACGGGAGTGGGACCGGTTCTGAATTATGGAAGGTGGCTCATTAAGGATGATCAGTCTCAATGGTTCTAACTGGACCATATGGAAGGCTAAGATGGAGGACTTGCTTTATTGCAAGGACCTATATACTCCAATCTTAGGCGTATCAGCGAAGATAAAGGATATGCCAAATGATGATTAGAAGAAGTTAGACCGGAAGGCGGTGAGGTTATTAGACAATGGTTGGACGATTCCGTATTCCACCATGTGTCTATGAAAACCTCAGCCGCTAGCCTATGGCTGAAATTGCAAGGGTTATATGAGAGGAAGACAATCGACAATAAGATTTTTCTTATAAGACGACTTGTGAATCTCAAGTTCAAAGATGGTGGTTCTGTGGCTGAGCATATGAATGAAGTCAGTAACATATTGAATCAGCTCTCCGCTATGAAGATGGTCCTGGACGACGAACTATAGACTTTGATATTGCTTAGCTTATTGCCTGATGGTTGGGAGACATTGGTGGTGTCTTTGAGTAACTCCGCACTAGACGGAAAGGTGTCCATGGAACAGGTAATGAGTTGTCTCTTCAATGAGAAGACAATGAGGAAGTCTCAGGGGTCTACTCAACAAGAGGCCTCTTGTAACACAAGATCAGGGGTGAGGAAAGAACAGAAAGGGCAAGAAGGTCCGAGATAAATCAAGAGGGAAGTTGAGTGTCAGGAAAGATGTTGAATGGTAGAATTGTGGCAAGAAGAGCCACTACAAGCATAAATGTCACAAGAAGAAAAGTGACAAGAAAGAAAAAGGAAAGGAGAAAGAAGATGAATCAGATTCCACTGCGGTCGCTTCAGATGACGATGTTGTGGTTATTCTTTCGGCAGATCACGATATTTGTCTCACGGATACGAGTCAGGACACCGACTGGGTGATAGACTTGGGAGCCTCGTTTCATGTGACTCCACGCAAAGATTTCTTCACAAGCTACAAGTCAGGTGACTTTGGAATAGTGAAGATGGGAAATTTTGGCGTATCGAAGATCGTAGGGGTCGGTGATATTTGTGTGAAGACTGATGTGAGCTGCACATTGGTTCTCAGGGATGTTAGGCACATTCCAGACCTTCGCCTCAACTTGATGTTGACGGGAAGGTTGGATGATGATGGATATGAAAGCCGATTTATTGGTGGGCGTTAAAAGCTCATCAAAGGTTCTTTGATCACAGCCAGAGGAAAGAAGTGTTGCACCCTTTACAAGGCAAGTGTCAGTGTATGTAAGGGTGGGTTGAACACAACGAAAGATTCAACTACTAACATGTGGCACAGGCGTCTCGACCACATGAGTGAAAAAGGGCTTCAGCTACTAGCGAAGAAGCGGTTCCTTCCAGACGTGGTAGGTATATCTCTCAAAACATGTATTGACTGTTTATCAGGGAAACAGCATAGAGTTTCATTTGTTAAAACTACTTCTCATGTTAATAAAATGCATGCATTAGATTTGATTTATTCTGATGTTTGTAAGTCCTATGAGGACAAAAACCTTGGATGGGGCATTGTATTTTGTCACCTTTATAGATGATGCATCTAGGAGGGTTTGGGTTTATGCTTTGAAATCCAAGGACGAGATCTTTGGTGTGTTTAAAACGTTTCATGCTATGGTCGAGAGAGAGAAAGGTAGATCGTTGAAGTGCATCTGCACTGACAATGGTGGTGAATACATTGGTGACTTCCACGAGTATTATAAGTCACTAGGTATACGGCATGAACAAACGGTTTATAAGACCCCCTAGCATAATGGTGTGGCTGAGCGAATGAATCGCACCATTGTAGAGAGAATCAGATGCATAGTTGTCCCATGCAAAATTGCCCAAGATATTATGGGGAGAAGCAATGCACACAGCGGTGTATTTGATAAACAGGTCTCCATCAGCCCCGTTGAATGGAGAAGTACCTGAGAAGGTGTGGACTGGACGAGATCCGTCATACAGTCATCTTATGGTATTTGGATGCAGGGCATCAGTTCACATACCAAAGGACGAGAGGTCCAAGCTCGATATGAAGATCAGATAGTGTGTGTTCTTGGGGTACGGTGATGAAAAATTCAGTTACAAATTGTGGGATCCGACCGAGAAGAAGCACGTCAGGAACAAAGATGTGGTTTTCTTGAAGATCAATGTATAGAAGACATTTGTAAGCTAGAGAAAGTCAGCCTAGTTCAAGTGAGCTAGAGGAAATAGATCCGGTTACTCCTCCCATGGTGCCTGATGACGGGGGAGTACAGCAATGTGCAGAGGATGAGGGACTCCTTACAGAAGATGGACCGGGGGAGCAGCCCCCACCCGATCCACCTGTTGAGCCACAGGTGAGGAGGACATCGAGGGACAAACACCCGTCCAAGAAGTACTCCCCGCATGAGTACATTATGCTCACTGATGGGGGAGAGCTAGAAGACTATTCTAAGGCCATAGCCGTCGAGCATAAGGGGGAGTCGTTGAAAGCTATGCAAGAGGAGATGAAATTCTTGCATAAGAACCACACCTATGATATAGTAAAATTGCCTTAAGGACAAGAAAGCTCTGAGCAACAAGTGGGTGTTCAGAAAGAAGAATGAGCAGAAGAATTCAAAAACGGGTTCAAGGCCAGGCTAGTAGTGAAAGGGTTTGGTCAGAGGAAAGGTATAGACTTCGAGGAGATATTCTCACCAGTAGGTGAAGATGACATCCATACGGGTGTTTCTTGGGTTGGCGGCTAGCATGGATCTGGAGATAGAGCAGTTAGATGTTAAAACTGCCTTCCTCTATGGTGACCTGGAAGAAGAGATCCACATGCACCAACCAAAGAGGTTTAAAGTCAAGGGCAAAGAGCATATAATGTGTAGGCTTAGGAAGAGCTTGTATGGGCTGAAACAAGCTCATATACAATGGTACAAGAAGTTCGACTCGTTCATGTTAAAGCATGGATATAATAGAACGAATTCGGACCACTGTGTGTTCACGTGCAAGTTCTTAGATGGTGATTTCTTAGTTCTGCTATTGTACGTTGATGACATGCTCATCATGGGAAAAGACATCAAGAAGATTGACAGGCTGAAACAGGAGTTGGGCAAGTCTTTTATGATAAAAGACTTGGACCCGTCTAAACAGATCCTAGGAATGGAGATAACCCGTGACAGAAGCAGCAAGAAGCTTTGGCTGTCACAAGAGCGGTATATTGAGAAAGTTTTAGAGCGGTTCAATATGAATGCAGTGAAGCCGATCAGTACTCCACTGGATGGTCACTTCGAATTGAGTGACAAGCAGTGTCCCAAGACAAAGGTAGAAGTGAAAGAGATGCGGAAGATACCCTACACGTCAGTGGTAAGAAGTTTGATGTATGCTATGGTGTGTACGCGCCCAGACATAGCATATGCGGTTGGTGTTGTCAACCGCTATCTTGCCAATCCTGGCAAAGAACATTGGGGAGCGGTGAAGTAGATACTACGGTATTTGAGAGGCTCATCCAGGTTGAGCCTATGCTATGGTGACGGAAAACCTATGTTAGAAGGTTACACAGATGCAGATATAGCATGTGACATAGATTCCAAGAAGTCTACATCGGGGTTCATGTTCACGTTTGCAGGGGGAGCGGTCTTTTGGCAGAGTAAGCTACAGAAGGTCGTAGCATTGCCGACGACAGAGGCCGAGTACATTGCAGTCACAGAGGCATGTAAAAAGATGCTTTGGATGAAGAGGTTCCTACAGGAACTCAGCCTGAAGCAGGAGGAGCACGTGGTCTATTACGATAGCCAAAGTGTTATACACTTGAGCAAGAATCCAAGTTAGCACTTCAAGTCGAAGCACATAGAGATTCGGTATCACTAGTCAGGGATACCTTGGAACAGAAGGTATTACAGCTTGAGAAGGTCCACACAGACGATAATGGGTCAGACATGATGACCAAGGTTTTGCTCAAGGGAAAGTTTGAGGTTTGTAGAAACCTGACTGGCTTGAAGAAGTCGAACTTCTCCTGAGTCGGAAAGGGAAAGATTTGATGGGGTTTTCCTCCTCAGGACAGAGGAGAGATATGGTGCAGCCTAGGTGTGGTTGGGCAACCGGAATTCACCCAGATGAGGCAAATATTGCTAGACTATTTTGACAATAGTTGAGTGCCCGATGATCTTGTGACTGGGCGCCCGACCATGTTGGTCCAGGTGCCCGATATTCGGCAGGTTCTTTTGATTTTCTCGCTGGACTAATTTTTATCACGGGACTGCTTAAGTGCAGTTTCCTATTTGGGTTCTAATTCGTCTGGTTCTCTATTTAAGAGGTTCCAAAACGTGATTAGGGCATTCCATTGAAGTGTTTTCACATTTAAGGTGAGAGAGAGAGAAAAAGAGGAAGAGAGAAAGAGAAAAGAGAGAGAGAGGAAGCTTGTGGAAGGGAGATTCTGCTTGTAGAGGTGATCTACTATGCAGTTGATGTCTTAGTGCTTCTACATCCTCGTAAACGGTGAGATCTCTCCGTTTTCATTATTCTCTTATTGTTCATCCACTCCTTTGTGAGTGAAGAAGGTTTGATCCAAGCGGTGTGTGCTTGTGATTGGTTGTAACGTTCTACTTCATAATGAACTGCTGCTTTGGACTAGGGCCCGTGGTTTTTACCTCTTCGAGGGTTTTCCACGCAAAAATCTCTTGTGACGTGAGGTTGTTGATTCGCTTTTAATTGTTGCATTTTCATAGCCCATAATTCTAGTGTATTGGGGGGCAAGATCCTAAGGATTTTGTGAAACGCACCCAACACTTTCGATGTCCATTTGGCGTCATTCTCTCCATTCTAACGAGCTTTTAAGGGTTTTTTTTTTAAAGATTTTCGATCATAATCTCTGACGTAAAAGCCATGATGGCCAAAGTAGGTTTATGTTAAAATAATAGTGGTTTTTTTTTGTGGGTATCAATGATGAGAGTTTGTGAAATGGAGAAGGGTGTGATAGTTCATTATATATATATATATATATATATATATATATATATATATATATATATATATATATATATATATATAGGTGTTATAAGTAAATTATGAGCAGACCTCGTGTCAGACAAAAACCGACCTAGTTATAGGTCGAAATAGTCCGAAATGACAAAGGATTGGGCTCCTCGACCCGACCTTAAAGTCGACCTCGATTATACTACTATAAATGCCGAAGATCAAGGGTTCCCACCAGTGAAATAGGCGAGAGATCAGGAAGATTGTCAAAAGATATGGGGATATTCCCCATATCTACGGAATGGCCCTGAATATCACTGCTGGTCCATGAATCTCTCCCCTAAAATTATGGCCCTAAAAGGGGACATGATCTTCATCCTAAGTCTATAAATAAAGATGTCATCTTCCATACGAAGGTATGTTAAAAACTCATCTTAAAAAAAGATATTCTTCTACACAAATTGATCTAAACTGACTTAGGCATCAGAGGACTAACGGCCGGTCCCTGGCCACCTCTTAGCCTTTGTTACATCCTTGTAGGCCTTTACTCAGAGATCCGAACTCTTCATCATTCTCAAGATCAACTTATGATCTCTTCCTGGGTGAACATTCGTCCTACCTCATCTCTTGCTGAAAATCAGTAACAACAGCTGGCACCAGTCCGTGAGAAACGACGAGTAAGTCGTGTTCTCACCTAAAAGTTTTTTTTTTGTTGGAAAAGAAGGGTTCTCTCCTTCAAAAGACTTCAGATGGCTGGCAAAAGAAAATATAAAGGAAAAGCTCCTGCGAACGCTGGGCCATCTCACAGCCCACAATCCGACGATGAAGGATCCGTTTCTGAAATGCCCGCCCTCTGTATCGGGAGTTCATCCCAACACTTTTGTTCGGCAAAGCGGACGGTAAAGGTCTCGCAATCACGGAACCAGACTGTCTGCTCTTGAAGAATAAGTGGGAGGTGTTGCCGAACGATTAGAAGGTGTGGACCAACTGTTCGGACATTTCGACCTGCAGTTGGACGAAATCAAGGCTCTCTTAGCCAATATAGCCCAACCATCACCAGTCCACAGAGACAATGGAGAGCCTCAGCAGTTTGATCGAGCTCCCCAACCGCAACGGTCTCTTCCGATTCTGAATCAAGGACGTGCTGAGGAGGATGAAGTTGTTAGTTGGGCAACAAGAGCAAGAGCTCGATCTGCATGCGAGTGACTTGCGCCACAAGTTGGAGGAGAAAAGGTCAGTTCGTTTGAGTCAAGGTCAAGATCAAGTGGATGATAATATTAATCATTGCAAGCTGAGCTAAGGGAACTCTGAGAATGCATGGGTGACCTCCAAAGGGCGCAACGCGCCCGAGCACCAATCACGGTAGATGCGCTGGTCGACTCGTCAGAATCCCCAGTCATTGATGAGATTCGCGAGGAACCACTCCCGAAGGGATTCAAAATCCCTCAACTCAAACAATATACTAGGATCGGGGATCTAGCAAAACATTTGAAAAACTTCAAAGTCCGAATGAAGTTCCTCGGGGTCAACAGACACATCACGTGCAAAGCCTTCCCCCCTGTCACTAACAAGCTCAGCTTGGACCTGGTTTCAAAATTTAAAATCGAGGTCAATCAGCTCATTTGCCCAATTAAGTAGGGCCTTTGCAACCCAGTTCATCAGGAAGTATTGACCCTAAAAAGCACTCAACTCATGTCGCCTGCGATCAAGTAAAAAGATAATGAATTACTAAAGGACTACCTTGCACAATTCAATGCTAAAGTAGTCTAAGTGGAGAATCCATCTTAGGACATGCTGCTCCACATAATGATCAGTGGATTACAAGACTGAAAAATTCCTCTGGTCTATGGGAGAGGAACCACCTCAGTCCATAGCAAAATTATTAGACCGAGCCGCTAAGCACATCAATGCGAAGGAGTTAGGTCAATGCTTAAGGGTCGTCTTCCAAAAGAAAAGATCGGAAAGAGGAGAACAATTCAAAAAGACATAAGCCAGAGCGAAGGTCGCCCGGCCGAAGCAGTGCTCCCCAAGGAGCCAAAGCTTCGGCTCATCAATTCAAAAGGTACACACCACTCAACACGACCGTCGAACAAGTATTCTTGGCATAAAAAGATAAACAGGTGTTTGGACGGCCAACAAAAATAAAAACCGACACCAACGGGAGATCGAGGTCGAAATATTGTCCTGTATCATAAAGACTACGGTCACAATATAACAGATTGTTTCGACCTGAAGCGACAAATAGAAACCCTCATCCAACAGGAATTCTTGAAAGATTATATCACCAGACGTTCGGAGGACCGAAGGGCCACAGATTGGAATCAAACTGAAGAACAGATTGACAATAATCCTGTGGAAGAAATCCACATGATTTTTGGTGGGCCTATAACGTCCCATAAATTTTCGTACAGATAATAGCGTACAGATGACCATACATCTCAGTTAATTGGATTCCCTAATCTAGAAAAGGAAGATTAGTTTAGTACAAATTGGACTAGATCGTTAGCTTCGTACGTCGCCCAAACAATCCATGTCATGGGTTGGGGTGTTAACACTTGGGTTAGGTGGGTCTTCATAAGAATCTTACTTAACCTAAGTTATGTATGTCCTTTTGAACCTTCCATAAGCTGTGGGGTTGGAACTGTTAACATTCTGTAAAATTTATGACCCTTGCTCTAAATGGCCTTCTGGAGGGCTATATATATAAACCATTAACTTCACCTGGGTTATAAAACTAACAACTAATTTTTATAAGGCCATTTGGACTAATTTCCCTTCTTTTATATAAGACTATTGCTGAGATTTTCCCCAAATCGAATTAGGAAATTTCAGGTTTGGGAGAGGGAGAGGAAGAGAGAGAAATTGAGAGAAGAAGAAGAAAGGAGATTGAAGATGTCCTTCTTCCTTCCCTCTTGGAGTAGGATGTTGCTGTAGGTTGTCGTTTCCGTCGATGGAGTGATTCTCTTTATAATTGGAGGTAAGATTCGAATCCTACCTTTAAACTTCAAGTTATCTTAGGTTTGAGACTGAAAATCTCATCCTAATCTTGTTTCTTGTAGAAATAGTTAATTTTCCTCAGCCCTAATCCAATATCGTTGGACAAGCGAGGAACCCTAGACCTTAAAGTGCAGGCTATACTTCAAATCTTATATTTATCATCCCTAAAGGGTATTAGACAATGATTCTTACAGTCATAGTGTAGGACTTTGGATTTCTATATCTGATTGTTTATCTCAGTATCACTATGCAACATGCATGTGTGTTTCATGGCTTTAGTGTTCGATGAAATGTGTAAATGACTCGACTGTTATAACGGATTTGTGGAATTTGTTGAGATGATGGAATTTGTATATGATATGTATAATTTTATGGTATCGCACATGTACTGTTTGTCATGGGTGAAGGGGCCAATCGATTAATGTGGGTATCCTAGTTGGATTGGATATTCAGGGTTGGCTGGTTGATGGGGTGAACTTGATCGATCGATAGTAGTCTGGACTACACGGGTCGTTGTGCCCCAACGCCGGTTGGTCAATGTTCTCCCTGTATCAAACGGACAAATCCAAAGCCAAGAAATGTTGTGTGGTAGATAGGTTATCTTGAATGACTCTCCCAGAATCTGAAATACTAATATCATTAGATGAAGTTGTCCAATGATAAATGTATGTGTGACACGACCCTACTAAATCTCCTTGGGCCGGGCATGGTGGTATGGGACACTGTGTTCGTGCCGTCGGCCTACGCTGTGGCATTGAGCCTCCCCGTAGTGACCATAAGCTATTGTGAGGACGCCTGTCTGTTTTGGGTAAATCTGAAATAGCCGATGTACTTATTTGAATAAAATGTTCTTTTATTCTAAATGTATTGGAAGTTGGAGAAGGGATTCGTGGGCTACTGGCGATGATAGACAATCGCACCGTCGGGAGCCAGGTGGTCCTGTTCAAGACCTACCGTATGACATTAGTAATTCAGCATCACCAATCTTGCTGAATGAAATTTATATTAATAAAGGCCGAACTAAACATGCATTCATGTCATCGGCAATCTCAGTGACTGTCTGACTGTTCGAAAGGCCAGGGCATTGGTAATAGCCTTCATACTTACATTATGTGTATATGAGTTATAGTTGGAAGGACTAATGTATCAATCTTGATTCTGTTGTGACTGCCCAGGACATGCATTGTGTGCGAATTCATAACATTCATGCATTAATACAACTAGTCTAGGATTCTTGTATGTTTTGTTTGCTCATTACCTATGCCTGAATGCTTGATAAATTGTTGAACTTAGAATTATAGTAACATTGAGTCGATTACTCACCCCCTCAATCCTGGGTGGTGCTTTGAAAACACCAACCAGACTCTAATGTAGAAACAAGTACTCTGGATGATGACGTCTTTCAGGATGAGTTAGAAGACTTTGTAGAAGACGTCAGTCACTTTCAATTCTCGGATGGCCGAGAATAAGATGCAATGGCATCTTTTAGTTGGTGTTTTGGGGCCGTTTGATGGCTAGAGGTATTATGGCCCAATTCTTTTAGACTTGTATTTTGGGGCTTCTTGTTGTGTGGGCCCTCTTATTTTGGATGATGATGTAAATTTGTAAATGATAGACCAGGTATGTACTTATCTTCTGTCCCTACTTTCATGTTTATTTAGTTTTAAACTTGTGTCATGATACGATCAATCATAAATGCATTAATCATGCTTCCGCATGAGCATAGTGACACCCGAAATCTCAAGGGTCGAGGTCATGCTCGACTTCTGAAATTTGAAGCGTTACAGGGCCGACTACTGAAGACTCTGGTAATGCCCGAAAAGCATATGTGCGACAAGTTAGGACATCTGAACCAGGACTTCCAGTGAACATTATGAGCCGACCTGCGAAAATCGCGAAGATTACCTCTCTTGCATTAACGTCACTGAAGAAGATGCCAAAGGCGTCCTTCATCTCCATGATGATTCACTTGTGGTATCAATGGTAGTCGCCAACAAAAAGCTCCACAAAATGATGGTCAACACGGGCAGCTCGGTGGATATCTTATACATCACAACATTCGAAAAGATGAAGATCGACCGATTAGGTTAAGATCGGTCAAAACAACTTTGACCGGATTTACAGGAGATAGTATCATGCCAGAAGGAGAAGTAACCCTTCCAGTCACTGCAAGGGAAGAACCTAATCAAAGAATGATTATGGTCGATTTCCTCATTGTCAACACCCCATCTGCTTACAACGCGATAGTCGGCCGCCCTATCCTCCGAGCTCTCAAAGCTGGTATCTCTATATACCACTTGGAGATGAAGTTTGAGACCGATGAAGGCGTTGGGGTGGTAAGAGGCGATCAACAGGAGGCACGTCGGTGTTACGAATTGACCTTGCGCGGGAAAAGCTTAGTTTCGGCAGTCTCACACACAACCCCCCTGGATCTCAGAGAAGAAACAGAAGAGCATAGGTCACCTGCTAAATAATTAGTCAAAATCCGGTTGTCAGATGACGACCCAACCCAAGTTGTCAGAATTGGACCCCAGTTGGAAGTGAGGTGCAGAAAAGGTTCACCGCTTTTCTAAAGGAGCATGCCGATGTATTTGCTTGGTCTCATAAGGACATGTCAGGAATCAGCCCGGAAGTAATGGTCCACCGATTAAATGTCGACCCTACCTTCAAACTGGTTCGTCAGAACCGACGACCTTTTAACATGAAAAGGTATGCCGTGATCGAAGATGAAGTCAAAAAATTGTGCCAGGTAGGATTTATTAAAGAAATACGATACCCAGATTGGATTGCTAATGTTGTCTTGGTGAAAAAAGTCAATGAAAAGTGGAGGGTCTGTGTGGATTACATCGACCTCAACAAAGCCTGCCCAAAGGACAACTTCTCGCTGCCCAGAATAGATCAACTCGTCGAACACAACGTTGGGTTACGAGCTACTCAGTTTTATGGATGCGTACTCCGGATATAATCAAATTCGAATACACGCTTCTGACAAACAAAAAACTGCATTTATCACAGACTGAGGCCTCCACTGTTACAAGGTAATGCCCTTCAGACTTAAAAATGCAGGAGCAACCTATCAGCGCCTGGTCAATAAAATGTTTGCCGAACAGATCAGGAAATCCATGGAGGTTTACATGGACAACATACTCGTTAAAAGTCTGAGGTCGAAAAACCACGTCGAAGACCTCCGCACCATGTTCGACATCTTGAGGAAATACCGGATGAAGCTCAACCCCAGCAAATGCGCCTTTGAGGTAGGCTAGGGAAAGTTCCTCAACTTCATGGTAAACCAAAGGGGGATAGAAGCTAATCCGGAGAAGATTCGAGCATTAATTGACATGAACTCGCCTACTACTATCAAGGAGGTCCAATGTCTCATGGGACGAATTACAGCCCTCGATCGATTTGTCTCAAGGACCACGGACCGATGCCTCCCATTCTTCAAGCAGCTTCACAAATGTAAAGAAATGTTGTGGACCCCAAAATGTGAATAGACTTTCCGCGAACTCAAAACTTACCTTGGATCTCCGCCCTTGTTATCCAAGGTGAAGAATTGCTTTTGTACTTAGCAGTCTTGCCGGCAGCTATCAGTTTAGCCCTAATACGTAAAGACTAAGGAACGCAGCAGTCAGTTTACTACGTCAGCAAAGCTCTGCTTGATGCAGAGATGCAATACCCCTGCATCAAAAAATTGGCACTAGCACTAGTCACTACAGCTAGACGATTGAGACCTTATTTCCAAGCACATCTAATAGCGGTGTTAATGGATCAACCGCTACGACAAGTGTTGCAGAAACCAGAAACCTTAGGCCGTCTCGTTAAATGGGCTATCAAGCTCGGTGAATTCGACATTCAGTACCGATCTTGCACTGCAATCAAAGGTCAAGAGGTGGCCGACTTCGGTATCGAGTCCACCAGCCCACCAGGAGACCAGCACGGTCACGAGGCGTCGGAAACCCGACCTGTGGGAGAAAGGCACTCAGAAGGCTCTTCGGAACCAGTTGCACCCATATGGTCACTATACGTTGACGGATTGTCAAATTCCCAGGGCAGTGGAGCCAACCTCATCCTAACCTCTCTAGACGGAGTGAAAGCTCAATACGCATTTAGGTTTGGCTTCCGAGCCTCCAATAATGAAGCTGAATATGAAGACCTCCTAGCCGGATTACGCCTTATTTCAGCAATAGGAGTCTGAAGAGTGAAGGTGCACAGAGATTCACAATTAGTGGTCGGACAGGTGACCACTGAATATAAAGCAAAAGGAAAGAAGATGAGCGCATATTTAGCAAAAGCTTGAGAATTGTTGGTTCACTTTGACTATTATGAGGTCATTCAAGTCCCAAGGACTCAAAACACCAACGCGGACTCACTGGCAAAACTGGCATCGGCAGTGGACGATGAGCTCGGCAGGTCGATCCCTATCGAATTCCTCCCCCACCGAAGTATAACTCAAGAAGAATCTGAAGAGGTATGCCCGGTAGTAGCTAATCTAAACTGGATGGACCCCATCATTCATTTTCTACAAAGAGACGAATTGCCCGAAGACAAAAAAGAAGGGTGAAAGATCCGCTACAGGTCAGCTCGTTATACATTGATTGATAGGATCTTGTATAAAAAAGAGTTTTTCCCTCCTTGCCTGCGTTGCTTAGGACCTGACGAAGCAGACTACGTCCTACGAGAGGTCCACTTCGGTAGTTGTGGAAATCATTCGAGGAGTCGGGCACTTGCTCAGAAAGTTATCCGCCAAGGGTATTATTCGCCCATGATCTAGAAAGATGCACAAGAGATAGTCTAGAGATGAGATAAATGCCAACGATTTACTCTCGTACCTCACCTACTACCCAAAGAACTCACTCCCATGTCTGAGCCATGGCCATTCGCATAGTGAGGAGTTGACATTATTGGCCCTTTCCCAGTAAGAAAATGGCAAGTTAAGTACGCGATCGTGGCTGTCGATTATTTTATGAAATGGGCTGAAGCTGAACCATTGGCTACAATTACAGAAAAAAATAACAGGTTTCATATGAAAATCTATCATATGTTGGTTCAGGATCCCGCACACCATAGTCACTGATAATGTGCGTCAGTTCAACAATGTAAATTTTTGAGGGTTTTGCCAAAGACTAGGCATCAAGAATGTATACTGCTCCCCTCATCACCCTCAAGCTAACGGCCAAGTTGAGGTTGTTAACAAAATCATTAAGAATCATCTCAAAATGAAGCTCGGCAAAAGGAAGGGGGCATGAGCAGAAGAACTCCCGGAAGTGTTGTGGGCTTACAGGACCACAGCTCGGTCGACAACCGGTGAGACACCCTTCTCCTTGGCTTTTGGAGCCGAGACTGTAATTCCAGCCAAAGTCGGGATGCTCACTAACCGAACAGGTTTTCATCAACCGAATCAAAACGAAAGTTAGTTTTGAATGAACCTCGATCTGCTTGATGAGGTAAGAGAAACCTCTCAAATACAAATAGCAGCATATCAGCATAGAGTCAAGCGACATTACAATTCAAGAGTAAGAAAACGACCGCTCAGAGTAGGCAACCTCGTTCTTTGAAAAATCAGTAAAGAGGTAAAAGAAAAATCAGGTGCTTTTAGCCCCAATTGGGAAGGTCCATATAAAGTCCTAAGCTCGGTTCGTCCCGACTTGTACTGGCTCGAAAATATGGAAGGCCAACCTCTCTCTCATCCCTGGAATGCTGAACATCTGAAAGTTTATTACCCATGAGCAAGTCAAGTATGCGGATAAGGTAAAGATCTGTAAACTAGAGATTATTAATAAAGATCGAAATTTTTCTGAGGTATAAAGAAGTCGAGCATGTCCACGAACTGAGTTAGGCACTCGAAATACTAAGATTGAAAATTCGAGCAATAGCAAAGGAAGCTCAAGCTCGGTCAAAAGACCTATAGCTTGTAACGACTAGAGATTTTCGACTCTCGTGTATAACACGACGGTCGAATTCCCAAGTAATTTATGGAATAACTAATTTGTCAAATAATAAAATATAACATTCAAGCATAATAGCGGAAACAATTATCACCTTATTCTATCAAACTTACTACATCATCATCAATGTTTAAATAAGGGAACCAACCAATATCCATATTGATTAATTAAAATACAAAACCATGTCTTCTCTTGAAGACTTATTACAATTCCATAAATGTATCAACTACTGAAAAGAAATATTTAATAAATGATAACATCAACTAAGTTTCTCTAACATCGTCATCCGCCATGTGATCATACGAACCGTCGAATTCTTTTCCTTAAAAATCGGGTTCAATACTTGGATCTTCACTTCCATCATCTAAATTGTGTTTGGGATAGCATTAAACGCTATCATAGTGGAGAATATTTCCTTCAAGATAATCAAGAATAATAATAACGGTACAGAGTAAATACAAGCAGGATATTATCATTTAATCAAATCAAAACAACCAACTAAAAATCTTTGTTAATGCGATGTATGGAATGCATGCTCTAGCTAAGGCACCCTAACTAGAATCACAATACATGAAGTGGGAGACTCCCTGTTACGACTTCATGATAGCCATTAGTCATCAGAGGTTCCTGGGACGCACAAGCCCATAGTTTTGCCCGACCACGTGAGAAACGGGACGCTCATAACCCAAATCTAAATGTGACAGTGTACGGGAGAAGTAGGACGCTCTAGCCTATTCTCAATTCCATACACCCATATGGAGCCAAGTGAATGCAGGACTTTAGTTTCACCTTTATTTAAGTATTTTCTCATACAACCGATTTAAATAAAACTCAGTGGTCACTATGGGGAGTCGCAAGCAACCCAGCATAAGCCGACAGCACGGGATTAGTGTCCATAACACCAATCCCGGCTCATGAGAATTTGTATACCATTAGTGTCTACTCATTGTCCCATTTTATGATTTCATCATGTCCCAAAAAGCCAATGTTGTACATCATGACCAAATTCATTAAAATACTCATGTAATGTAAATAGATCCAATCAAGTATCATATACATGTAAGGATCCATTAACAAACAATCACTTCATTCTCTCAGTTAAGTCAAGATATATTCACCTCTCACGGGTTCCATCTCTCTACATCGAATAATTTTAACAACTTAGGGACAAAGAGTATACAATAATGGAATGTCCATATGATGATCTTATACACATATTTCATATCACAATACGAAAACTAATGTTACTTGTAAAACACAGATTAAGGAAATAAGGGCATAGATTTCACAAAGATAAATAACGCAAATACACATCTTTCTTCGTAAAAAATCTAAACAAAGAATCACATAATTATGTAATGATATTCATTGCAAATCCTACGTTAAACTTCATGTTATATAGATTAGCAATTCAAAACAAAATAACTTCACATGCCACAAAAGAAACTAATGATAATCGTAATATTATTAATGAAAGGCTTGAAGGAAAATCCTCACCTTAGGATGGACTCAGAAGAGGGTTGTAGAAGATCCTAGCCGCTGGAAAAATATGAGAAAGAACTCCCTTCTCTTCTCTCTCTCTCTCTCTCTCTTCTCTCTTTCTCTAGGGCATGGAGGCTAGGTCTCTCTCTCTCTCTCTCTTCTCTCTTTCTCTAGGGCATGGAGGCTAGGTTAGGAGAAGGGCTTGGAGGTGCGTAGTAGGAATATGGAGAGGGATGTGGGTTTCTCAAATCTCAATATTCAGGTAATCTTTGATCAATTCCAATCCGTTCATCTTATCAAGCTCGAAGAGTAGAGTTAGAATATGTAAGTTTTTTTATGATCCATATTCTAGATTGGTCGATCATTGAAAATGGCCTGACGGGTGCTAAAATGGGCTTGATCTCAATTAACGATCTACTCTTGATGATTAGGGCCCAAATTTTGAAAAAATATGCAGTCATGATAGGCAAACAATTCTACAAAATTTAGTGGTTGATTGATGGTGAGAAATGTCTAGATCTGAAATTTCAACTTTTGGCGGAAAATGAAGGGGCTGGCTTTGTGGTTCAACGGTGTAGGATTATAGATCGGGGTCTAGATTTTGTGTAAACTCGTAGTCATATGAGTATAATGGGTGGTCCAATTAAAAGGTTTAAATTTGAGAAGAGTTGGTAACTCTTTAATTTCTAGAACGGGATAACTTCGCACATAAGAAAGAGGCTTATCAAGGTGGGGCACTCAAATCACACTATTGGTCCATGATAAAGATGATCCAAGTCATTCATATGAAGAAAAATATTTGACTACGACTAACCATCCACTTTCCTCACTTGATGGACATGAAAATCAAGGGTTAAGGGGCTAATTTGACAATTGGACCACTTCCACTATGATTTAAGGGCTGAAATTTGATATGTATGGTTAATATGTGCCCAAAAGCTTAAATCTAGGGTTTTGCATGAAAGTGATCGTTAGAAACTATAATACCTAAAAATGGGATCTTAACTTAAGTTTAACTAATGTCATTTTCGTAATTATCTAAAAAGTACATAATTTTTTTAAATTTGATCTTTCTACGATATTTATGGGATCATTCTAAGCAACTTTTGTAAAGGGTCCCCTATCAGATCTCCTATGAATGTCCCGCTATTCGCAAATCGACGGTAAATGTATGATAATTAATAAAAAAATAAATTAAAATTTTTTTTCAAATAAATATCGAAAATCTAGGGCGTTACATAGCTCGACCTTACCAAGCTACAGAAAGTAAACATGGCTACAAGTGGCCTAAAGATTAACGCAAAGCTAAAGGTCAAATATCCGGGTATAGGATAGTCCAGCTAGAAAGAATCATTAGCCAATGCTATCCTAAGTGGATCACTCTGGCTGGCATAACTATAAGCTACAAGTCAGGCAAAAGTGACGACATAATTCACAAAAGCATAAACAAAATGCATAAGTGATCAAAATAAAAGCCTCAGTAGGGCTTAAATTATGCCTCAGCAGGGCTCAAAATATTCATGAATCCCTTAAGGGATATTGATACCAAAAAAAAAAAAATGTATGTTTTTTTAACCCCATAGGGCCAAGAGGAAAAGCCCCAAGCCGCTTCATCCATGGCTACAACCCCAATTATGCCGACCCCGATCGCCTCAGCCTACGCCTTGATTGAAGCAACTTTCACATCGACGACCTCGTCTTTGTCAATAAGAGTAAGGTCAAGATTCGGAAAATGCTTCTTGACCAAATTTCTGCAATCCTGGAAGCCGTAATTGTACAAGCTTTCCTGAACTACCTTTAACTTGTCCAGCTCAACTTGCGACTTCGATTGAGTATCTCGCAGAAGGACAGCCAATTCGCTTTCTCTTCATTTGCCGTCTTCAGGGCGACCTCGAGTGATTCTGCCTTATTCTCTGCAGACTGGACTCTCGCCTCCGCCTCCTTCAAAGCATCCTCAAAAGACCGAGCTTGGGCCTATGCAACTTTCAGGTCCGAGTAGGACACCTTCAGTGCAGACTGGGCCTTCTCGAGATCGGCGGTCACAGCCTCGGCCTTCTTCTTCCATGAAGACACAGCTCTGAGCGCCTCTTTCATTTGGTGGGTGCGATTGGCCATAGCTTGGCGAATCATGATCCCCAAAGCCGTATTCTTAAAGAAATGCAAGGCGTCAGAGATAAAAGACAGAAAATCGACAAGAAATCATAATCTCAGAAATAGAATGACTCACCCTGAGACTACTCTCTATTTTAAAATTGATCAGCTGGTCAGGATCGGACGATGCCAACATGGTTAAGTTCTCGGGAATACAGCTATTAACACAAGCGTACGAGGTTATGCCGTCGATCCACGTTGGAAATTTCTTCAAAATCGGAGGCATGTCTACTCTCACCTCGCTTGAAGAAGCTCTGGAAGAGCTGCGAACTCGAGGAAGCGGTGGAGCCCCCGCCGAGCTAGTGCGTGTCACAGGTCATTCTACTGCAACTGGCTGGGGCCACGCCTCTGAAGCTTCTTGTATCACCACAACTAGAGGTTGAGAGGCTTGTGGCTCGACCTTGACCGGGGAGCTCGGATCAAAGGGTTGCCCAGTCCCGCATATAGAAGAATGGGGAAGTTGATTCTGCCTCGGTTGCAAGGATTCAGCCACGGCCGCCCTCTTTCTTGGGGGCTTAGAGGTCTGCCCATGCTCAAAGACGTAAGATGGAATCTTATGGACTTTCGATACTGCTTTGGGAGCCATTCCTATTTCAGAGAAACATGTCAAACAGTTAAGTGGCTAAAACCAAGCAAACACTAGTCATGAGCTATTCACAGATTACTGACCTGAGTCACGTACAGAATCAAGAGTTATCAAATGTCGGAAGTCTCTCTCCTCGACAGAACGATTTCTTGCAGCTCGAAACTGCCTGTCTTGCACGGTTGAAAGAGCTACTCGAATGGTCACGGAAGCTGTAATCAACAAAAGTCAGCTATCAGAAAAATTAAAGGCTCAGGACGATGAAGACCAAGTGTTAGCAGAACAACTAGGTCGGAACGCAATTCGACCTGGTAGAGCGAAATTAGCTCAAACTCGGTACTCCAAGGGTTGATGCTCGTCCGGTGCAGACTCCCAGTCCCCCGAAGAAAAAAAAACCACTTCTTTTTCCAAGTTTTAGTGGAGGACGGCAAGCCGGTAACTAACGAGCCACCCTGACCCGGAATCACAGAAAAATAATAAAGTCCTTGACCTCCAAAGGACTTGAGGGAATACATTGAAAAAAGCTCTCCAGATGTCAGCTCTTTGTTCCCAACCCTTCGCCACAGAATGTAACATATCCAACTATACATCTCCAGGCGTTGGGTTGCAACTAGCTTAAAGATAGACCTAGAAGATTGACGACCCCCCGCACAAATGGGTGCAAAGGCAAACGCAGCCCGGCCTCTAAGTGCATAGAGGAAACTACTATTTCCCCCTTTCGAGGTCGGCTCAGGCTGTCACCTTGATCAGGAACCCTAAAAACTACTGAATCGGTGATTTCATATATTTCCCTAGGTGTGGTAAGCTCATCCTCGGTTATCAAAGAATTCACACTATACAACTCAAAAGTATCTTTACGAGCAACAGTACCTTCGGAGACCTATTCTGAAGGTATTGATTCCTCTTCATCAACACGACCTACTGTTTTAGTCCTAGAATTGGATTTTGTAGGGTTTATCTCCCGAGAATTTAGAGAAGGTGGGCCCGATTCATGATCTTCGAACATTACCTTAAGGATGGCATCGAAGTTTGAAGATTCAGACAAAATAGAAAGAAAAAATGGAAAAATAAAGACTTAATAGAAGGACATGCAAGGAGAGTCCCAAGAATACTGGTACACCACGCTTGAGGAAAATGTTCAGAGAAGGCGAGATTTCGAAGAAGAAAAGGGAAAATTGGAGTTCAAAGAGGATACTCAGAGAAACAAAGGTTCGAAGAGAAAACAGTGAAATGAAAATGTTGCTAAAGTCCAAAATTTTATAGCAAAGGAAATTTTCTCACATTAATGTAGACGCCTTCTTGATCTCCGCCCTTTCCACGCGGCAGATTCTGGATTGATCGTAAAACAAGCGATGCATGATATCGCCACGTGGCTACACCACGTTCATCGAGACTCTGAAAATGCTTTCACGCCGTACGGACAAATGATAACACTTGATATTTGAATCGACGCATTAAAAACCATTCTCCCGCCTGTCTAGAGTGACGGTGGCAAAACAGCTAAAAGCTGAAATGATCAGGTTAGCTTATCTTCCTCAAAAAGGTTACTATCGAGCCAAACGAGCTAAGACTCGAGAGTAAGGGGGCTTCTATTACAGGTAAATTTTGAGCTGACCTCGTGTCGGACAGAAACCGACCTGGCTATAGGTCGGAATAGTCCGATTTGACAAAGGATTGGGCTCCTCGACCCGACCTCAAAGTCGACCTCGGTTATACTACTGTAAATGCTGAAGATCAAGGGTTCCTACAAGTGAAATATGCGAGAGATCAGGAAGATCGTCGAAAGATATGGGGATATTCCCCATTTCTACGAAACGGCCCAAATATCACGCTGGTCCATGAATCTATCCCCTGAAATTATGGCCCTAAAAGGGGACATGATCTACATCCTAAGTCCATAAATAAAGATATCCTCTTCCATATGAAGGTATGTCAAAAACTCATCTTAAAAAAAGATATTCTTCTACATAAATTGATCTCAACTAACGGAGGCATCGGAGGACTAACGGTCGGTCCCCGGCCACCTCTTAGCCTTTGTTAAATCCTTGCAAGCCTTTACTCAGAGATTCAGACTCTTCATCATTCTCAAGATTAACTTACGATCTCTTCCCGGGTGAACATTCATCCTACCTCATCTCTTACCGAAAATCAGTAACAATAAAGGGTATGAAAGGTGAGAGTTTGTGAAGGGGATGAATTTTGTAATGAAAGAATGCTGTAATTGATGAATGTGATGAATGTTGTAACAGATAAATGTTGTAGTGGAAGAGTATTGAAATAGATGAATGGTCATAACTGTCATAACTCCATGTGGGTTGCAGATCCCATGAAAATGGGCCCGCTTTTTGGCAATCAAATGTTGTCCAAATGAAGTGATTCCAAATCTATTTGAAAGTTCATCAAATTACCTTTTCAACAAGTACAAGATCACCCAAATCGAACATGTAATGAGAGAGTTATGATCATTTTCGTGGATCTGTAAACGATAGTGCATATCGACGAACGACGGTGACTTTAGGCTCACTTTTAGGCAATCAAGTGGTGTCCAAATGAGGTGATTCCAAAGTCATTTGAAAGTTCTTCTGTGAATATCGTATCGTCATGTAAGCAATAATTGCCTTCATTTCTGTTTATTAATTACTTCGATGGGGTGTAGAATTGACTCAAGATGTAGAAATGCATTTGATTTATGGAGTCGCCACTAGCCAAATGAAGTTTGGATTCTACGGACGGCTAGAAACCGTAGAATCGCTTTAAAGGTTGGGGAATCATAAGATTTCCCAACTCAAGTGACTACTCAGTTGATCTGCGATTGCAGATTGCGAGTAAGGGCCTTGGTTACAAAAAAGGAAAGTGTTAGGCATCCTTTTTCGCCCGCATGATGTGCGGTCTCTACTTTATGGAATTTTATAGTTTTTAGGGAATTCAATAGAGTTTCGGCATTATATATTTAGTCATGCTTCGCATAACCCATGAGGGGCCGGGCAGGAAAAAAAGAAAAGAGATAAGTAGACAACACCTAGCCTTATAGCGCAGGGTTTAAGACCCCGAGTAGGTAAAATAAAGTAAAAAGAACGATGAATAAGAGAAAGTTGTAGAATAAGTATAACAGAAAGTAAGTATATATTTTTAACGTGTTTAGGATGTGTAAACTGGAATGAAGATTAATTTGAGGTGTGAGAAGGAAAAGGGGAGACCCGACACCTTTTTCCGCAAAAAGGGATGATCGGATATCCCCGATTCCAAACCTACTTTTTTGACTTCAGTGTCTTCTTCGGTTTTGAATCTTTGGGCTTTTAGTTGGGCAGAGCCTTGGCGTTAATCAAAAGTCTCTGAATTTTTCAGAAAAGGGACCCTCTCGATGTCACTCTCTCTGTCGCTCGCTCTCTTTATCTCTATCTCTCTTTGGACAAGGGGTTGGGTGCTATTTATATAGGCCTCGGAGATCGTCGGCTGACCATTAGTCGACGAATGCATGTAAAAAATTTCATATGCAGGATCTGTAAGAAATCCCGAAAGAATTTTAGTGGAGATTTGCAGTGCGAGGTGTCCGTTGGCTGACCATCATCCGACAGTTTGCGTGGCATCATTTTATAGGCTCTCTTGACAGCTTTTCTCAAAAAATGAAACTGGAACAATAACGTCACTGTTGGCCATCCATCAACCTATGGTGCTATTTTATTGATTTGGTTCGTTGGTTGGTCTGAGAGGTGCCGTGTATCTTTAATGTGTGACCTGTTTGGATTTGTGATGCTTTACCGACCGGATATAGATGATTTTAGGGGTGCTAATTAAGGTTTCCAGAGTGTCTGGATGATCGGTTAGGATTGGATCTGTCAGGTTCCAGATCTACCAATCATGTCCGACGATTGTTCCCGTGATTTGTCATGAATCTTGTCCATTTGCAATGTCATGATCTACCAATCATGTCTGACTGCTCATCAAGGTGCTAATCAGGGTTGTTTCGCTCATTAAAGTATAGTTGCGCTAACTCAGAAGTAATCGTTCTGCGTTTCGAAACGATCTGGTTGACACTGGTAGTTTAGGCCGATTGTCCCATGGTCCACTTATGATTTCGAAGGAAACCGAGGATTCAAAAAATCTCCAAAACTAATTATTGATGTTGCGGTGGTACCCACCGAGAAGTATGGAAGACCGCCCAATGTCTCGGTGTCACGCCCTGAAATTCGAGACTCGAGTACAACAACCCAAGCCCGAGTTCCAGAGTGCGAACTTAATTCAAGCATAACTTTTTAGAGAAATTCCATTTCACATACCACAATACTACTAAACTAAAGTACTTTATTTATCCTAGTGTAAATCTCAAACTGTAATTCAAATCAAACAACTACATCTACTCTGTAAATCATTTAAGTCTACTAAAGTCTGTTTCAATCAACTTCAAAGGGAAATAATTAAATCACCTAATCTAAAATAAAGCTTCTAATAGAAATAGTCGTCCAGATATTCCGATTCAGCCACTCCTTCCTCCTGAAATTCTGCAGGGACTGTGGTGATTTTGGTGAGCTAAAGCCCAGTAAGGTTATTTCCATCACAGGTAATATTCCAGTTAATAAGAGATAAGATGTAAATCATCAACAGATAGGATTGTATGGAAATATACAAGGATAAGGTTATGATTAATACACTTTATGATTTATCGTAGATGAAACATGATTATCATGATGTCATGTATGTTATGATACGTGTGAGAGCAATAAACGTCTAGGAACTCGCTGCCACTGAACATTAGGAACCTGTCGCAAATCAACCATGCTCACCTAACCGGTACAGCGAGGCGGCAAATCAACCATACACGCCAGTGGACAAATCAACCATGCACTACTGATTCAAACGAGCAAATCAACCATGCTCAATAAGTGAAACGACCAGAACTCGCTGCCACTGAACATTAAGAACTTGTCGCAAATCAACCATGCTCATCTAACCGGTACAACGAGGCGGCAAATCAACCATGCACACCAGGAGTCAAATCAACCATGCTCCTGTTCTGTCGTAGTGTATAAAAGATGTATATGAATGTCATGAGCTATGGAAACACTTCTTCAAGCATACAATGCATATCAAACTCAATTCCAATCACACTATGCATGTGTCATCTTTATTTAAGTAATTCTTCATCTAATTGTTTATCGTAAATTAAGAGAGTTGTTAAGGATGTATGTCACGTAAAGCTATGTAAGGTTTTGTACTAACAACAATGTATTGTACATCTACGTTTCGTTTAACTAGGGTTTTTATATTTGAAATTTAGGAGGCAAATTCGGAAAAAGTGCATTCAACCTATGTTTAACCTCTACGTAGAGTTACGTAGAAAAGTAGAGAACAATCTATAAGAACAGTAAGGAATGTAGACATGGAATTGGAGAATACAAACAAGAGATAGAATCCCTTACCTAGGATCAATTTAAAGACTTGAAAGTAACTTGAAATTGAAAGAAACTCCAACACAAATTCGAAAAACAACTAGAAGGAAGTATTTGGGAAAAATTAACGGAAAACCATATGAAGAATCACTCACAGGTGGTGTTCCCTAGACTCTAAACAAGCTTACTTCGAAATCTGAGTCGACTCAGCGAGTTGACTCGTTGGGTTAACTCAAAACGAGTTTCTTCTTCTTCTCCTTCTCTTTCTTCTTCTTCTCTTTCTTCTTCTTCTTCTTTCTTTCTATCCTCTTCTGATCTGGAGCAGGGTCCATGTCACGCCCCGAAATTCGGGACTCGAGTACAACGACCCAAAGCCCGAGTTCCAAGGTGAGAATATAAAATTCGAGCGTAGATTCCTTGAGATTCCATCCCACAAATTATATATCTAAAATAAATCTCCAAATATAAAAATCTAATTTCCACTAATGCCTTATTACATTGAATTTTTACAAAACTAAAGTAAATCTGGCACGATTGACGCTCGAGAAGGATGAGACCCCCTGATTACCCTCCTTAGCCTATGTCTTGTTCTTTCTGAAAACCTGCAAGAACTGTGGTGATTTTGGTGAGCTAAAAGTCCAGTGAGGTCATTTCCATCATAGGTAATATTCCAGTTAATAAGAGATAGGATGTGAATCATCAACTGATAGAATTGTATGAAATATACTGGAATGAGGTTATGATTGATACACTTTATAATTTATTATAAATGGAATATGATTATCATGATGTCATGTATGTTATGATACGTGTGAGAGCAATAAACGTCTAGGAACTCGCTGCCACTGAACATTAGGAACCTGTCGCAAGTCAACCATGCTCACCTAACCGGTACAGCGAGGCAGCAAATCAATCATGCACGCCAGTGGGCAAATCAACCATGTACCACTGATCCAACCGAGCAAATCAACCATGCTCAATAAGTGAAACGACCAGAACTCGCTGCCATTGAACAATAGGAACCTGTCGCAAATCAACCATGCTCACCTAACCGGTACAGCGAGGCCGCAAATCAACCATGCACGCCAAGAGTCAAATCAACCATGCTCCTGTTCTGTCGCAGTGTATAAATGTATGGACATGTCATGAGTTTAAGCATTCATTAAGCACATAATGAAATTCATCATTCAATCATACCATGCATGCATTATCTTTATTCAGGTAATTTCTCTTCTAATCCCTAGTTTGTTGTAAATCAGGTGAAAATAGATCAGAAGGATGACGTGTAAGCTTTTAGCGGTTTAACAATTAACTAGTGTTCATTCTAAAGGTGATGTCTTGTACGTAATCTAAACCTAAGTTAAGTTTGTCTAAAATTTTGATGTGTGACTAGGAAGGAAGATTTGAGGAAATAGAATCAACAAGGAGGAATAATTGATAGATGAAATTAAAAATATAAATTCAAGAGATGGATCCCTTCCTTAGGATCCGTACTATGCACAAATACACAAACCTAAGCCTAGTTAGAAAGATATTGAGAGATGAATCTATTCCTAAGAACTATGATGGAGAAAAATAAGAGTAGGGAACGAAGAATCAACAAGAAACTTTCTGAGATGAATCACTCACTTGCAACGTTCCTTAAACTTGAAAAAGACCTGAACCGAGTCAACTCAGCGAGTTGACTTAGTTTAGAGAAGAGATCCCTTCTTCTTTCTTCTTTCTTTCTTCCTCTTCTTTGCTGGAGAGTCCTCCCAGCAATAAGAACAGCAACAGTGGGTAGGAATTCCACCTATTTAGAACCCACACGATCTCTCTCTCTCTCTCTCTCTCTCTCTCTTCCTACGACTTCTCTCTGTTTCTCACGGCTTCTCTCTCTACCCGACCTTCTCTCTCTCTCTACGTTTCTCTTCTAGGAAAAAGACACCTAGGGGGGTTTTATACAATACCCTAGATGTGTTTGGACGGTCCAAGATGGACTCGGATGGTCTGTGTTTGCGGTAATACAACTAGACCTCAGGTGGTGGAGTTTGAGTTGGAGAAGGCTTCCGTCTCCGTTTCTTGCAGACAAAGCCACAAATGAGACGTTGGAGACCTAGGTGGGGTCCACACGAACTCCCGGAAGAAGTCTGGTCCGTCCATGCAGAGCAACGGACCGGATCTTGGGATCTTTTGGTTCGGACGGTGGTTTGGAAAAGACTGGATTGGCGACCGTTGTGAAAGATATTCAAGGGGACTCCATGCGTGGGGGAGAGGGAGAGAATGGACGGTTTAGATTTACTATAAAGGACCCACAAAAGGACAGCGTGGATGGCCCAAACGGACAGCGTGTAACGCTGTTGCAGCGGGTGGAGAAGACGCCCGGTTCGTGCGTCCGCACGGTCAAACGCGGTTTGACCTTGTGTTACATACACATGTGATGCACACGTGTCCCACCGTGATGTATGTGACAAATCTACTCCGCTCATCAGTTAGGCCATGGAGTTTTAGGGTGTGACACCAAAAATGAGGTAGATCCTAGTCTTGGGTGGGCCACACTTCACAAAAAAATGTGCTGATAATACCCAACCTGAAAGCCTATCCACGTTTCCATGTTTCTTTCACGTAACATAATATGGACAATACCAAGTTTGCCATTTTCTTTAGTTTTGACTTCAATCGTCCATAGCGATCTTGTTTACCATCAGTTTTAGGTGAAACTTCACCAAGGCCTGTCATTTTTCGCGTTCTTTCTATGGGTTAATTTTGGGCCTTGATCTCTTACAGATAACCAAGATGCACTTTTAGTGGTTCATCACACTCCATGATCCAAAATGACATTTGTACATATCCAATAGAAAATTTAACTGGTAGCCTTGGTATATATCATATGATCTTCGAAATGATCGGTTCGGTTTGTTATTTGGGTGGCCCAATTAGTGGATACGAATTCGATGGATGGTTATATGAAAGGCTAATTTTTTTCTAATTAGATGTTTATGTTCTTAAGCACAATTATGAGTTATTGCACGGTCAGTTTCTTAAACTGATATTCATAATATGGTCTTTGGATGACCTATTGGTGAGACATATACACCGTTAGATTTTAATGACTTGTCCACTCATGAAATTTCATCAGATCACAGTTTTGACGGTCGGTTAAGCATATCAATGTATGATAAATAAGATGAACGGATCATAGTGTTAAATTGATTTGTGTATGAGCAGCTATGGGGATCAAGGGTTTAGTTTACTATGATCGGCTTGTCTAAATTTGAAATGGACGGTCAGATATCTTTACCTAGTGATGAATAATTAATTGAACGGCTGGTTTTGATGAATAAGTGTAATTGATGGTTCATCTTGGAAATCAACAAGTTGATGAATTTATATATGCATATACTTGAACTAATATAGTGTGCGTACTCACTTGCGTATCTACACGCACTTAAAATCTTGGGTCATTACAGTCCAGCAGTGTAGCGACGTAGTAACAGCAACAGCAATAGCAGCCGCACCACCACCCTCTCTCTCACTCTCTCTCTCTCTCTAACGTCTCTCTCTCTCTCTCTCTCTCTCTCTCACCCTCTTGCGTTTTCTGAAGGAGGGGGAAACACGGCCAGGGGGGTCTTATAGATCCTACGGTCGGTTGGTTAGATGGGTGCGTAGGGAGGAATTTTAGTTTGAGTTGGAGAAGGAGACCGACCGAATTTCGGAGATTCTTTGCACAAGGGATCTGTTGGAAATATAGGTGGGGTCCACACGGAGATCTGGAAGAGATCTAGCCCATCCATGCATGGTAGATCCAAAGATCTTGAAGTTCTTGGGTTTATACGGTGGTTTGAGGAGGTCTGTACGGTCAACGGATGACCAGAAGTTTTCAACGGATGATGGACGTGTGACGCACCAACATGATGGACGGTTTAGATCATTTCAATGGGGGCCACCGAGCGGACGATGTGGATCGTGCACAGCTGCAGCGACAGCGCTGTCGCTGCAACGTTCAAGAAGAAGATGGTTCTTCCGTCTGTATCTCAGGTTGACCGCGTGGCCGACAGTGTGCACCGTACGTTGGGTCCCACCATGATGGTTATATGAAATCCACTCCAATCAGAAGGTGGGCCACAAATTCTTGGGCTTTGGTACCAAGATTGGAATAGATCCGAGTTAAGGTAGGCCACTTATGGTCCAATTTCTGATTAGGGCATTTGTAGGATGATCGGAGGGCTGAATTTCGACGTGTACGGTTAAATTATGTCCTAGAACTAGTGTATAAAGTTTCGTGTGAAAGTGATCGCCAAAAATTATAAAACTTAAAAATGACCATTTATTTTAAGTTTAACCAATGGCATTCTCATAATTATTGTAAATTTGTGAGTTTTGTGAAATCCAATGCTTTCACGCTGTTCCAGGGTTTATTCTAAACAACTTTAACAAAGGGACTCTACGTTGATTCTTTGTGGATTATTTATTATTAATTAATAAATACTAAACTTATTTAATTACTTAAATAATTAATTAAATCATTATTTGAATTATTCCAGAATTTTAAAATAATTAAATCATTATTTAAATTATCCTAAAAACCTGGGTCATTACACTCGGATAATGTAATTATGATTTTTTTTGAATTTTTAAAAAAGATCCCGCCTGCAGAACATTGTTCCATGGAGTTTTTATTGCAAAGTATTTTTGAAAACTTTTTTTTTTCACCCTGTTTATTTAGGAAAAATCCATCAAATCTTGCGGCTGGCGTCATCGGTCGATTTTTATTTGGCCTTTTTTTTTAAACAGGGAAAAAATGACCCCACTTGGGGATGTGCTTATCTAATCCGTCGTCCTTTGACTGGATGGTCACGGTCGAGATTGGGTGGCACAAGTCTGACTTATTGCAAGTCGTTTTGTTTTTGGTTTTGTTTTTGGTTTTGTCTTTTTTAATAATTTGATCCATCATCCCAAGTCCGAATGGTTCCGATCAGGGTCCAGATTGTCAAGATTTGGACTTTTTACATGATTTTTAAAAGATCCATTCCATCGTCTCAAATATGGATGGTTCTGATCGGGTCCAGATGGTCAAGATTGGACTTTATTGCAGATATTTTCGAATAATCCAATCCATCATCCCGTAATCCGGCAGATGTGAGCAAGATCAAGATCTACTTTTATGCTCAGTGTCCAACTTTGGGTGTGCTCTTGGTTAATGCAACATTCTTACGGGCCACCGGAGATTGCTTTATCATCAATGGGTCTGTCAATGCCTGCAAGAAGACAGAAGGAGTCTCAATAGGAGAATTAAAGAATTGACACAAAGGGAGTGAGACTTACTAGAGCTGGGGTTGAGGTTATTGTTTAGTCGGGTGTTCTGGATAAGCAAACTTGGCTTGAATAGTGCAACCTGCAGGGATGGACATGTTTGATTTTATTTTTTTGTATTTATTTATTACATCTTATTTGTAGGTGTACTTAGTATTTTTTTAAAAGAGAAAATATAACTATCTAAACGGGATGAAAAAGCTTTTTTTTTTTTTTGTCAGCCTGTCTATATGATTTGTGATCTGGATTTTGGTGCTTCGGATTGTAAGGATCGAATGCTTCAACCCGTCCATGTTTTACTTGACGATTTTTTTGAGTTTGCTCCTATGGAGTTATGATATCCTTGAGAAGTGTTTAGAGGAAACTTCACCCCTAAGTTTGAGCATGGTTGAAGGTTCTTGAAATATCATGATTGTTATATTTGCCTTGCGCCCTTTCGGGTTTTCACTACATCCTGGGTATTTGATCTTACTTGCCCTTTGGCAGTTGTGCCTTTTTTCCCCTGACTCCCTTTCGGGTTTTCACCAAGTTCGTTGTATGCAACTGTTTTTACTCGAGGCGCCCTTTCGAGTTTTCACCTCGCCCATTCTGCTTTGGACACACTTCTCATTTTTCTCTCTCTCTCTTTTCGAGCGCTACGATTGATGGTGGTATTTCCTTCATTGCCAGCCAAAATGCGTCTTTCTAGGGAACAAGAGACTTTGAGCAGCAAGAACTAAAGCTTTAGACCATTCTGAGAAACTTTGTGGTAAGGATGGAGGGTCTTGCCCCAGGGCCAATTTTTATCACTTTTTCTCTTCTCTTTTTTTGTTTCTCTTTTTTGTTTCTCTTTTTTTTCTCTCTTTTTTCTTTTTTTCATTTCATGCCCTCATTATTCTCTGGAGCTTGGTCTATATATTTTTTTCTTTCTTTTTTGTACCCTGAGGGTTGTTTTTGGGAGAAGTATGGAATTTCTCATTCTGATCACTAACCTCAAGCTGCTCTCGTGATCTTTGTTGCTCGCCAGGATAGATTTTGATGTGGTCAGCGTTGACTAGCTCAGAAAATTATTCACCTTTCGAATTGGTAAGGTAGGAAGCGCCCTTTGAAAGAACTTCTTTGATGATTTGTGTGCTACACCTAAATGTGCTTGAACTTGTCCCAGAGATGAGCAGGTGAAGGGGATTCTGGTTATCGTCATGCCCCCTATTCTTCTTGTTCGAACTCACTTGTCAGGCGCTCTCACGATTTATTTTGATACCTATGAGAGTGATACAATGGTTATGCATACTTTTCATCAATTTGGTGTAGTCGATTGTCGCGAGTTGGTGACCACTTTGCTATGAAGAAGTCCTTTGTCTTCATGTGGCTCATTAGACTAGGCTTGACACTTATTGCTAGATTTTGATGGGTTTTTTGGATTTTGAAATTTTTTTGATGATATCTTTTTTGGATTTTGATTTTTTTTTTTTTTTTTTTTTAATGTTTTGGAGTTTTGAACTTTTTTTTTTTTTTTTTTTGCTTTTGAAAGTTTTATGGTGTTTTTTTTATAATTTTTTATTTTTTTAGATTTTGTAATTTTTTTGTGTTTGTCAATTTTGATTTGTTGGATTTTAATTTTTTTTCTAATTTTTATGGCTTTTGATTTTTTTTTTTTTTTTTTTTACCCTAAGTAGGACGGCACTGCAAACCAGTGGCTGCCTTTATTACAGCTGAATCCTTAAAGGATGTGTCGGCTTATTCCGCCATCATGGGGACAATGAATGGATTGATGCCCTGCTCTCCTTCCCCTCAGGAGGCAAGGCTTGAGAATGCAGTGGGTGGATCTTCACCGTTGAGCCCAAGCGTCAGGATGAATCGGGGATCGGGCTCCAATGTGGTGGCATATGTGGTGGCTTCTATGTCATCATCGAGGCATTGGAGTTCCTTGGGTGCTCATAGCTCAGATGGGAATTGGAGCGCGGTCCAATCGATGAAAGGAAATTTTTGTCTCCTAGTGTAATCCTCATTGATTAGCTCAGTCGGCCCACGTAATTGGTCCTCTAGGGCGGAGTCTGGTTTGTAATCGTGATAGACGATCCCTTCACTGACGCGTCTCATTGGTGTGCAAAGGAAGGGATCTTCCTCCTCTCTATAGCATCGTTCTTTTCTAGGACCTTGCCCCTCTTGCTTCACATTTGAAGTAGGTTGATATCCTGGTCCAGTCCTGCTTGAATTTTCTTGAATATTAACGACTCAAGTTGAGTCTTGGAATTCAAGTTGATAATAGGAAATTTGGTGCTCGGCAGAAGGGAAGACATAGTTTGATCCGATAGGACACGCAGATCAAATGTGGATTACAGTTTTGAGATTGAAACTGTTGTTTCGTGTGTCCTCTTCAGAGCGTTGTATGTCTGTGACCAGGATTTGGGAGGTTTGAGGCTGAGGCCCATAAGAGATAGAGGTGATGGATTTGTAGTGACTTACTGGGCTCTTTCCTTGGAGGACCAAGGGCTCGTTACATGTTGGGGGACCTAAAGAGGGAGTTAGACCCTGATCTTGGAAGAAATCTAACTGGTTGATGGGGCACTTCGGCTTCGCCATGGTATGTGGCAGGCAATTCGGTTTGGGCACCCTTCCTTGGAGGACAAGTGGTTGACTGGACCACCCTGGATTGCAGCAGGGAGCTATGGAGAATGCTAGATGGAGGGCCTTCCCCTAAAGGACCAATGGTTGGTCGGCCCAAGGCTGGTCGGAACTGGTGGATGGGGAACATGGTGGCTCTGGGGCTTTCCCCTCGAGGACTGGGCCAGATGGGGAGAAGACCTTTCCTGGATGAAATTGACGGTAGGGGTGCCCAATGTGCTATAGCTCACTTGATGTTATGGCAAGGGATTCAAGAGCGTGTTGTTAGCATCTATGTCCTGGGTCACGATTGAAATTTTTCTTTGGTTGATCAAACTTTAGAGCACATGTTTTAATGTAAATCAGTGGTCCGTCATGTGCCCCCTGGATTGATGGAATGCACAATACTTGCTTTTGTTATAGTTTGGCGACAGAGTGTTCAATGGGGGTCTAGGCTGCAGTGGGGCAAGAAGTTGCCTCTGAATTAGCATGGCTAGTATTTCACTATAGGATTAAGTTAATAGAGTGAAATGCCTAGGTTCCTGAATCATACCCATTTGTTGATTCTGATTGGAGTATTGTGGGCCACATCTCTATGGTTGTTGTTGCTGTCATTGTTGTCCTTGCTGAGGGGTGAATGGTGCGCCTTGAGCAAAGGCGATAAGATTGTCATCTTCTGTTGGACAGGAGATGGGGACATCATCATCATTGCTCTCATATTTGGTAGCTTCTTCATCCACTTGATTCCATTTTTCCAAGGGTGGCCTGATGTGGCCAAGGGGAGATTGTCCCAACCCTTATTCCGGCTTCGACTTCTTCCCCAGTGCGGATTAGTTTGATGAAATTAGCACATGGATATGAGACAAGGTATCCAAATATACTCCAATCATAGGGATTTTCTCTTCCTTGTCGATGGGTGTTTTCATTTTGGCAGCCATGGCACGCCACTGTCCAATGTAAGCTGAGAAGGACTCATCATTCCTTTCTCTTAAGGCAACAAGATCCACCCTTCTAGGTGTTGAATTTAGATTGTACGCAAAGCGATCTACAAATTCTTGGGCAAGTTGTTCCCAGATCTTAATTCGGTAATAATTAAGTGACGTGTACCATTCCAATGCGTTACCCTTTAGGGACTTGAAATAAACAGATTTATAATGCTCTGTCATTGCCTGTCACAACATCAAGTTCCCCACAAAATGCTTTAAGGTGGGCTACGAGGCATCCCACACCATTGTATCGATTGAATTTCGAAACCTCAAAGTTTTGAGGCACCTTGGCATCCGGGAAGGGGCACAGATCCCTAAATTTGGTGGATGAAAAATCTAACCTATGTCGCTTCTGGAGTTCGCTTTTCATGGCCTTAAGTTGTTCATTGAGATGATCCCAGCTGAGTCGATCAGTTTCAGAGGGACCTGACTAGAGGGGTTTTGCCCCCTACGGTGCATACACTGCCTCCTCATAGGGGTTGACCTTGTCAACACCCCTATGACTTTTGCTTGTGGGAGGTTGGACCTGACTGTTGCTCCCATTAGGGGGAGTGTACTAGACTGGAACTAGAAGGAGAGACTCTGGAAAGAAAGAAATTCTGGTTGTGAGGGGATGTAGACTACTATAATGTACATGTGGTGGTTGACTGAAATGAGGTTGGCTCCTGTTAGGGGGAGGATGCTGGAATTGGTTGGTTGTATATAAATTCGGGTTTTGAACCGGCAAATTGACTAGAACGATCGGCGGCCGTACTGGTATGCTTTAGATTGATGGAGTGGTCCTGCTTTGAAGGAAGTGGGTCATAAGTTCCTCTGCCCTTTACAAGTGGAGGGCTACATCAGGTATAGAGGGAGAAGTGGCGGGTTCTACGATTGGCCACTTAGGTGATCCCGAGAAAGCGGATAACTCACCTTGGATAGACATCATAACTTGAGTTGGGATGACGTTATGGTGGGTGGAAGAGGTTTTTAGAGAATAGTGAACCCATGGATGATTCTCGGGTAGTGTTAGAGGAGCCTTCTTTCTCTTCGCCAGGTCATGTTTGCCCCTGCTCTCTCTCTCTCTCTCTTTTAGTTTTTTGCTTTTTTCAATTTTTTTACTTTTTCTTTTTTTGATTTTTTGTCTTTTAATAATTATAACAAAAAGTAATGCGGAAAATGTTTAGGCAGAAATGTAAATGGGACTATTATGCACTGGAATGCAATATGCTTGTGAGAAAGTAAATGGACAAGTGCGAAATTGGAATACAAGATGTAGGCAAAAAAGTAAATGGACTAGTGTACACTGGAGTGTAGGAAAGTAAATGCGAGAAAGTAAATAGGACTGGTATTCACTGGAATGTCAGCAGGTTAGCAAGTTAGTAAAGGACCAATATTCACTGGAATGTTAGTTAATTTGAAAGGAAAGTAAAAAAGGAATAGTATTCATTGGAGAGATGGACGGTAAATGTGTCGGAATTGTAAAATAAAAATAAAAATCGTAAAATCCCATGTTTCGAGTCAGGACTTGGCTAGTAGCTAGCTAAAATTTCCTAGTGGAGTTGTCATTCTGTGAACCCCGTCCTATTGCATAAACAGTGACTTTCACTTCTACTTATCAAGTGCGCAGTAGGGTGTAGAGTTGACTCGCATGTAGAACTGCGCTTGATTTTTAAAGTCGCCACTAGCCAAATGAAGTTTACATTCTACGAACGGCTAAAAATGTAGGAATCACTTTAAAGGTGATGAATCGTGAGATTTTCCAACTTAAGTGACTCCCGTGGTTGGTTTGCGACCGTAGATTCTAAGTATAGGGCTCAGTTACAAAAAATGAAGGGGTTAGGCACCCTTTTCCGCCCGCACGATGTGCGATCTCTACTTTACAAAATTTTATAGTTTTTTTAGAGAATTTAGTACAGTTTCGGCATTATATATCTAGCTATGCTTTGTATAACCCACGAGGGGCCGAGCAAGAAAAAAAAGAAATAAATAGACAATACCTAGCCTTATTGCGTAGGGTTTAAGACCTTGGGTAGGCAAAATAAAGTAAAAAAGAAAGACGAATAAGAGAAAGTCGTAGAATAAATATAACAGAAAGTAAGTATGTGTTTTTTATGTGTTTGAGATGTGTGGACTAGAATACAGATTGATTTGAGATGTGAGAAGGAAAAGCGGAGACCTGACACCTTTTTTTTCATAAAAATGGATGATTGGATATCCCTAATTCCAACCCTACTCTTTTGACTTCAGTGTCTTTTTTTCCTTTAAATCTTTGAACTTTTAGTTGGGCAGGACCTCAGCGCCAATCAGAAGTCTCTAAATTTTTTGGAGAAGAGGCCCTCTCGACGTCACTCTATCTGTCGCTCGCTCTCTCTATCTCTCTTATTTTCCTCTCATGTCTCCATATGTCCCTAGACAAGGGGTCGGGTGCTGTTTATATAGGCCTCAGATACTGTGGGCTAATGGTTAGCCGACGGACATGTGTAAAAAAATTCACATGCGGGATCTATAGGAAATCTAAAGAGAATTTTGGTGGAGATTTGCAGTGTTAGGTGTGTGTTGGTTGTTCATCAGTCGACAGTCTAGCGTGGCACCATGTCATAGGCTTCTGTTAACTGCTGTTGGCTCAAAAAATGAAACAGGAATGATGACATCACCGTCGGCCAACCATCAACCCATGGTGTAATTTTGTCGATCTAGTCTATTGGTTAGGTCTGGGAGGTGCCATGTATCCTTAATGTGTGACTCGTTTGTATTTGCGATGCTTTATGGGCCATATAGAGATGATTTTAGGGTGCTAATCAGGGTTTCCATAGCATCTGGATGATCAGTGAAGATTTGATTTGTCAGGTCCCAGATCTACCGATCAGGTCCGGCGATTATTCCCGTGATGTGTTAAGAGTCCTACCCATTTAATCGATTAATTTTTATGGTCATGGAATAGCCTAGGGATGATTTTATTGAAGTTTAGCCAAAGTCATAAGAGTGGTTTAGTCTCGTTTAGGGTGGGCTGTCTACAATATCACTTGTTTTTTTGCTCCATTATTTTTTCTTGTATTCATATTGCATATCATTAAATATTGTGAGTCATTTATAGGCCTGCTATTAGTGAGGGGACTTCTTTAGAGCAAAATGATGATGATAAAGTAGGATGGAATTGTGAGTGACAAAGCAACGATGGTTTTTTTTTTTAACAGTTGATTCGTTATAATGAATTCTTTTGTTGAAAATTTGAACTTTGGCAATTAATATAGGTGGTTTGATATATTTTGGTAAATTATTTTCTTATAATGTTCATGGGTTGTTTGGAAAACTTCTTTAGTTGATGAGTTTTGGTTATATTTGATGAATTATGCTCATGGTTTGTTTGAAAAACTTTATAATTGTGTTAAAACATTACCAACTCGATGGATACTTTATAACTATGTTTATTCATTAATAATGTTAGAAAGAAGTTATTCTACTAACAGCTATGTTCATGTGGAGCATGTGTTGGGATAAAGGCCGGCAGCGGAAGCGGAACGCCGAACACGTGAAGTAATGCAAAATCAAACGAGTAACAAGATGCAATCAATCACACACAAGCACACCACAAGAGACTCCGAATTTTACGTGGAAAAACCCCAAAACGGGTAAAAAATCACGGCACAAACGATCCACTGTGAATATCAGAAGATTACAGAGATTGACAGCCCACAAAGCAAGGAAACACAGAAAAAAACTCAAGTTTTCTCTCACACACACCTCTCCCCTCTTCCTAGTACGAATAGGAAACCTTGGACACCTTAGGATTCCTCTCTAAGTCGGATTACAACACCTTAAATAGGAAGAAATCCGAAAATAGAAACACCTTGCGCAGTACTGCAGGCTGCGCAAGAAATCTGTGCGCACAGCCGACCGGTCGGCCTTCACAAAAATAGTCCAGGGAGAACAGACCCAACCCTGCCTCACATCCGACCGGTCGCCGACCGGTCGGAGCCCACTGACGATCGGTCGGCCGACCGATCTGGGCACATGCAAAAACTGTCCAGGGGGGTCTTCACAGCATCTGGGTCACACTGTCCGGTCGGTCGGAGCACCCATTCGAGCCAAGTTTGAAGACTCAACCCAACAGCAAGGTCGATGGACGTTCTCATGGTGAAAACACACGATAATTATGGAATATACTTATTGATTACACATATTTTCGATTCAGTTCAATGTGATATTAGAACTTCGCAAGCCTTCTCTTGACTTGAATTCGTGACAACAATATAAGATAAATTTATCTGGTGGAACAACACATCGGAAGTTTCCCTTACATTTCCTTCTTACATCTACTTCATATGCCTCTGCTTCCCAAACACTACAATAGAAGACATGTTGGGATGCAGCAATATAAACAACTAAAGAAGTGAAGTCAAGCAATTTCAGCTTAGAAAGGTTGGATGGTGTGAGGCGGATGATATATGGAGCATGCTATTGTTGTCTTATTATCTCTATTATTTTTATCTTTTTTTTTATTATTGTTATATATTTTTTGTTTGGATGATGTTAATATGGAATCTTTACATTCATATTCATGTGGATTGTTTGCGTAAATGATTGATCTACCATTTGAAATTTTAATTGGTTGTTCATTTGTTTGTGTTGGACAACAACCATATAATTTCACTGTATCACCACATCTACCCCGCACAAAACAATGAAAAATAGCATCACCCACCATTGATGCCTTCATGGGGCCCACCTAACCTGCCTTCGCGACATCCACTATGCTATTATATCCGTGAGTTGATGGAAGATTGGGGGTAGGCAGATCCATCATTCATGTGGGTCACCCCACACAAAATGGTGGGTGTTGACATCACTCACCTTTGATGCCTTTTAATAGGCACTTAATTTTGTACAATTAACCCTAGATATTTAGATTGTTATTATTGTTTTTTCGATTAATTATCCCTCATTAGATGGATTTTCAATATTTAGGAGATTAATGGAGGCTAAATATAATCTAAGCCATTCAGGGTGTTTAAAGGCCCAAAATAGAGAAAGATCAAGTGTGATGGCGGACTTGAAGGAAATCAGGCCGTAAAGAACGAAGGATAGATCACATTATACAGTTGAAATGGAAGAAGATGGCTTAGAAGACCTCATCATAGCCACACATTTTGGAAGTCCTGATTGTATATGTCTGAATGATCATGATCGGGCATTCACGCAAGATTGGACGATCATGATTAAAACGTCCACATGGTGGACCAGCTATGCACCTAAGAGGAGATCTCACTAAGATATGATCCCATTGAGTTGTTATGCTTAATCTACTTTGAACAATTTTACAAGGTGCAGAATTTAGTCAGGCAGTAAAGAGAAGTAAAGATTAATGGGGTGTTCCTCCTCAGGAGTGAGGAGAGAGATGTACAGTTTGGGGGTCCTTGGGCGACCGACCATGTTGGGTTGGGCAACCGAAACTCACCGAATTTTGGCAATTTCTCTTTGGACTGTTTTGAATAGTCTCAGGCGATTGATAGTTAGTGATCGGGCGACTGAAGCTCATTATCGGGCGACCGAAGCTCATTATCGGGCGACCGAATGTTATGTTCGGGTGATTGAAACTCGATGGTTTTCTCTCTGTGCTCGCTAGACAGTTTTGGCCTTTGTGGGCGACCGAGAGCATAAGGTCAGTCGATAGATGGCCGCACAACTGCTTTACATAATTTCCTGTTTTGTTTCTAATTTTCGGTAAGTGCTATATAACATGTTGATGTGAAATTAGGTTAGAACGGAGTTTACACACATTACAGAGCAAGAGAGAAAGAAAGAAAAAGAAGAAGAGATTGAGTGAAAGAGAGAGGAAGATCAGAGAGAGAGAGAGAGAGAGTTAGGTTTGTGACGTTTATCCACAACATGGTTGTGTGCATATCCTCTTTAAGTTCCTCAGTGGTGAGATCTCTTTTGTTTATTATTTTCTTTTATTGTAATCCGCCTATCAAGGTAAAGTTTATTAGATCCGGGTAGTGTGAAACTTGTGATTGTTGTGTAACTTGCATTATATAGTGGATTTGTTGGCTAGATGAGATCCTGTGGTTTTTACCTTTATTCCTAAAGGGTTTTCCACATAAAAAGTTTTGCGTATTGTGTGTGGTGATTGTTTATTCGTAGTTCCGCATTCATATTCCATAATTCAGTTGGTTGGGGTTGTGAGATTTTAAGTTTTGTGTGTACTTCCCTAACAAAAACGGTATCAAAAGTCTAAGTTGTGTAGAACGGACTGTGGGATCGTCTAAATTACGGAGGGTGGCTCGTTAAGGATGATTAGCTTAAATGGGTCTAATTGGCTGGAAGGCTAAGATGAAAGATTTGCTTTATTGCAAAGACATATATGCACTGATCACATGTGAAACTGTGAAACCTGTGGATATGTCCGTTGATTAATGGAAAAAGCCGGACCGTAAGGTGGTGGGGTTTATTAAACAGTGGTTGGATGACACCATGCTCCACCACTTGTCTATGGAAACCTCTGCCACTAGCCTATGGCAGAAATTGGAATGGATGTATAAGAGGAAGACAACTGAGAATAAAATCTTCTTGATTAGAAGACTTATGAACCTGAAGTACAAAGAGAATGGTTTAATCGTTGAGCACATGAATGAGGTGAGCGGCATTGTGAACCAACTTTCCGCCATTAAGGTGGTCCTGAACGATGAGCTACAGGCTTTGCTAATGCTTAGCTCACTGCCTCATAGTTGGGAGACATTAGTTGTGTCTCTAAGTAACTCTACACCTGAAGGGAAGGTGTCCATGGATCAAGTGACAAGTTGTCTCTTGAATGAGGAGACAAGAAGAAAATCTCAGGGTCTTCTCAACAAGAGGCCATGGAGTCAAAAGAATGGGGGAGAAAAAAAACAGAGAAAAGGTAAAAATCCTGAAAAATCCAGAGGCAAGTCAAAATTTAGGAAAGAAGAAAAATGCTGGGGTTGTGGCAAGATGAGCCACTACTAGAACGAATGTCGCAAGAAAAAGAAGGAGAAAGAAGATATAGAGTTTACTACAGTCACCTCTAATGGCGACATGGTCATGATACTCTCGGTCGAACATAATGAGTGTCTCATTGCTATGTGTCGGGAATCAGATTGGGTGGTTGACACAGGAGCGTCATATTATGCTACTCCACGCAGGAAATACTTCACAAGTTACAAGTGGAGCGGGTATAGTACCATGAAGATGGAAAATTCTTATATATCCAAGATAGTGGGGATTAGCGATATATATGTAAAGACCGATGTGGGCTACACATTGGTGTTGAAAGATGTGAAGCATCTTCCCAACCTTCGCCTCAACTTGAAGTCGGCGAGAAGGTTGGATGATGATGGCTGTTAACGTCAGATTTTGTAACAGGATCCTCCGGTCGTTCACCTTCTCTCCAACAGGGATTTCCTCCGCCAGACCTATAAAGAGACAGAAAGCAACTAAGGGTGGCTGATGTCCAGCCGTTAGCCCTCCGATGCTTAAGTCAGGCAAAGCAAGAAGAATAGCCAAGCAAAGCGAGACCATGGATTGAATATTGTGTACCTTTCTCTTAATGGAGTCATCCCTTTATATAGATCTGAAGCGATCCAATCTGTTACGTAAGATATCGAGATCTCGCTGATTTCGTGGGATAAGATCCTTATCCTTGGAGACGAGATCTAACCCAATTACTTATTTTGGCAATCACGTTCCTTGATAACAATCCCTTGAGATTCGGAACCACAAGAGAAGATAAGCCCAAAATCGACCTATACGGGCTGCTGATGGTAGGCGTGGTAGTAGCGCTGATTGCTCATGTAGAGCTGGAAGCCGTAGTTGGAGTCATAACCGGCGAAAAGGAAGGAGACGCCGAAGGGGCGGAGACCACCGAACTGGGTGTAGCCCTGCTTGGTGTCACAGAGGGATTGGACAAGCTGCTCGACGGGAATCGGGTGCTGGTACTGAAGGCTAAGGGGTGTCGCCACAGAAAAAGCTGTTCGCATGTTGGAATATGGTCGCGAGTCCAAGTGCTCGCTCATTCAGATGTAACACTTTTCAATGACTTGTGAGAAGGTTTGCTCGCAGATCAAGAAGGGAATCTATGCTTTGCTTTATCTGACTATCGGCTATGGGAACTTGAGGCCTTGCGAATAGGTGCTCCGTATTTATCCATCCTGCGACTCTCGAACAACTTATCTCGAGAGTCGAGTGGGCGTCCCGCACTTACCCAATCTGCGACTCTCGAGCATATGATCTCGAGAGTCGAATGGGCACTCCGTATTTACTCGATCTGCGACTCTCGCTCAGATGATCTCGAGAGTCGGATGGGCGTCCGCGTAAAATCTTTAACAGCTAAGTTGGATCTCCATCATTTTGCCTATAACAGATGCCCCCAAGTCCTTGCCGCCAAGAATTCTCAAGGGAAGGACTTGGCTTACTATCACACGTAACCGCCCGCTGTCTTCATCGAGAACGGAACCATACATGATGGGCTGGAATTAATGAGTGCCAGCTTTTCGCAGCCTTTCTGCAGACAGAAAATGAAGGGGCGCTTGCCACGTGTCAGGGGAGTTAATGGGCGTGCCTGCTCGACTGCTGCGCCGAAGGAGGGGCTGCCACGTATCACCAGATGCGGCGGAATGATTGCCTATAAATATACGGAGTCCGCCATTTCTCCGGTTTTCTACAGAAGCTTTTCGAAGGGAATTTGCAACCATCTTTTTCATTCTTCTTCCTCTGGTGCTCCTTTTCCTTCTTTCTTTCTTTCCTGCGTACAGGCCTTTTTCTTTTCTTTTTCTTAATCTTCTTAAAACCTCTTCATGGCTGGGAACTCTGACGAGACCACCGTTCCTCTAGGCGATGCCACTCCGGAATCCTCTGCTTCTAGCAGTGCGAGGGTTCCGGCAGGGAGATATATAGCATCCGGGTATCCTTCTGTTTTATCGGAGGATCGGCTGGCTGAGTTACGGGAGAGATATCTTATCCCCGACTTAGTCATTCTCCGATTGCCCGGAGATGGAGAGACACCAGACTCCCCTCCCCCAGGATGCATAGCTTTTTACGAGTACCAACTCATCCTGGGGGTACGCCTCCCCCTCCATCCCTTCATACGCGACGTTCTACGATGTTATAAGATTGCCCCCGGGCAGCTCATCGTGAACGGATGGAGGGTAATTCTGGGCTCCTTTGCCCTCTGGGCTCAGGCCGGCAATGGGGAACTCACGGCGGAGGAGTTCCTCCGTATGTTCCGTCTGAAGAAAGCACCCTCCAGCGAAGGCTGGTACTACCTATGCTACTGGCACCGGGATAACTTCGTGCTGGGGAAACCCTCCTCGAACTATCCCGGCTGGAGGAAACGGTGGTTCTATGCTTTCGGGAACTGGGAGTCTGCTTCCTTCAGGGGTCCAGGAGTTACCCATTTTTTCTGTGAAGGTAGGCACAGTCCCACATTGTGTAATTTTCTCCAGTTAAGATTTTAGGGTTTCACTTCATTCTTTGACCTCTGTTTGTCTCGCAGGTATCTCGGCCTTGAGAAAACCAAATTTGAAGGGAGGGATCAACGAGAAGATAGTCAGGGTATACAAGGTGCCTGTTGGTGATAGGCACATCGAAACTTGCTTGTCTCCCTCGCGACTTGCAGCAGTGGGCGTAATATCCAGTGAAGAAGTCCCGATGACAAAGGCGGGAGAAAAGAGGGGTCCGTTGCCTCGTCTCAAGGGCACGAACTCCAAGAGGCAGAAGAAAACAACTGCCGAACCACCTCAACCACCCGTCCGTAAGGGTAGTGATCAGCCTGCCCTTCTCTCGAGCACGGCGGGGGCACCGGCAGGGCCCAATATTCCCTCACTGGTGGTCGCACCTGGACCGCCGGTGATAAACATCACTGACAACTCCCCGGATGGGGCAGGGTCCAGCTGCCCCCCAGCTGAAGAGGCTCGAGAGCAAATAGAGCCTCGAGAGCCGGCTCCTGTTCGCGAGCTGATCCCTGCTGCCGAGCAGGGACCTGCTTGCGAGTCGATGGCCCCACCTCGCGAGCCGGCTGTGTTGGTCGTTGCCCAACCGTCTGGAAGTGGGACATATTCTATCCCTCGCCACCTTCATCCAGTATGCAAATTTTTATTCGAGAACGTTTCCCCCCAAACCTTCGGCTCTCTTCCCGAGCCAAGTCCTGAGAACCTCTTCCTCGAAGCGGGGGTGAGGATGGTTCAGGTAAGACCCTGCCAAGGCCTGCTTTAATCTGTTGTTACGTTCCAGAATACTTTCTAACATTTTTCGTTACTTTTGCAGGGCTTAGATCTTATCCTGCGAACGAGGCGTGATATCGTTGCCGCCCGTCGCGTGATAGATGAAGCTGAGGGGAAGAGAGCTGCCTTGGAGAAGGCAGTTCAAGGAAGGGATCAACTCCTCAAGTCCCGTGAGGCGGTGATCTCTAAGAGAGATGAGGAAATTAAGATCCTCATAGAGAAAGTCCAAGTTTTGACCGAGAGGTATCAAGCTTTGGACTCTAAGTTCGCGAAGCTCGCCGATTTGAAGGAGAAGGCGGAGAGAGAGAGGGAGATCTTTCGCCAAGACAAGATCTCGCTAGAGGAGCAGCTAACGGAGGCCAGGTCGCAGCTCAAAGAAGCCAATGACAACTTGGAGAAGGAGCGCTCCGCTCTCGCACAGCTCAAGGACGACTCGATCCACTGGGACGAGGAGAAAGTCACCCTTGTAAAAATGCTCTCGGAGGAAGGTCCTCGGGCAATTTTCGAGTTCCGGACTTCGCAGCTATATGACGATGAGAGATATGAGTCATATGATGCTGGTCACGACTTTGCGCTAAGAGTAGTGCAACGAATGATCCCATCCTTCGATATGGGGGAATTTGGGCGAGTCGCGACCATCATAGCTGCAGAGGAGCAGGCTGCTGCTGAGAACGAGGTGACCGAAGCCACGCAGGCTGGAGAGCACGGCTCCTCCTCCGAGAGATTGATTTTCCTTTTTATTTTCCCCTCTCCTATACTTGCGAGCATATCTGTAAACATTTGACATTAATGACAAGATATTTTTGGAAGTGTTGTTGTTCTTTTTTACTTTCTTTTTCCCTTTCATGCAATGAATGCCTTCTCGTTCTTGTTTACTTTCTTTTCCTTTGTGCACTGAATGCCTTCCTGTTGCAATGAGTTATGCTCAACCCGGGGGGGTCGTAGCGACCATGCCCTCGTGGAGATAGACTGATCTATCGATTGAGAGATGTAATGTGCTCAATCCGGGGGGTCGTGACGACCATACCCTCGTAGAGATAGACTGATCTATCGATTGAGAGATGTAATGTGCTCAATCCGGGGGGTCGTGACGACCATACCCTCGTAGAGATAGACTGATCTATCAATTGAGAGATGTAATGTGCTCAATCCGGGGGGTCGTGATGACCATACCCTCGTAGAGATAGACTGATCTATCGATTGAGATTCGAAGTTTACCAAGGGTAGAAGGAAGGTCATCTATAAAATGGAAATGCGACCATCCTAGGTGAATTTAACCCTACCAAAGGTAGGCAATTGGCCAAGGGATTATATGCATCCTCTTTAGGGCTATTCAGGTCCAAGTAAATGGAATAGCGACCAAAAGATATATTTCACTTTATTCATAAAATGTTGTTATGAACTACATCGAATCTAGGGGTAATATCGTAGCAAATGCTCCACGTGCCAAGGGCGACGTACGGGCTTTCCCTGCATGTCTTCAAGGTAATAAGTACCGGGTCGCACAATCTTAATAACCCGATAAGGGCCTTCCCAATTTGGATCCAGCGAACGAGCAGGAACCCCGAGTCTTTTCCTCAGGACCAAATCTCCGAGCTGGAAGGACCTAGGCCGAACTTTAGCATTTTGATAGCGAGCAATACGTTGCTGATATGCGACCGCTCGTAATTGGGAGGTATTTCTTCGTTCTTCCAAGAGGTCGAGATGAAGTCGAAGATCTTCCTGATTACCTGTGGGGTCATACTGTTCGATCCGATACGAGGGCACTTGAATTTCCACTGGTACTACCGCATCGACACTAAATGCTAAGGAAAAAGGGGTCTCACCCGTTGATGTACGAGTTGTAGTCCTATATGCCCATAATACCTCTGGTAGAAGTTCTGGCCATTCACCTTTGCATTCACCAAGCTTGGTTTTTAAATGGTGCTTAATGATTTTGTTCACAGCCTCGACCTGTCCATTCGCCTGAGGATGATATGGAGAAGTGCGGAGATTACGTATCTTCCATTTGTCACAAAATTCATCAAAGGCCGCGTTGTCAAACTGCGTTCCGTTGTCGGTAATTATAGTGTGAGGGAGTCCGAAACGGCATATGATATTTCTCCATATGAACTTGGTAGTTTGTTTCTCAGTAATCTTGGCTAATGGTTCTGCCTCGGCCCATTTGGTGAAGTAATCAACCGCCACAATTGCGAACTTATTTTGTCCCTTTCCCATGGGCAAGGGTCCAATGATATCGACCCCCCACTGAGCGAAAGGCCAAGGGCTATCAACTGGAGTCATCCGTTCGGATGGTACATGAGGTATAGGTGAATATCGTTGGCACTTGTCACATTTTTTAGAAAATTCAATTGCATCTACTTTCATAGTGGGCCAATAATATCCTTGCCGCATCGCTTTATATGCTAGGGATCGCCCCCTGGGGTGATTACCACATGCCCCCTGGTGTCCTTCGTCTAGAACACGAAGTGCTTCTTTTGGATGAAGACACCTTAAATAAGGCAAGGAAAAGCTCTTGCGCAACAATATTCCGTCTTGCAAGGTATACCTGGCAGCCCGAAGGCGAATTTGTCTTGCAGCTTTCTTGTCCTCTGGTAGGTATCCGTCTCTGAGATACAGGATGATGGGATCCATCCAGCATGGAGATGATTGTACCGATATTACTTGCTCGAGAGTCGTTTGGTCGATACTTAGGTTCTGACAATGCTCGATGGGGACCGAATGTGATAACTCAGATTCTGGTGCAGAGGCGAGCTTTGCCAGGGAATCGGCAAGTTGGTTCTTCTCGCGAGGAATATGAATTATTTCATAAGTCTTCAGTTTTGCGAGTAGGATGAGGACACGAGACTTGTATAAGGCCATCCTTTCTTCTTTGGCCTCGAATTCACCAAGAACTTGGTTGACAATGAGCTGGGAGTCGCTATGAATTAACAGATTCTGAATTGCGAGGACAATGGCCAGTTCGAGACCAACGATCAGGGCCTCATATTCTGCTTCATTATTTGAGACGCGAGAATCGAAACGTAGAGCATACTGGAAATGCGACCCGTCGGGAGCCACTAAAATCAGGCCCGCTCCGCTGCCAGTGGCCCGCGACGACCCGTCCACGAAGAGTGACCAAGAAGGCTGGTCGCTGGTCATGGTATTATCATCGGAGGAGTATGTGAATTCGGCGATGAAGTCAGCCACGGCCTGGCCCTTGACTGCGGTCCTGGGACAGAATGAGATATCGTGCTCGCTGATCTCGACCGCCCATTTAGTCAAGCGTCCGGAAGCCTCAGGTTTTTGGAGGACTTGCCGTAGTGGATGATTTGTTGGTACTAGAATAGCGTGAGCTTGGAAGTATGGTCGCAGTTTTCGAGCTGCCGTGACTAAGGCTAGGGCCAGCTTCTCCATATCAGAATACCTAGTTTCTGCATCAACCATTGCTCGACTGATATAATAAACGGGCCTTTGCACCCTGGAATCTTCTCTTATTAAAGCGGCGCTAACGGCCGTAGAGGACACCGATAAATACAGAATGAGTTGCTCATGTGCTACAGGTTTAGATAAAATGGGGGGTGTGCTCATGTATAGCTTCAATTGTTGAAAGGCTTCCTCACATTGTGGCGTCCATTTCCAATCAGACTTGGTCGTTGCACGAAGGAGTTTGAAGAATGGTAAGCACTTGTCAGATGCTCGCGAGATGAATCTATTCAATGATGCGATGCGACCAGCCAGACGCTGGACGTCCTTCAGAGTGGTGGGGGATTTCATCTCTACCAATGCTTTTATCTTTTCAGGATTTGCCTCAATTCCGCGTTGACCAACCATGAACCCGAGAAATTTTCCTGCAGACACTCTGAATGCACATTTTTCTGGGTTCAATTTCATTTGATACCTCCTCATTAGGTCGAAGGCTTCTCGAAGATCAGAAATATGATCATCTTCTACGGTGCTTTTCACGAGCATGTCATCGACATAAACTTCCATATTCCTACCGATTTGAGCGGCGAATATTTTGTTGACGAGACATTGATAAGTGGCCCCTGCATTTTTAAGACCGAACGGCATTACCTGGTAGCAATATAATCCCCGATCTGTGATGAAGGCCGTATGCTGGCTATCAGGTGGATGCATCATGATCTGGTTGTAACCAGAATAAGCATCCATAAAACTGAGCAGAGCGTGTCCAGCTGTTGAATCGACTAACTGGTCAATCCGCGGTGTCGGGAAGCTATCTTTGGGGCATGCTTTGTTCAAATCTGAATAGTCGACGCACATTCTCCATTTGCCATTAGCTTTCCGGACGAGAACCACGTTCGCGACCCACTCTGGGTAGTCTACTTCTTTTATGAAATTGACCGTGAGTAGCTTCTCGACTTCAGCTTTGATCGCCATTTGTCTTTCTGCAGTGAAGGCACGTCGACGTTGGTGTACGGGCTTATGTTTCGGGTCGATATTGAGACGATGTACAATGACATTGGGGTCGATGCCTGGCATATCTTTATGAGACCAAGCGAACACGTCCTGGTATTCGGTGAGGAAACGGACCAGATCTTCATGATGGACACTGGTTAAAGAGGATCCAATGTATACGACCCTGGACGGGTCGCCTTTGGTTAAGTGAATCGCCACTGTTTCTTCCCCAGGAGTTCCTGATTGGAGAGTATTCTCTCTCGGATCCAACGAAGTGTTGGTGGGAAAGTTGGGTGAACCCTGTGCTATCTCCATAACGGGTGTCGCTTGAGCCTTCTTTCGATCTTGTAGGGCTATCTGGTAGCAAGACTGTGCCTCCTGTTGACTTCCTCGCACGACCCCGATACCATTTGGGGTAGGAAATTTGACACACAGATATGAAGGGTGCAAGGCTGCCCTAATCTTAGTAAGAGACGGCCGCCCCAAAATGGCGTTGTACGCTGATTTTCGATCCACCACGAGGAAGTTTACGAAGACGGTAGTCTTCGTTGGATTTTCTCCAAAAGTAACTGGGAGATCAATGCTTCCTTCAGGTGTAACTACCTCACCTCCGAAACCGACGAGGGGGGTCGAAACTGGCTTGAGTAGGCTTCTGGCAAGTGCCATTTTGTTGAAAGCCTCCAAGTATAGAATATCGGCTGAGCTACCTGTATCCACCATAATTCGATGTGTCAGATAATTTGATACATTCAATGTGACTACGATGGAGTCTTCGTGCGGGAAGTGAATTCCCATTGCATCTTCGAGAGTGAAGGAAATTGGAGGATGGCTGGTTTTTTACGAGTTAGACGTCTGTTCCAGCCAATAGATTTGCTGGGGTTCTTTGGACGCCTTTCGAGCGTATGCTTTTCTTGAAGCTTGAGAGTCGCCCCCGCAAGCTGGTCCTCCGACGATGGTGCGGATTTCTCCCGTAGGCTCAGCGTCCTCTTGGTCAGTTTGATGATGAGGTTGTTCCTTTTGGCGAGATGAGGTCTTCGCCCTTTCTGGTGATTGATTTTTACGAGCAACATAATCCTGGAGATGGCCTTTTCGAATAAGGGCTTCGATATGGTCTCGTAGAGAGATGCAGTCTTGGGTTCTATGCCCGTGATCTTTGTGGAAGTAACAGAACTTACTCTTGTCTCTCTTTTCAGAATCAGATTTGATCTTTGCAGGCCACTTTACATATGGCTTGTGTTTAATCTCCATTAGAACCTTTTCATAAGACCGATTAAGAGGAGTGTAGTTATGATATTTACCAGAATAAGGCTTCTTGGGAGAACGATCGCGTTGATCACGACGATATTTTTTATCTGTAGAAGAGGCTCCTTCTGGCTTGCGTTTCTTACCTTGTACTCCATGGCGTGTCAATGCGACTTATTCTGCATTGATATACTTCTGAGCTTTGGCTTGAAACTCTGCCATAGTTTTTGGAGGGCTCTTATCTAAAGCAAACCTGAATTTCTCGCTCGTTATTCCGGCTATGAGGGCTGTAAGACCTTTTTCTTCAGTATAACCCTCAGTTTGAACGGCTTCGACAGTAAACCGTACTGTGAACTCCTTTATTGTCTCCCCATGCTGTTGTTTCAGATCCATCAGATGGGAGGCTGGCTTCTTAGTGCGAATGCTTCCCATGAATTGAGAAAGGAATATTTTCGATAACTGGGAAAAGGAGCTGATGGAACGAGGCTTTAATCCCCGGAACCACGTACGAGCTGCTTCCTTCAATGTTAGGGAGAAAGCCCTACACATGATTTCTGAGTCATGTCCCTCTAACTCCATGAGAGACCTGTATGTTTCTAGGTGTTCAAGAGGATCACCAGTACCTGTATACGGGTTGATAACAGGCGTTCGATACTTTTTAGGTAACGGTGCCTCCATAACCTCGCTAGTAAAGGGAGACTCGGATTGATGTATCACCGCCATGATGGTAGATGGCCGATTTGCCTGGTATCGCTGTTCCATGACATCAAAACGATCATGGATTCTTTTGAAATCTCCTTCCCATGGTAGGGTATAGCCTGAAGTTTCGGCGGTGGAGCCCTGAGGTTGAGGTTGTCGAGACGAACTAGAATGTATAGAATGTGGAGACGGCACAGGGAGATGGCTGCGAAGTGGTGGGACCTGTGGTTCGTCCATAGAATGTCTGGATGCCACTGGTATGGGCTGCGGTGGTAACCCCTCGGAAGGTTGTCTCTGCGGTTCGGGGAAATGCTGATCAAGCCGATTCGACAGGCCTGAACTCCGGCATTTAGAGTTAGAAGAGTATTTCCGAGGAAACGCAGGACATCGTCTTGATTTCCAGAAGCCTCCAATAATAGGTTTGCTGATGGCATATTTGGGGCTCCTTGAGGGATATTCGTCGAAGTGGGTGGAAGAGCAGGTATGGAATCCGTCTCATCGGGCGGAGGTGGTGCCTGCCTTATTTTGACGATCAAGTCGTTTCCCACAGACGGCGCCAAACTGTTAACGTCAGATTTTGTAACAGGATCCTCCGGTCGTTCACCTTCTCTCCAACAGGGATTTCCTCCGCCAGACCTGTAAAGAGACAGAAAGCAACTAAGGGTGGCTGATGTCCAGCCGTTAGCCCTCCGATGCTTAAGTCAGGCAAAGCAAGAAGAATAGCCAAGCAAAGCGAGACCATGGATTGAATATTGTGTACCTTTCTCTTAATGGAGTCATCCCTTTATATAGATCTGAAGCGATCCAATCTGTTACGTAAGATATCGAGATCTCGCTGATTTCGTGGGATAAGATCCTTATCCTTAGAGACGAGATCTAACCCAATTACTTATTTTGGCAATCACGTTCCTTGATAACAATCCCTTGAGATTCGGAACCACAAGAGAAGATAAGCCCAAAATCGACCTATACAGGCTGCTGATCGTAGGCGTGGTAGTAGCGCTGATTGCTCATGTAGAGCTGGAAGCCGTAGTTGGAGTCATAACCGGCGAAAAGGAAGGAGACGCCGAAGGGGCGGAGACCACCGAACTGGGTGTAGCTCTGCTTGGTGTCACAGAGGGATTGGACAAGCTGCTCGATGGGAATCGGGTGCTGGTACTGAAGGCTAAGGGGTGTCGCCACAGAAAAAGTTGTTCGCATGTTGGAATATGGTCACGAGTCCAAGTGCTCGCTCATTCAGATGTAACACTTTTCAATGACTTGTGAGAAGGTTTGCTCGCAGATCAAGAAAGGAATCTCTGCTTTGCTTTATCTGACTATCGGCTATGGGAACTCGAGGCCTTGCGAATAGGTGCTCCGTATTTATCCATCCTGCGACTCTCGAACAACTTATCTCGAGAGTCGAGTGGGCGTCCCGCACTTACCCAATCTGCGACTCTCGAGCATATGATCTCGAGAGTCGAATGGGCGTCCCGCACTTATCCAATTTACGACTCCCGAGCATATGATCTCGAGAGTCGAATGGGCACTCTGTATTTACTCGATCTGCGACTCTCGCTCAGATGATCTCGAGAGTCGGATGGGCGTCCGTGTAAAATCTTTAACAGCTAAGTTGGATCTCCATCATTTTGCCTATAACAATGGCTATGGGAGCCATTTTGTTGATGGGCACCAGAAGCTCATCAAGGGTTCATTGATTGTGGCGAGATGGAAGAAGTGTTGCACCCCATATAAGACAAGCGTAACCGTTTGTAAGGGTAAACTGAATGTTGAAGAAGAGTCAGTGTAGCACAAGCGGCTAGGCCACATGAGCGAGAAAGAGCTTCAACTATTGGTTAATAAGCATCTCCTCCCAAACATAACAAGTATACATCTGAAAACCTGTACAGATTGTTTATCTAGAAAACATCATAGAGCATCATTTTTTAAAATTGCTTCTCATGTTGATAATTTAAATACATTAGATTTGGTTTATTATGATGTATGTGGTCCGATGAGGAGAATAACCTTGTGTTAGGCTTTATATTTTGTTACATTCATTGATGATGCATCTAGGAGGATTTGGACATTTGCATTAAAAATCAAAGACCGGGTCTTTAAGGTTTTCAAAAAATTTCATGCCATGGTAGAGAGAGAAATGAGTAGACCATTGAAGTGCATTCGCACTGACAATGGAGTGAATTACACTGGGCATTTGATGAATATTGTAAGACCCTGGGTATATGACATAGACAGACAGTATCAAAGACCCCCCAACACAATGGTGTAGCTAAGCAAATGAATCACATCATTGTAGAGAGATCAAATGCATGCTTTCTCATGCCAAGCTGCCCAAGACGTTTTGGGGAGAAGCAATGCGCAATGTTATATATTTGATAAACTTGCCTCCTTCAGCTCCATTAAATGAAGAGGTTCCTAAGAAGGTATGGACTGGACATGATGTATTATATAGTCATCTCAGGGTGTTTGGATGCCGGATATCCGTTCATATTTTTAGAGATGAGAGGTCTAAGCTAGATACGAAGATCAGGCATTGTATGTTTCTAGGGTTGTAGAAAAGAAGTTCGGCTATATGATGTGGGATCCGATTGATAAGAAGGTAATCAGGAGAAGAGATATGGTTTTCTTCGAAATTAGTGTGTTGAGGACATTGACAAAACAGAGAATACATAGCCCAGTTCAGGTGAACTGGTTGATACGGATCCGATTACTCCTCCCGTGGTGCCTGATGATGGGGGAGTGTAGAATGATGCAGGGGACGAAGGAATCCCTCCGACAAATGAACTGGGGGAGCAGCCCCCACTTAATCCACCTATTGAGCCACATGTGAGGAGGTCATCTAGGGAGAGACAGTTGTCCAAGAGGTACTCAGCCCATGAGTATATTATACTTACCGATGGGGGTGAGCCAAAAGACTAGATTGAGGCCCTATCCGATGTGTTAAGACAGAGTGATTGAAAGCCATGCAAGAGGAGATGAACTCCTTACATAAGAAGTACATATATCAGTTGGTGAAACTGCCTAAGGGAAAGGAGGCTCTGAGCAACAAGTGGGTGTTCAGAAAGAAGATAGAGCAAAATATTTCATAGCTGAGGTTTAAAGACAGACTGTGGTGAAAGACTTTGGATAGAAAAATTGGGTTGATTTCGACGAGATATACTCACTGGTGGTGAAGATGACAATCCATTCGAGTGTTGCTTGATTTAGTTACAAGTATGGACTTGGAGATAGAACAATTAGATGTGAAAGCAACGTTTCTCCATGATGACTTTGGAGAGGAGATATACATGAAGCAGTTAGAGGGGTTCAAAATCAAATGCAAGGAGCATATGATGTGTAAGTTCGAGAAGAGCTTGTATGGGCTGAAACAAGCTCTAAGGCAATGATACAAGAAATTCAAATCGTTCGTGTTAAAGCATGGTTACGACAGAACGGAATCAGATCACTGTGTATTCACACGAAGGTTCTTGGATGGTGACTTTCTCATTCTTTTGCTTTATGTCAATAACATGCTCATCATAAGAAAAGATATCAAGAAGATTGACAGGTTAAAGTAGGAGTTGGACAAGTCTTTTGTGATAAAAGACTTGGGCCTGGCAAGACAGATTCTAGGAATGTAAATCACCCGTGACAGAAGCAGTACGAAGATATGGTTGTCACACGAACAGTATGTTGAAAAGGTCCTAAAAAGATTCAATATGAAAACAACAAAGTTAATCAATTCTACACTTGATGGTCACTTCAAATTGACCGACAGGCAATGTCCTAAGACCAAGGAAGAGTTGGAAGAGATGTAGAAGATACCCTATGCTTTAGTGATAGGAAGTTTCATGTATGCTATGGTGTATACGCGCTCAAATATAACATATGCAGTTTGCGTGTGATGAGACAATATCTTGTCAATATTGGCAATTAACATTGGGCAACAGTGAACTGGATATTACAGTATCTAAGGGGCTCATTAAAGTTGAACTTATGCTTCGGTGGAGGAAAGCATGTGTTGAAAGGCTATACAGATGTAGACATGACAGGCGACATAAACTCCAAGAAATCTACATTGGGTACATGTTTAAGTTTGTAGGGGGAGTAGTATCATGGCGGAGTAGTGTCATGGCATTGTCTACAACAGAGGCCAAGTACATAGCAATCACAGAAGCATGCAGGGAGATGCTCTGGATGAAATGGCTTCTACAAGAACTTAGCCTGAAGTAGGGTAAGCACATGGTCTATTATGATAGCTAGAGTGCGATACACTTGAGTAAGAATCCAAGGCAACATTGCAAGTCGAAGCACATAGAAGTTCGTTGTCACTAGATCAAGGATACATTGGAGAATTAGGTGCTACAGCTTGAGAAGATCTATAGTGATGATAATGAGCTAGACATAATGACCCAGGATTTGGCCTAGGCTTGAGGCTTGTAGAAGCCTAGCGGGCTTGAAGCTGGTGATGCCCTCCTCTTGAGTTAGAAGGGGGAGATTTGATGGGGTGTTCCTCCTTGGGAGTGAGGAGAGAGATGTGCAGTTCAGGGGTCTTCTTGCGACCGACCATGTTGGGTCGGGCGGCTGAAACTCACCGAATTTTGGCAATCGATCGCTGGACTCTTTTAGATAGTCTTAGGCGATCGACAGTTGGTGATCAGGTGACCGAAGCTTAGTATCGGGTGACTAAAGGTTATGTTCGGGTGATCGAAACTCAGTGGTTTTCTCTCTGTGCTCTCTGGATAGTTTTTCCCATTTTCAGGCGACCGAAAACATCAGGTCAGTCGATCGATGTCGCTCAACTTCTTTATACAGTTTCCTGTTTTGTTTCCAATTTCGATGTAAGTGCTACATAAGCACATGTTGATCCGGAATTAGGTTAGAACAGAGTTTACACACGTTCCAAGGCAAGAGAGAGAGAGAGAGAGAGAGAGAGAGAGAGAGAGAGAGAAGAAGAAGAAGAAGAAGAAGAAGAAGAAGAAGAAGAAGAAGAGATTGAGAGAAAGAGAGGAAGATCAAAGAGAGAGAAAAAGTTAGGTTCGTGACATTTATCCACGACGTGGTTGTGTGCATAGCCTCTTCAAGTTTCTCAGTAGTGAGATCTCTTGTGTTTATCATTCTCTTTAATTGTAATTGGTCCTTGGGGTGAAGTTTATTGGATCCGAGTGTATGAAACTCGTGATCGTTAACTTGCATTACATAGTGTATTTGTTGGCTTAACGAGGTCCCCTAGTTTTTACCTCTATTCTTAAGGAATTTTCCATGTAAAAAGTCTTACGTATTGTATGTGGTGATAATTTGTTCGTAGTTCCGCATTCATATTTCATAATTCAGTTGGTTGAGGATTACGGGATCTTAAGTTTCGTGCATCCTTCCCCAACAGAGATCTAGATCTAGTCATCTAGTTAGTTGTAACTTTCTATTCTAAGTTATTTTTTATGAAAAAAAGTATAGTAAAAGCTTAAAAGGGGGTCTAGATCATTGTAATAATGTTGAATATATTAATGTATTTCACAAATGAATGGTTTGATCTTATGTGATTTTAATGCAATTGTGATTGTGAACCCTTAAAATATAAATCATGACCTGGAATATACAAAGAGTCAGTTCTGGCCAACCCAGGTACTGAATTTCGAGGCATGAAACTAGTGGTCTGTGTTAATAGTCTCGCTTGTATATGGGTCCCACTTTGGCATCTGTAAAGCACCCAAACTGTATATCAAGTTTTCACTACCATGTAAATAGTATCCACACAAAAATAAAGCTAATTCAACTATCACAGACACAACTTAGAAAAATAGACAATCAACCAAAAACTTCTAAATGCATTTGGGGCTCGCGTGATGGTTTGATCAGCCGGGGAGACTGCTGTACAAGTTGGATTCCCATAGAAACTTCAAGGTGCTGAATGGTCTGAATAGGATTTCCAAATGTATGTGATTTTCAAGTAATCCTCTACCATAATTTTGCCCACCATTTGAGTGGTTTGAATACTAGTAGATAAGTACCTTCATGTGGCCCTCCTTCGTTTTGGATGTTGTGGATGTCACAAAGGACATTCCGGTGGTGCCACTGCCAAACTTACCCAACGGGTTGCATGCATGCAGGAGCGCGGATTAGCTGTTACCCTGGTACAACTTAGTGGGTGTTACCTAACCGTTTGGGGCCCATCTTGATGTATTTTTTAATATCCACGTTGTCCATCTGATTTTCCATCTCATTTTAAGATGTGATACCAAACCCTAAGAAGATCCAAATCTCAGGTGGACCATACCACTAGAAACTGTGATGAATGACCATTAAAAGATTTCTGTGGGCCACAAAAGTTTTGGATCAAGCTGTTCTTTTTAGTTTCCCTTCATCCAGATCTTTTTGACATTATCAACAGGTTGGGTTGTAAATAAATATTATCAAAACCTTACGATAGGCTCTTTGAAATTTTTAATGGTGGGCACTCAATCACCATTGTGTCCAGTGGTATGGTCCACTTGAGATTTGGATCTGCATAATTTTTGGAACCCCATCCTCAAATGGGCTGGAAAAACGGATGAACTGTGTGGATATACAAAATATCACCCATGTGGGCCACACGGAAGGGGTAGCACCCACTAAGTTGTCCCCGGTAACACCTAATTCGCTCCCTGCATGCAGATGGTAAATCATTGAAAACTATGGCCAACTAGTGTAAGACCGTCATTTTGGCAAGTAAGGGCTATTTCTAATAAGGATTTGTCCATCAAAGTCAACATTAGTGGCTGTATGTCCATGTAGAGTGCGTATGAGAGACTTTTTTTTTTGAAAATAGTTTTCAAGTATGAGATTTTTTGGTCTATAAGCCAAAAAGGTAGGTGGTCGTATGGGAAAATTAGGGCTTTCAATAGAGTGGGTTATATTTGATATCCGATTCGCTCTAAACCCATATAATGTGGAGTTGGATTTTAAAATATGTCTGATCAATTAAATGGACTAGATTCGGGTTCACAAAAATAAATTCGAATCTCATAGGATCTTCACTATTGCATGCTTCAAGTATTTAACTGAATCATTTTGAGAAAAGTGGTCATAGGGCTTACCCATGGGGTCCATCATGATGTATATGTTATATCCATACCGTCTATCCATCTTGATAGATCATTTAACGCCATGGGTTCGAATCTGGAGGAGATCCAGATCTTAGGTGGACCATACAACAAAGAATAGTGAAGTTGTGTGTCCACCATTGAAACCATTCCAGGCCCACTGTGATGTATTTATGCCACCAAAAGCTACCCAATATAGGGCTCTTTGGGCCCTTCATGGGCTGACCGATCTAAAGAACAGAGAGGATCATCCATACTTGGACCCCATTTGGCTAGAGATTAAAAAAAGAAAAAGAAAAAAAGAAAAAGAAAAAAAAAAGAGGTTCAACTTCAGATGTTGGAACAGAGGTGTGAGCAAAGGCGGACACTCTTTTTGGGCATGAATGAGGTTCCCACGAGATGTATATATTATATCCACGCCGGCCATATGATTTTTCAAATTATTTTAAGGCCATATACCAAAAATGAGACATATCTAGGTCGACCATACCATATATTTTTAGATTTGTGATGTGGTGGATTTGGACCTAGATACGACCCGAATCCGATGACTATATGGATTTTTGAATCGAAAATAGATCTGGCTTTTTATAAGTGGATCGAATCGGATTAGTGGATCTGACTTAGATCTGCCTTTTGGATCTAAGTCAAATCCGAATCCAATTCAAATCCGACTACAAATTTTCGGACTTGGAGCTGAATATAGTTGGATTCGATCCAGATCCTACCCATTGAGAGCCTCAGGAAAATCTACCCAAAAAAAGACAAATTTGTATATGGGGCTGACTCTTAGGGCAATTTTGTATGGTTTGGAAAGAATTTTTACATATGGCTGCCTACCTTTGAGGTTATGAAAGGAAAATCTTTTACTTTTTAAGTTATTTTTGAAAACCCACCTACGTCTCTTTTTTTTCTTTTTTTTTTTTTTTTTAATTTTTTATAAGTTAGTCATGCAACACACCCACCTTGTTAGCTGGGCACCCACCGGTGGGGCCAGTGTATCTCCTTAGCACTCGAACCTGAGACTTGCTGTTGAAGCGCCTAGGCGTCTTCCAGCTGAGCTAGTAGGCGAGACACTACCTATTCATTCCATATACAATACTTTAACTATTAGATCCTTTATTTTTATTTTTTTTATGCGTTAGTTCACACACCCTATTGTTAGTACACCCACCCACCCCCGTTAGCCACCCCGACAATGGAATCGATACTACTTTAACTATTAGATCCTTAATAAAAATAACTGTTAACTACGGAAAGGGACGGTCCTGCTACTGATGACTGTTGAAATAGTTTTGCTTTAAAACATTTTGAAAAGTTGAAAAAAAAATGGTTTTTGGTTTTGTCCCATATCGGATGGGAGAAAGTATTTTTACCTCTTTATAAGTAGGGTGTTGTGCACCTTACTTATTTATGGTGGAAGAAAGGGAGTATGGTGGCTTGCGTGTTCCAGTGCTTCGCTGGAACACCGCACAAGGGCACGAGCTCGGTCTCGGTCTAGGGCTCGGGCTCGGGCTAGGTATAAGGGCGTGGACATGTGAGGCAGTGTGGCTGTAGAGGCGCTAATGGCGCACTTCGCACTTCGCACGTGCACATTATGTACAGAGGAGGTGTTGTGGGTGTGAGGTCTGACAGAGAGACCTCTCGTGGGTGTGAGGTCTGACAGAGAGACCTCTCTGCTTTTTATAAAGAGCCGCAGAGCTATTTAGAGAGACCTGTGTAACTGCTCATGCAGTAATGGTTTAGACCATGCAGTAACAACTGCATGTGGCTAGCCCAACAGTCAGAAACGGCTAGCCATTGAGTCTAAACAGCCAACATGTAGGTGGGTAACTCCCACATGCACAACAATCAGAAACTACAAAAAACGGATAGCTTCTCACAACAGCCAGAAAACGGCCAGTGTAATTATGGCTCTAGACCAAAACTGCCATCCATCCTTGCCTATATAAATCGGACAGGTCTGGTTCATTCCAACACAATAACAGCAATCATAACCATCTCTACTGAACCAGCACCCATCTGAGTCTATTAGCCTCTCGGTTTGGTTGATAAAACCAAGCCACTTAGACCAGCGTAGTGGTCTACTGCTGCAAGAAGAAGACTGCCATTTCTTTTCTCTTTTTCTTTTCTTCATCTACCATACAGTGTTACTAAGTTCCATAGTGGTTCCTTCGTTTCTTGCTGAACGCAAAACCACATAAGGCTTGTCATATCCTGAAAGCAATTCGCCTGCAACCTATCAGCAGACTTAAAATAATTTGAGTAGGGGCGAATTACGCTTTAAGGATAGCGTGTTTTTTCACGTGCTTCAGTCTATCCTTATTTCTCGATTTTTTTCAAATTAATTTATTTTTTGAGATAAAAAATTCTCAATAATGACTGCAGAATCACTAATTTGCTCCTTTCCATGGTTTTACATTTGGCAAATCACTGTGATGCTCACATTTCAGCCATTACTTATGCATGCAGAGAACGTGTGCAGCGCGAGAGTATCACGTTCCATGGATGCAAAAGGTGGGTTAATTTTGGTGGGGTCCATCGAAATGTGCTTTTTGACATCCACTCCGTCCAACATGTCAGTGGGCCACACAAAGGCCAGTGGAAACCATCCACTCCATCCAAAATGCAGGAGGGATACACGAAGTGTCCAAAACGTAGGTGATCCACACAAAGGACACCGGAGACCATCCACCCATCCATCTGCTTCGCCATCTCATTTTAGGGCATGAGCTAAAAAATGATGCAGATCCAAGGCTTTAGTGGGGCCACACGAGAGGTAAACAGTGGGGATTAGAAGCCCACCGTTTGCACATTGGCTGAGCAACAAACTGGGCAATCCATGACGTCCAGACGTTTTGGAAATCATTTTAGAACTTAGGCCCAAAAACGAGATAGATACAAAGATCAAGTGGGCCATGCGACACTAAATAGACGGGATTGAACGCACACCGTTTCCCCATTTAGTGGGCCAGAGATGTTTCCTGCCAAATCCAGGATGTCCATTTGCTTTGGCAAGAAATGTTAGGATATGAACCAAAAAATGAGGCAGATCCAAAGATCAAGCGGGCCAAACGAAAGGAAAAAAATAGAGATTGTACGCCTCATTGTTAAAACATTTGCCGGGCCACAAAAACTTTGGATCAAGCCAATAGTTTTGTGCTTTCAGTTTATCCAATTGAGAATGACCTTATGAACGGTTGGTATGCCTTATGAATGGTTTGGATAGCCTATAAACGGCAGGATGAACCCCAAACAAGTTTGGGAGATATCTTTCCCACTGTTACCCTCGGTGTGGCCCATTCCAGTTTCAACCAAACATCACGGTGGGCCCCACCTACACTGGGGTCATGGTTCGTCAAGTCAATCAACTTCCCATCTTTGTAGAGAGAGAGAAGGGGGGGGGGGGGGGGGGGGGGGGGGGGAGAGACGGTAGGGCTCTCAATGGGTTGGATCCAGCTCCAAGTCCAAAATCCATATAACTATCGGATTCGGGTCGGATCTAGGTCCGAATGCACCCCAATTACAAATCTAAAAAATATATGATATAAAATATATAATATAATATATTTAATTTAGTAGAAAAATGATGCAAATCCCACTATTTACTATGGTATGGTCCAAATGGCCTAAAATAATTTGTAAAACGGATGGCCAGCAAGAATATAACATATACAATAAGGTGACAATGAGTCGGATCTTAATCGGATTCGGATCTAACTCGGATATGTTCTTGTGAATCCATATCCGCTCCATTTAAGTAATCGGACCTATTTTAAGATCCATATCCGGTCCATTTAACTAATCGGACCTATTTTAAGATCCAAATCCGCATTATATGGATTCGGAGCAAATCGAATCTCGGATCTGACCCGCTCCATTGAGAGCCCTAAGAGACGGTACTCATTGTGTGGCGGAGGGATGAAAACCGTAAATGGAAGAGGGGCCAGAAGCTAGGTGGGGCGCACCTTGATGTTTGTGAGAAATCCACCCCGTCCATATGTTTTGCCATCTCATTTTAGGGCATGAGCCCAAAATGACGCAGATCCAATGCTTTAGTGGGGCCACATGAGAGGGAAACAGCAGGGATTAAACGCTCACCATTCGCACATTGGCTGGGCCATAGACATATTCAGGGCAATCCATGACGCCCGGCTGTTTTGCCAAATCATTTTAGGGCATGGCTACAAAATAAGACATAAAGCTCAAGTGGACCACACAACACTAAACAGAGGGAATTGAACGCACAGTTCGGTGGGGCCAGAGACGTTTCCTACCAAATCCAGTACATCCATTTGATTTGGCAGGAGATTTAGGGCATGAGCCCAAAAATGAGGCAGATCCAAAGATCGAGTGGGCCACAGGACAGAAAACAGTGGAGATTATACACCCACCATTATAACATTGGTGAGGCCTCAAAAGCTTTGGATCAGGCCAATAGTTTTGTGCTTTAAGTTTATCCAACTGAGAATAAACTTATGACCTATAAACATGATAATAGACCCCAAACACTTCAAATTTAGGAAATAAAGAGGGCGTGGACTATCCCTGATGGGGGGCCATCAGATCACTGATGCTTGGATAACTCAATCATGAAAGGAGTTCATGCACAATATGGAATTTCCCCCTTAAACAAAGGATCAAAACTAAAATGGTCCTATAGTTTAGTGATCCAGACTGTCGACATGATGGGTCCCACTTCAGATGGCCCTTGCACTAAAAATCTCCTTGATGGGAAAGTTCTAATCCTTCAATTTGTAACCAGCAAAGAGACACTTAGGAAAGAAAATACAGCAACAGTCCATATTCAACTGTATGAAATCGTCCAAAGATCCAAAGAAAATACAGCTTTATTCCTCTCTTTACTGTCCTTAATCATTCCCTACAAAATCATCGTCACCCTGTTTTGACTCTACTGGAATTTGCACCTTACACAACATAACAAGTCCAGCTCTTTTTCTTTTGTCTGAATTATCCTATCAACCTTCCTATATTCTTGCAGTTCTTCCCATCAGTGAAGAGAATGAAATTATGAAGCATGAGAGTAGAAGATGAGATCGAAAGTACCCACACTGTTTATTTATGTCCGTCATAATGAGCAATCTCCAACACTCAAAATTTGGTGAAACTCTTCTCCTTCAAGCTTTCTACGGTCTCCTTGATGGCCACATCCAAAGGTATGTAGTTGACACCCAAACTTTTTGCTCTCTCCTTGGATACCTGGTATGTCGGCTTGAAGGGTTCGTCGTCTGCGCACCTGCAATAACAAAGAACACATGCAGCTGTAAAATCGGGTAGGTGGTCAGATGCAACCAGTGTCGATTAAAAAATATGATGGACACATGACTATTGGGTTAGCTATAGCAAGGTAGTCAAGCATAGGGCTGCAATTTGGGTACGGATCAACCTGAACCTGATTGACCCAATATGGCCTTTTGCAAGCATCTCGTCCCTGAAATTAGAAGATCAATTGGTTTCTCCTGGGTTCAGTTTGCCAAGTACAGAGGCTGCTTTGTACGTTAAGAACATGGGAAGGTCCGGTCTCATCTCCCCCATGTTCGGTTCAGCAGGTTCATCAATTCAATACCGGTCAAGCATCTGAAGCACCTATTGCTTGAGTACCTACATGATAGCATTCGCTCAGCGAAAGAAAGAGCTCTACTGGAGACCCGTACATCATTTGGGCTACCTCAAGACAAGGCTGATTCTCATGGAGTGACTTCCTTGATCGTTAATCGTGATGCAGGGGTATATGGAGTTATGGCCCAGAGGATTTGGGGTTCCTTTCAGAGACCTGTGTTCAGGTCAGTTTGGATTGAGTTGTCATGGTCCTCAGGTTGGGTTCAGATTGAGCAAATTCCGATTGGGTTAGGTTGGGCTGGGAATATTCACATGTATTTGGATCGGGTTGGGTCGAGTATAGAGGACTTCAGTTCAGGTTGGGTACCTCGGGTTGGAATTTGTGTCGGGTTGAGTTGCAGTTAGTTCCTCTCGAGGTTGGCTCAATGTTTTAAATATCGACGATATCGGCCAATATACCCCATGATACATCTTGTATCTCACGTGTGATACAAAATGCACAAGTAGTGCCAATATCCTACATGTTCGATCCAGTGAGCATTTTCAATTTCTGTTTCCTTTTTTTGTTGTTGAAATTATGTTAAATCAGTGTCAAATGGTTACAAATCCATTGGTTCTTCATGTTTCGCATGAAAAATAATGGAGTTGGAGCTTTGATTTGGATATCCATTGGTTCTTCATGTTCTCCACATTTTTTTGTTTCCCCAAAATTTTCCTTCAACCAGATGTCAATTGAGACTAATTTCGAAGTATTTAGAAGTGTTTGATGAAATGATCATCACATATACTCTAATTTCGAAATGAGTGTAGGTAGTCAGTTCGATTTAGAGAAATTTGGGAAAAATTCAAAATTTATCCAATTTCTCCCAACTTGCTTGCAATGTTGCACTCCAAACATGAAATCAAGCAATGAGGGCTGATCTACTGAGTCCTTGTCAATTTTTGAAAAATAAAAATCATTTTTTTTCGAAATTTCCCTTCAACGTGCTGTCAATTGAGACTAATTTCGAAGTATTTAGGAGTGTTTGATGAAATGATCATCACATACACTCTAGATGTTATGCATTCAATTTGAATATAGTTGCAATAGTTTAGTCAAACAACGCATAGCTTAGGACCCTATACAAAGGAAACCTATTATCTGCACTTCGTCTTTGAGATGTTATGATTTAAAAGTGTGTATCAAGGTCTTTTTTAACAATCTCTGAAGTTTCATTGAAAAATTCAACCACTTTCCCAATATTTTCTCATGTTTCCCAAAAAATGCGATAAATTACCCAATACAAACGATATATCCCATGCAATAACTGATACATCTGATGTGATACGTAACCCGATGCCAATATTTCGAACACTAGGTTGACCCTCATTCCAACCCAACTGGCCTGAGATGCACCGCTAGTCAAACACTTGAAATAGCCTAAGCAACTGACATCGTCCAATGAACAGAGACAGAGTCAATAGTTTTATTTCCTAGGTGACTGCTCAGAGGCAGATTAGTCATTGTGACAACCAACCTTAAGTTTCCTAAAGAAGGAAGAATCAATGTTACTCTTATTTCTATGATAATTGAATTTAACCACCAACTTCAAGAGAATAAGATATCTTCAAACAGAAATTAAACACAGCTAGATCTGAAGTTTTATCCCAATGGAAAGATGATCATTGTTAAGTGCACATGTGGGCGCAATAATGCTAATGTACATGCCACACATGTGGCAGCATGGCATATGATAGGTCCAAGATCAAGGTATGCAAAAGCGGTTACATAACATAAACAGATGAATTGGGTCTCGGGCAAGGTATTCTTATGGAATACCTTGTCCGAGATCCAATTCATCTGTTAGAACACAACCACTACATTGATGCCTTAGCCCAAGAATCAGGTTCATCCACTGGTCAGGTGGCCCACAGTTTGCAAAATAATGTATGGCTCTGAAAAACTTGGCTCAAGTTTTCTACCATCCGCCTTTTTCCAATATTGGGGCCCACAAGCTGAGTAGACCAGATATATTTTTGGGAAAACATGTAAAAGGTCCAACCAACCTGATAGATGGTTTGGATCTTGCACCTATGTGCCATGCTGGCACATGTGTGGCATGTCCATGACCTTTATTGCACATGCGATTGTCCTTAGCAAAGCTCTGGTAAGATAACATCCAAAAGGAAAATCCTAAATGCAACTTCCTCCCATGTTTCATATGAAACATGACTAAAACAATGAGAAATAAGTATCCAAATTACTGAACTACCTGCAAATCTCGACTCACTTTACCATTACATATTTATCCATGAAAATGAAATTACCTAATATATAGTTTTTACAATGCATGAATCCATTTCTTGGAAATAAGAAATGAGAAAATGCATGCTATGAGCCCATGACACAAACAGTTACTAGTAACATTCTTTATTTATAAAAACTTAAAGAGTTTTGCTAAGCACACATACATGTGCAATAAAGCTTGTGTACACACCACACATGTCAGCATGGCACATAGGTGCGAGATCTAATCCATCCATCAGGTTGGTCCAACATTGTACATGTTTTCCCAAAAATAAAATTTGGTCCAGTCAGCATGTGGCGCCAATATTGGAAACCAGCAAATGGGTTAGAAAACTTCAGCCAAGTTTTCCAGAGCCGTACGTTTGTTTTGCATACTGTGGGCCCACCTGACCAGTGGATCAACCTGATTATTGGGCTAGAGCATCATTATAGTGGTGCCATTCAGATGGATGGATTGGAAATCGGGCCTATCGTCCCGTGCTGGCACGTGGCGTGCACATGAGCTTTATTGCACGTAAGTGCGGGCTTAGAAAAGCTCACATTACTAATGTATAACGAGTTTAGAGAAAAAGCATGATCAATCCCAGCTAATGGAATGCATTCCTCACAAAGAATCCCAGGAAATATTGGAAACACAGTCTTACTTTTCAGGAAGTGGTATAGCAGGGAAAAGCTCCTGTAAGATCTTCACAATCTCCGAATAGTGGGCAACTCTCTCAACTAGACAATATCTTCCACTTGCTGAAGGAACCTCAAATGCCAGAATATGTGCTTCAGCAACATCTCTAACATGAACCCATCCAAGGCTTGCATTAGCAAATGTAGGACATCCTGCATTGGATAAAAAGACTATTACATCACAAGAACTCCATAGATCAAAGAGAAAGGCATGAGGAATTTTTCATCTTATCTTCTGATGATCGAAGGGACTTTTTTTTTAATGAAGTTTTCAATTCTGATGGGTATGAACTATGAGGCATGATACTGAATGCTATCTTGCAACCACTGATGCACCATAGAGATCAAACTATACACATTAAGGCAATCATATATCAATGTTACAAATTAGATAAAGGCATTGAAATTCTGAAACAACAAATCTCAACGCTGGATTCTGAAGTATAATGGTCAAAAACTCTCTCAATGTTGAGACACCCAGTGTCTACCATTGAGCCATGAGTAGGGACACTAATACCATAATGTGGAATTGCAGTTTTACCGCTAGTAGAGAAGCTTAGAGATATGCCTAATGTCCTAAAGGGGGTGAATAGGACTTTTTAAAATTTCAGCTTAACATAAGAGATTTGAACATTCAAGTGAACAAGCTAACATGTATGAATAAACAAGAACATCATAAGACACATAAATTTATAGTGGAGATATCATTGGCATTTTATCAAACACATTCTACGCATGGTTATCTGTTCTCAATACATTCAGCAAGTAAGCACAATCAAAGATAAATAATCAATTAGAAAGGAGACAATCAATCATTCCAATGCACAACGATATAGACTAATTCTCTAAATTTATAGACTAATTCTCTATGTTTTCTATATGTTTTGAGTCCATAATCAGACAACATTTGCTTCATCCAAAGTAGTTGCGCACAACAACTTTCGGCTGCGACATATTCTGCCGTGGCAGTGGACAGAGGGATGGAATTTTGTTTCTTACTATGCCATGCTACACGGCAGTTTCCAATATAGAAGCAACCACCATTGGTCGATTTTTGATCATCTATGTTTCTAGCCCAATCAGCATCTGAATACCCCGCAATGTCAATGGATGTATCATAAGGGTACCAAAGACCATACTTAGTGGTGCAACCAACAAATCGAATTATTCTTTTAACAGCTAACAAATGAGACTCTTTAGGGTCAGCCTGAAATCTTGAGCAGGCTCCTAAACTGAAAGCTATATCTAGTCTGCTAGCTGTGAGGTAGAGAATACTTCCTATCATGTTTCTATAGAGATGTTGATCTACACTCTTACCTGTTAAATCCTCAGATAATTTGATAGTGGTGCTCATAGGTGTGGTGTGTGATCGACCAGACTCTAAACCGAACCTCTTAACTAGGTCTCTAGCATACTTAGTTTGGCTAATGAATATACCATTTTCCAGCTGTCTAACCTGTAGACCTAGGAAGAAATTTAACTCCCCTACCATACTTATTTCAAATTCGAATTTCATTAATTTAGAAAATAGACCTGACATTTCTTCACATGTGGAACCAAAGACAATGTCATCTACATAAATCTGAGCAATCAAAATAAGTCCTTGATTTTTTTCACAAATAAGGTTTTATCTATGCTCCCCCGAACACATTCATGATCAATAGAAAAAATGAGTTAGACGTTCATACCAAGCTGGGGGGGTTCAATCAATAGACTTTGTGAGGATATTTGGGGTCAACAAAACCCTTTGGTTGTTCAACGTACACTTCCTCATCCAGAATACCATTCAAGAAGGCGCTCTTAACGTCCATTTGAAATAATTTGAATTTTAATGCACATGCAATGGACATGAGGATCCTGATAGACTCAGGTCTAGCTATCGGAGCAAATGTTTCATTAAAATCTATTCCTTCTATTTGAGAATTACCCTAGGCAACTAACCTATCATTATTTCTTACAATATTGCTCGATTCATTAGATTTATTCTTGAAGATCCACTCGGTTCCTACAATATTCTCTCTCGGGTCTTTCTACCAAGTACCATACCTCATTTCCAGTAAATTGTTGAAGTTCCTCTTGCATGGCAAGGATAAAAAACTCATCATCAAGAGCTTCATCTACATTCTTTGGCTCTATTTTAGAAGTAAAGCATAGGTGACTATTGATAGTCTCCAACTGCCTCCTTGTTTTGACACCGGTATCAGGATCCCCGATGATTTGATTGAGAGGGTGATCCTTAATAACTGGCACATCACTTGGGGCAGAAGAGGCTTTAGGAGATGAGGGTTGATCATCCAATTTACCTATCTCCTCATCTACTTCTAAATCACCCAAGGACCTAGGAGTCACTAGAGGATTGGTCATCTACCACTACGTTCACTGACTCTTATACAGTTGAGGCCCTGTTGTTAAAGAGTCTATAGGCTCGATGATGCAGACATCAGTGGTGCACCCTTTAGAGTATACCAGAGGAGGCGACGTCACAGATCGAGTGTTGGAGTAGACGAGCTGATGTTAATGGACGCCGGGCCCATTGGACCCATTTTCTGATGCGTTATAAGTATGTGTAGACACCCCACCTTCGGCTACACTGTTGGTAGAGATAGCTGGTTGAATGGAGGACCATACCCCCAAATCCCAAGTCCAAACTCAGCCAAACTCACCCTTGTAAGCCCCATTCCATAGCCCAGTTCAAGCCTGAACCCAGTCAACCTAGTCCTAAACACCACCCTGAAAAACCCCCCAGAAAAAAAGGCCAGTCAAAAAAATCCTAAAAAGTCAAACTCACTGAGTCAACTCGCTGAGTCAACCCGCTGAGTTAACCCGCTGAGTCAACCCGCCGAGTCAACTCGCCGAGTCAAAACACCGAGTCAACCCGTCGAGTCAAACCACCGAGTCGACCCGCTGAGTCAACTCACTGAGTCGACCAACGAGTCCAACAGCAGCCCCGAGGGAGCGACCGTACTCGCTGGAAACCGAGGAGCGGCCGTACGGGCGGCCCATGGCAGGCCGCCCGGACAAAATTACACAAACTGCCACTCCTCGCTGCTATAAATACCCTCCTCCCATTCTCATTTCAACATCCCTTCAAGTCCAGCCAGTTCGGGTGCGGTCCGAGACCTTCTCCACCCCTTAGCCCATTTTTCCACCAAGGAGAGCCCGAGTGAGGAGAGTCTAGCCCTGGTCCAGCCCAGCCTGACCACTGGTCCAAGCCTCCCAAGCCATCCAAATCTTGATCCAGCCACTCGAAGCCAATCCTTGCGACACCTCCGTCCACCCAGCTACTCTTTTTCAGCATCATCTCATTTGCATCTAGCATAAGTGCAACATTTACTTTTCTTCCAACCCCCCTGCTTCACTACAAGCACCTTGATTACTCAAACACACATGCATATGTCTTTATATTAAGCACCTGTCAGTTCGAGCGTATGCTCTGGGCTTGCCCGTTGTTGGAACCTGCCCATCAGAAACTCTTACTGTTCAGACCTGCATTCATGCTTCACCATAAAGCACCTTGATCATTCAAGCGCACTGCATACGTCTTACATTAAGCACCTGTCAGTTCGAGCGTATGCTCTGGGCTTGCCCGTTGTTGGAACCTGCCCATCAGAAACTCTTACTGTTCAGACCCACATTCATGCATCATGTCATCCATGAGAATATACGAGGATTAAACTAGACTTTCAAGTATTCGATCGATTCTGTGAAGTAGAGACCGTACTTCGGTACGGGCAGTGTGTGGGGTGCTTAACCTCTTCCCACCCTGTAACCGTGATTCCTTACCTAGAATCTCTGACCGCAGATCAACAAGAGTCATTTTAGAGGAAGGAATCTTCGGATTCCCTTCTCTAACGTTTCTACAGGGTCTAGCCGACTGTAGATTTGAAGTAACTGGCTAGTGGCGACTCTGGTCTTAAATAAACACACTTAAACATATCCAGCTTAACACGACAACCAAACGAAGCCCTCGAGAACGAGGCAAGCCAGTGGCACAAACGGCGATTTCGCACTTCTTCTTCTTCTTCTTCTTCTTCCGAAAGGAAAGGGAGAACGACGTCGTGTGGGAGCGCGGAAAAATCGGCGAGGGTCCACAGAATGGCGACTCTGCTGGGGATGAGCTAGTCCCACTAGTCGTGATCCGACTTGAAAAACGGAATCATTCCTATATTTGAAAGTCACTAATCCTCATACAATCTCATCTGCATAACATTCTACCCAAAACCCAAAAAAAAAAAAAATATAGAAAATCCTAAAACCAACAAAAAAAATAGAAAATCCCAAAACCCAAAAAGAATAGAGTACAGTCCTCACCATTGCGCCACCTCGGGCTCAACGTGTTCGGAGACGGCTTCCCTTCCGCAGCATAATCCGCACTCGGGCTCAGCAAGCCATGTCCGACCACGAAGAAGAAACTCATCACTTCCTTGCTCTTGAAATGACCGAAGCGCAACCTCCAGCGCAACAGCCCGTTGACAATACGCCAATCATACAAGAATTGGCACAAGGAATGAGAGCAATGCAAGAAGTGCTCTTGCAATTCATGCAAGCACAAACCACCGCAGCAGCCAACAATCCGGTTGGCCCAGTTCAGCAATCTCAACAACCATGCCGGATCCTCCCGGCCTCCAGTTCAAATCAAGCACAACCATCGGAGTCTGCCCAAGACTACCGACAGCAGCCTCCTCAGCCCTTTGCTATGGGGCATCCTTCTCAATACCTTCCTGCAACAACGGGGCCATCTCAGAGCATCCCAGTCGCAGGGACTTCCAGTCAGCCTCCAGTCAATCTGGCAAACAACAATCTCAGTAGATCTCAGCATGTCCCCGCCGATGGGACACCTTTTCAATTTCAGCACATCCCCGCCGATGGGATTTCAATTCAATTTCCAGCAACAGGGACAGCACTGGCGAATGCCCACAATGGGGGTCAGTGTCAAGCCCACATCAATCAGCGGACAGTGGCGAATACCCAACAAGGGGGTCACTTCCCAGCATCTCAGCCTCCTGCAAACAGGAGCACTTTTCAATTCCAGCACATCCCCGCCGATGGGATTCCAGTTAATTTCCAGCAATCTTCAATTCAGCAAAATCCAGTTAATTTTCAGCAATCGTCAATTCAGCAAAATCCAGTTAATTTCCAGCAAGTTCCAGTTCAACCTTCAGTACAGTCTCCAGTTCAGTTACCATCATTTCAAGCACAAGTTCATCAGAATCCAGTTCAGTCATCAAATCAATTTCAGCAACCCGCGGTTGCTTTTCAGCAAGCCCATAGGGTCGAAGACATCGACCACTATGCCGAAGAAGAACGTGCCTTACTCCAGGAGGCACCAGTCGCTCGAACAGATCACTCAGGACTGGACGAGTTGCGGGAGCAGTTCCAGATCTTGCAAAATCAGCTTCAGCGACAGCAAGGAATTGACTTACCTTCGACCAAGTTCAGAGACTTGTGTCCTTTCCCAGATGCTCAAGTACCTCAAAACTTTGAGGTACCAAAATTCAAAAGATACGATGGCAGCGGTTGTCCCACAGCACATCTCAAGGCTTTCTGCGGGGAGCTGAGTGCAATCGCAGGGAATGAAGGAGCCCTTATTCGTCTGTTCCAAAAATCTCTGAAGGGCGATGCCCTAGATTGGTACACTTCATTGGACTGCCACCACATCAGAACATGGGAACAGCTTTCCCAGGCTTTCGTCGACAGATTCGCATACAATCTCAACATGGCACCCAGAAGAGCCGACCTCGCGGCTCTCAGGCAAAGGAATGATGAAACGCTATCAGCTTATGTGGGACGTTGGCGAGCTATGGCAGCTCGAATGCTAACGCCTATCGACGATGAAGAACAAATCTCCATGATTGTTCATTCAACATATCCAGGCATATCCGGGTATCTCATCTCGCATCCATATGCGAACTTCTCGCAGCTGATCCGTGCTGGAGAGCAAGTCGAAGCAGGGATCCGGGCCGGGACGATCTCCCCATGGCCTCATCAAGCCACTCCAATCAAGAGGAACAGAGTGGAAGGAAGACCTATCGGGCACGGGAATGGAAACCGCAGTGGTTCTCCTCCCCGCCCAACAGAGGTAAACAACATGAATACCACTGCTCAAGGAAATCAACGTGCTCCCCCACAGGGACGTCAACAGTATCAGCAGAATCAAGTTCAGCATCAGCCTCAGCGGTATCAGCCACAACCGAATCCTCAGCCACAACCACCTCGACAACAGCAGCAGTTCAGAGGAAACGGCCAATACTCATACCAGAACAGGCAGAATTACAGGGAGTCCAGGAAGTTCACTCCACTCAGTCAACCACTTAGTCAAATCATGACTGCGCTGGTACAAAAGCAGTTACTCACTCTGATGGCACCTAGGCCTCCTCCTCATCCTCTACCACCAAACTACCGAGAAAATGAGTATTGCGCCTATCATCAAGGACGTGGTCACGCCACTGATCGATGCTATACTTTGAAGAATGCCATACAAGACCTGATTGATGACCGCAAGATCGTCATCTCGGTCCCTGGAACTTCTCCAGCAGCTTCCACCAACATCCTTCAGAATCCTCTGCCTCAGCATCCAACGGACCCCAGTTCGTCTCGTGGCCCTGCAGTCAATAGTATAGTAGAAGGGGACCATCTCGATCGCTTCTTCTCCCCCATCCAATCCATTCACGCCTACACCTATGGGCCGACAAATCCTCCTCCAATCTTGCAAGGGGCAGGTCCCTTTCTTCCTTCAATCTCCGAGCCAGTAGTACTCGAAGGAGCACCTCCATATGATATACCAGTTGTTCAAGGGGCACCTTACAATCATTCAAGCTGGGAACCAGTCGTCCTAGAAGGAGCACAATCATACATCGAGCCCACATACGAACCTGTCATCTTGCAAGGGGCAACTCAAGAACAATCCAATCCACAATGGAGGGATTATACTCATCAGCAACAAGAACCCGTTGTATTGGAAGGAGCTCTTCCAGTCGAGCCAGTCGTATTGCAAGGGGCAAACCCCGGAGGCGTGTCAATCACGCTACGACAGCTGGGACGAACAGAGAAACCTCCTGCCATATTAAGAGGACCAGTATTCATTCCATGGGAGCCTCCCGCTCCAGGAACAATCAAGCCAGGACCACGACCTTATGTGGTCTATGAAGACAAGCCTCAATACTACCCCTTCAGCACAGGCAACAATGTAGTCCTCAAGGCAAAAGCTCCATACGAGGAAGATCTGGTACCCACAACAGCACCGTTGCAAGAACCGGTGGTCCTAGAAGGCAAAAGGGAGGAAAACTACAAAGAAGTTCCATGGCACTATCCAGAATGTGCGGAAGTGGGGAACATGAATCCCAACGGGCGTTGCATCCGAAGAGATAATCAAAACAGAGGAGATCCCAAAGGCGTCCTCTCAGGCCTCGGCAGCAAAAATGAAGCCGCATACGATGTAGCAACTCAGCTCAAGTCAATCCCTGCTCAAATCTCAGTATGGGAGCTACTTTGCACATCTCGCATACACCGAGAGATGTTTGCCAAGACCTTGAATGATGCTCATGTCTCCTCCGATACGGCACCAGAGATGATTGCATTGATGATTGGACAGCTACTGGCTCCGCGCGCCATCACCTTCACCGATAATGAGTTGCCACCAGAAGGACGCGATCATGGCCGATCCCTCAACATAGCCTTACGATACAAAGACCTCTGCGTCCCGCTGGTCCTTATCGATAATGGCTCAAGCTTAAATGTCTGCCCACTCAAGACTGCGGAACGTCTGGGAATCAGTCCCTCTTCATTTCGACCCAGCACCATATGCGTTAGAGCATTCGACAACACCCGCCGATCAGTGGAAGGGGAGGTCGACATAGAGGTACAGATAGGTCCAGAAGTTTCTACCATCACATTCCAAATCCTGGATATATCAGCCTCTTTCAACATGCTGCTCGGACGGCCGTGGCTGCACAAGGTTGGAGCTGTGCCATCAACCTTACATCAACGGGTGAAGTACATCTGTGGAAATCAAGTGATCTCTATCCACGCAGAGAAGGAGCTCATCATTCCTTCTAATGCTGCTGCCACTGAACCAGACATCCGGTCATCGATATCCAGCACTCTGAAGAAGACATCCCATTTCACAGTTTCGAATTTGAGACTGTGAACTCTATCGCCAATCCAGAACCGATAAGGGTGGACCGTGTCTTCTCACCGGCAGAGCGTCTGAGCCTCAAATACCGAATGAAGAATCACTTCAAGTCCAGAAAGGTACCGCTGGTATATAACCAACGCAAATGGGGACTCGGATACAGGGCAACCTTCATGGACAAGAGAAGGAAGAAATTTCGATGCTCACCCATCCAATTCGTCAAGCCAGGAGAACCTTGCAAAGATCCAGGAGGGAATCAACCGACTGCACTACACAAAGGCCTCCCGATGAGCATAGTTTGGGCCACGTGGCCCCCCATTCGATGGGATCAGATTCTCGAACCATCTAAGCCTCCAGAAGAAGAAGAAAAGGATGAAGACGAAGAAGGAAGTCAAATACAGCAGCTTCAGGACGAGGTTACTCTGACACCTGCTCCCAACCAGGGGCACAACTTGCCCACTTCTCTCAACCAGGGCACAACCTGCCCACTTCAATCAGCAAGGGGCACGACTTGCCCATCTCAGCACCAATTAGCAAGGGGCACGACTTGCCCATCTCTGCAAAGTCAACTTCTTCAATCATCAGCCAGGGGCAAAAGCAGCCCATCCATTGGACCAAGAAAGGGAAATGGCCAGCCCTAGATTGGTCTGATGTCCAGATTCCAAACTCATGTCTAGCTGTGGAACCAGACGAACTGCAATGCGAAGTAAGTGATCCGGGAGGGACTGAGTGCGACTCAGATCCCGAACCCGACCAGCGAGAAGTCATGGTCATTGGGCCAGACCATGATTCTTCACCCAAAGCATCAACCCCCACCTCTTCAGGGGAGGAAGTGTGGGGTCCTGAATGGTCATCTGTTCCCCTAACTTTTGAATCAGCCAAAGAGCCATCTGAGGGCTCTGGCTTCAAAAAAAAAACGCCTGTTTAAGCAGCGACCGGAACTTTGGAACAAGTTGGGATCAATCATAGTCTGCAATGCCCGCTTGTTCAAAGTCCCGTGAATTTCAAAAATCCAAAAAAATCAAAAACTTTCAAAAGCCAAAAACATCTAGTATTTCCATTTCAGAAAAATCTCAAAAACCAAAAAACATTTCTTTTCCTGCATTCAATAGCGTGCCAAGTTCGTCTAAAGAGTCGCATGAGTTTGAAGTCGAATCATATGATTTCGACATCGAATTAGACTTCGAGCTCATGGGTCTGGACGAAGCTCGGGATAAGGAAGATGATGATCCGGCTCCTGAACTAGAGGATCTCTTCAAAAAGTTCGAATCTAAAGCCAATGTTGTAGCCGATGATTTCGAGATAGTAAACTTGGGGACGCCTGAGATCCCTAGGGAAGTACGCATTGGAAAATCGTTGCCACCTGAGATGAAACAGAAAATGATAGAGTTCCTAGCTCCAAGATTGTCCAACTTCGCGTTCTCATATGAAGACATGCCGGGGCTCGATGAAGAGCTCGTTGTACACCATCTGCCAACCAAGGCAGATATGAAGCCAGTGAAGCAAAAACTTCGAAGAATGAAGCCAGAATGGGCTCTGAAAGTCCGAGATGAAGTCATCAAGCAGTACAACGCGGGATTCTTGGTAGTCTCCAACTACCCTGAATGGCTCGCCAACATCGTGCCAGTACCAAAGAAGGACGGCAAGGTTCGAATGTGCATCGACTTCCGAGATCTCAACAAAGCCAGTCGTAAAGATGACTTCCCCTTGCCACATATCGACACTCTGGTCGACAACACTGCTGGATACAAGATCTTCTCATTCATGGACGGGTTCTCAGGTTACAATCAGATCAAGATGGCCGTCGAAGATCGTGAGAAGACATCGTTCATCACTCCCTGGGGAACCTTCTGTTACAGGGTAATGCCGTTCGGTCTGAAGAACGCAGGAGCAACATATCAGCGAGCAATGACAGCACTATTCCACGACATGATGAACAAGGAGCTCGAAGTATATGTGGACGACATGATCGTCAAATCTCGCACAATTGAAGGACACTTTGAAGATTTGAAGAAGTTATTCAACAGATTAGAAAAGTACAAGCTCCGTCTCAACCCTCAGAAATGTGTCTTCGGTGCAATGTGAGGTAAGCTCCTCGGCTTTATGGTGAGCGAGGATGGCATCAGGATCGACGAGACCAAAACCAGAGCAATCATCGAGATGCCCCCTCCTAGAACAGAGAAAGAAATTCGTGGCTTCCTCGGCAGAATTCAATACATCAGTCGCTTCATCGCACAGCTCACACCTATCTGTGAACCCATATTCAAGCTCCTCCGAAAAAATGTTCCAAAAGAATGGAATGATGATTGCCAAGTCGCCTTCGATCGCATCAAGAGATATCTCATGAATCCTCCAGTCCTAGTGCCGCCCGCTCCCTGACGACCACTATTGTTATACATCTCGGTAGCAGCAGAAGCCATCGGCTGTGTCCTCGGCCAACACGACGAGACCGGGAAGAAGGAACAAGCAATATATTATTTGAGCCGAAAGTTCACCGACTACGAGACCAAGTATTCCCCGATCGAGAAGACTTGCCTCGCCCTAGTCTGGGCAACTCAGCGACTCCGTCAATACATGATTGCATTCCCTATTCGCCTCCTCGCTCACATGGATCCGCTCAAGTACCTGTTCGAGAAGCCGACACTCACTGGAAGGATAGCTAAATGGTAGCTACTCTTGTCTGAGTTTGACATCACCTATGTCACTCAAAAGGCAATCAAGGGACAGGCCCTCGCCGATCATCTTGCGGCTCACTCTCTCCTGGACTATCAGCCGCTCAAGACATTCTTCCCTGATGAAGATCTCTTGCTCATTGAAGAGGAAGAAAAGAAGAAAAAAGATGAATGGACGTTATTCTTCGACGGCGCAGCAAATTCTAAAGGGAGTGGTATTGGAGCAATCCTCTACTCTCCAGATGATGTCCCTATTCCTATCTCGAGGCGCATCGCATTCGAGTGCACCAACAACATGGCAGAGTATGAAGCATGCATCGCTGGCTTAAGGGAAGCCATAATCTTGGGCGTCAAGAAGCTACGAGTGTTTGGAGACTCACAGCTTATCATCAATCAGACCAATGGCGAATGGAAGACCAAGGACGAGAAGTTGATACCATATCATGTGTATCTTGAAAATCTGATCGAAGAATTCAAAGAAATCACCTTCTCATACATGCCCAGAGCCAAGAACCAGTTTGCAGATGCTCTCGCCACGCTCGCATCAATGCTCAAGATCCCAAAAGGAGCTTCAGAATGGGAGCTCACAGTCGAAATTCAAGAAGAGCCTGCTTTTTGCGTGCAAATAGAAGAAGCCGAAGCTGTCCCTAACAAACCCTGGTATGCCGACATCAAGCAATACCTCGAAACCCAGGAGTATCCAGAGTCAGCAACAACAACAGATCGCCGAACCATTCAGCGTTTGGCCAGCCAGTTCACCATCAGTGGCGAAGTTCTCTACAAGCGATCCTATAATCACATCCTCCTCCGATGCGTCGATGAAACAGAAGCTGCAAAAATCATGAAAGAAATACACGAAGGAATCTGTGGCCCACACATGAATGGGCACATGATGGCAAAGAAGATTCTACGACTCGGTTATTATTGGCTCACCATGGAGACAGACTGTTGCCAGCACGTCAGAAAATGCTTCAAGTGTCAGGAGCATGCAAATCAAATCCATGCCCCATCATCAGAGTTATACAACCTGACCACCCCCTGGCCCTTCTCCATGTGGGGACTCGACATCATCGGCAAGATCAGTCCCAAAGCATCAAATGGTCACGAGTACATACTTGTGGCAGTCGACTACTTCACCAAGTGGGTAGAGGCAGCCTCCTACACCACGATTGCAGCATCTCAGGTGATCAAATTCATGAAGAACAACATCATATGCCGGTACGGAATCCCCAATGCTATCATCACAGATAATGGAACCCCGTTCGTCAACAAGAAAATGGATGACTTCCTCAGCAAGTTCAAGATCCAACGTCATCGATCAAGCCCCTACCGTCCGCAGATGAACGGTGGGGTAGAAGCCGCAAACAAGACAATCGTCAGGATACTTGAGAAGATGGTCGTGACCTATCGAGATTGGTCAGATATGCTCCCATATGCACTTTGGGCCTATCGAACGTCTGTACGGTCTGCTACGGCCGTTACTCCTTTCGAGCTTACTTACGGAATGGAAGCAGTCCTACCAGTCGAGGTGGAAATACCATCATTACGGGTATTACTAGAAAGCGGAATTAAAGAAGGAGAATGGCAACGGGCCAGATTCGATCAGTTGCAGCTAGCAGATGAAAAGCGCATGCGTGCACTAAGTCATTCACAGTGCTATCAGAAAAGGATCGCTCGGGCTTACAACAAGAGAGTCCGAAAAAAAAGTTTCAAGGTAGGCGACATGGTCATGAAGAAGATTCTACCGTCGCACCTTCCGGACCACAGAGGAAAGTTCAAACCCTCGTGGGACGGGCCACTGATCGTCAGAGAAGTACTTCCCGGAGGCGCCCTCCGACTCACCAGCATGAGAGGGGTGGATCTTCCTGAGCCAACCAACGCCGACAACGTGAAGATCTTTCACGGGTAAGCCATTCTGACCTTATCAAAAGTTACTTTAATAAAGCTGAAGTCAAGAGGTTGAAGCTAAGACCTCTGAGAAATCATTTCCGTCCACCAATAAGTGTTTCAAATAAGGGGGATTCAAAAAGAGAAAAATACAAAAAAAAAAAAGGGATTCAAAAGGAAAAGACAAAAAAGAAGAAGAGAATAAGAATACAAAAGAAAAAAAAAAGAGAGAAAAAAAGAGAAAGAAAAAGGGAAGCCAAAGAAAGGCACTCAAGAAAAAAATCAATCCAAGAAACACAGTCATCCATCCATTCATCTCAGAGGGGTCTTTAGCAAAGACCGACAGCTCTATTATCGTAACTCAGGATAAGGGCTGAAAGACTGCCATCGGCCGGCAACGACGAATTCCCGACCTCTAGCCGCCGCAGTTATCCAGAGACCCCAAAAAAAAAAAAAGAGAAAAAAAAGAAAAAGAAAATGTGTGCCTAAACAAAGAGGGCGGAGTGAAAACCCGAAAGGGCGCTCCGAGTAAAAACAGTGGGCATACAGCGGACTTGGTGAAAACCCGAAAGGGCGCCAAGGGTAAAAACAGCATAACTGCCAAGGGGCAGGCAAGATCAAACACCCGGGACGTGGTGAAAACCCGAAAGGGCGCCACGGGCAAAAATGACGGGAAAAAGCCGGCTGTAGTGAAAACTCGAAGGAGCGCTGCAGGCAAAAATGGCTCAAAAAGAAAAGGAAAAAAAAATAATAAAAATAAAAGTGCAGGTACCAAGAAAGCAGACGGTTCAGAGCGGTTCAAGCAGTTACAGTTCAAGAACAAAAAGAAGCGCAGTCAGGAGCGAAGAGCTCTACAAACTCTGACAATCTCAGGAAGCAAGAGTTTCCATTGCCTACATCTCTAGGGAACCAAAGGATCAAGCAAGTCAAATCTCGAGACATCGGTCAAAGCATTGGCCGAGCCCCAGTTCTGATTCCTATATCCCGACACAAAGTCCAGAAACACTCACAAGACAACTAATGGCACAATAGATTTTCAAACAGTTTTCTCTTTTCAATTAAATGCATTATATTTCTCTTACACATCATCTTTTTCAAAAAATACAAAAAATGCATCATCATCAATCATATATGCAAAAATCAGTGTACAGGTGGCCAACAAAATCAATCTCTGCCCTCCTCCTCGGCCACATCAGGTGAGTCCTCTGACTCATAAAAAGATAGCCTCTCTCTCAACCTGCTCACTTCCATACGTAGGTAATGCGCCTCATCGCGCTCAAGGGTACGGGTCGCTGTCTCCTCGTCAGACAACCTCTGATCGGTAGCCAATCTCCTCGACATCATCTCACAATGATACCGAAGCGCAGAAATCTCAGACAGCAAATGACCATGAGTGGCCAAAAGGAAGCCAGGATTGATAAACGGGCGCTCCTCAAAAGGTTCATATGAACCAGATGAAGAGCCAGCATCTCTAAGAATATCCTGCTCATCCTCATCAGCAGTCTGGTGCCAACAAGGGATATGTCGATACAAAGACTGCTCAGCAACCCAGTACTGATATGGGGCGGTCGCCATCGGAAAAGTCCGCAGCTCAAATCCCAACAAATCAGCTGTCAAATAACTCGCCCAGGAACAATCAATCCGGGTCCTGAAGTCAGAAGATCTAGAGGGGAGTACTCGACGCCCGATACCCGTGAAAGCGAAATGAGGAACATCCTGCTCATACCCAAACTGCCGCAGGAACCGGATGGGATGGTAAGAAAAGCAGGATCGAAAGCCTACCAACATCAGAGGATGGCGGTGTGCATCGCAAAGCACTGGAGGAAGTGAAAGCCAAGATGACTCCCAACGAATGTTCCAGTCACGAAGTTCAGCGAACATCCTGCGATACAAGGGCTCGCTCATCCTGGCTGTATGAGGAAGGAACTCCATGATATAACGCATGATGTCAGAGCTAGGAATGCCAGGAAGAGGTACAGGAACGGTCAGAGAAAGACGCTCCCATAGCCAGACCTGATCACAAAAAGGAAAAGAAGTTCAGCTAAAGCAAAGCAATCCCCAACAAAGCAAGAAGGAAAAAAGGTGTAGAAAGGATACCTGCAGGAAGGCACAGCAGCCGCGAAGAACACGAGTGCGACCCAGGGCGCAGTCAGTCAGCCCATCGAACAGCTCGGCCAAGATGAGAGAAATGATCCCCTGCCGACGGACAGCTCGGCTCATCACCTCAAAAAGCAGAGGAGTCTGGGATCTACGCCATCCCGAGAACAGCACCTCAGCAATCAAGCAGAACATCAGTGCGTTCCGAGCAAAGGTAGAACCGGCCGTACTCTGAGGACCCGAAAAAGATCATACAGCAAGTCCAAAGAGAACACTACGGCATCCTGGCCACCAGCTGCAGGACGAACAAGATAAGGAATCCCGAACCAGTTCTGCGGTGTGGCGGTCTTCGGCGACGTCTTCGGCGAGAAATATTGAGTGTAATCCCAGGGCAGGCCTGTCAAGCGTGCAAGCTCCTCCAAAGAGGGTCCCATCTCCATATCATTGAACGCGAATAAGTTCAACGAAGGGACCCAGTCAATCAAGGCAGCTCCGAGCATCCTCCAGTCAATGTCAACTCTAGCCATATGAATCAGACTGCCAAAGCCATAAGACTCCAAATCTCGAATCTCATAAGCTGACAAGCTATCAAGCCAAGCAAGCAGTCGTGGCGAGCAAGAAGGACGAGGAAGCAGCTGACAAGTCCTCACTGGTACCCCCTCCAGCACAAAAGGCCCAGAAACCAATAATGACTCATCAAGGATCGGAAGGTCAACGGGCGAAGGAGAAGGAAAAGCTGGAACCTCTGCCGACTCGACAACCCCTGATCGGCCCTCAGTGACGGCTATGTCTGATATAGTCACATCGCCATCCGAAACTATCATAATCTCAGCCGCATGAGAAGACTCGCCCACCTCATGAACAGAGTGCGCAAAGGGCCGATGACCAAAAGAAGGACAATGCTCCCAACCAAAAGAGCTATCAGTGAAGATCACACCGCACATCGTGGCATCCTGACCAATTTGACCGTCAAAGAATACATCTGAACCATCCAGAAGGGTCCCGGCAACCCCGATAAAAGAATCAGCGGTCAGATCTGGACCTGCGGCCCCCTCCAACAGGAAATCATGAATCCAATCACCATCCTGGCCGATCAAAGGGATCATCGAGGCATCTACACCGTCCATCATCAAGGGGACATCATCAATGATCACATCAAGTCCACCCAAACAAGTGTGCCGCACATCTCGGCCCTCATCCAGAGCATCCAAACCGTCAAAGGTACCATCTGAGCCATCCATACCATCCAGACATGAGATCAGCCCATCTATGTCCCTCATAGTCCCATCATCACCGTCCATCACGTCATCCATGGGACCCACACTCAAGGGATGCATAGCCTCACCTATGTCCCATCCCATCATCTCATCCATACCATCCATTCCTCCCATAATGAGGGGCCCATTCAAATCTGAAAATCCAGCCATCCCACCATTAATGGAACTATTCAAAGCTCCATCAACCACCATCCCAAGCCCCTCATCAATGCTTCCATTCAATGCACCATCTACACCCTCCATTAGAGGAATCCCTCCATCATTAAAGCCCTCACCAAGTGCTGGAGTGTGGGACCCACCGACCTCTCCCACTATGGCCCACAAGTCATCATCCAAAGCTGCCCAAGAAAGGACAAAATGAGAAGAAGACAAGATAAAGAGAAAAGACAAGGGGACAAGAAGATTCATGGCTGGAATCGAACGGTCCAGTACAGGGAATGTGGGGACAGTAGCAACAGACAGCAGAGGATGTCCGAACCAGAGCCAGCCCAGGCCGCTCAAGAGGCGAGCTCTGGGCGGCCTGCCCTGGGCCGCCCGTACGGACGCAGATCCCCTCTCTCCGCGGGATTGGCTCCGGGGCTTTTGGTAGGTGAGGCTGACAATCCACGTCAGCAGATGGCGCTCCGTGGGCCGCCCAAGGCTCCGGTCCACTCCAAATTTCAACTGAAGATGATCAAGATCATACAAAAGGTGCCCCACTGGTCCAATCACGAAGCAATGTGGCCGGAATATGGTTGATCAAGCCAAAGAAGGGGGAAAGTGATCAAGTGGGGGCCACAAGCAATCCAAGCCATTCAAAGACTAGATCATCATGATCTAAACCATTGAAGAACCTACATGAGCCGTCAAACAACAAGATCAAAGGTTTGATCATCACAAGAAGGGCCAGAATCCAAGATCTAATCATCAAGTGGGCCCACAAAGCCAAATCAAGCAATCAGAGACGTTCAAGCCATCATCCACACCATGAGAAGCATTCCTAGCCTCACAAATCATCAAAAGAGATGCCCCAAAGTAAAACCAAGGTCTCAAATGGGCCCACAGGGCCGAATCTATCAATCTAAACCATTCAAGGGCTAGATCATCAGGATCCAAACCATTGGAAAGCTTACACAAGTCATGGAGCAGCAAGATCAAAGGTTCGATCATCAAAAGAAGGGCCAGAATCCAAGATCTAAACATCAAGTGGGCCCACAAGGCCTAATCAAGCAATCTGAACCATTCAAGTCATCACCCATGCAGCTAAGCAGTCTCAAATCATGAAGGAATGAGTCAAGAGTCAAAGCATCCAGACATCACCAAGGAATTTGGGAGAAATCAAAGCCTGTATATTCATCCAAAAGAGCTTGATACAAAAGGGGACAAAAACAAAAGTACAAGGCCATATAAAGCAGAGCCAGCTACAAGTCACCGACATAGTCATCGTCGTCCCTCCTCGCGTCCCGCTCCCGACGATAAAGATCCATCAAAGGAGCTGTCACTGATCCTCCAGCATACCTGCGACGGCCACCTGGAACATAAAGCGAAGGAAGCAGAGGCCCCTGGCCGAACAACAGATACCACTCGTCATAATCACGATCCGGGATCGTGAAACGGAAGCCAGGCTGGCCCACCAGAGCCTCAACTCTCTCATCAACTGGCATCCGAGCAGCTGGAGGAGGTGCAGAACAGGGGACCCGAGCCACCCCAGTGACTTGCCAAAGCAATCTCTCCCGCAGGTACCATTGGAAGGACTCAGCGTCAGAAAGCATAATACGGAGACATGAAGCATCGTATGCCTCCACGCGCTGGGGTGTGTAGTAGAGAGGGAAACTAGCGTACGGCATCTGGGCAAACTGCAACAAATGAGGTTACCACGGTCAATTACAGTACGACACGAAGGACGAAGACAAACAAGATACTTACATCCTCAACTGTCAGCCCGTCTATATCAGCACGCCAATTGTCCCCGGGAACTCGGGAGTTCTGCTGACGATTCTGTTGATGCCAGTACATGTGGCGATACTGAGAGGGTTCAATGTCATCTCGCATCCTCGGCGCAAGATGCGGAAAATGGTCATAAAAGCAGGTCTGGATAAAAGCACATTCAATGATCAGAGAGAGAAAGAAGGCAAATGGCTCCAAGGAGGATGAAAGAATAGGTACCTCAACGACAGGCCAGAAGCCTGTGAAGGACCGGCTATGCCGACAGGTCTTGTCCAGACCTTGAAAGAGACGGGTCAGGATGGCCCCATTCCAGTTATAGGGGTGATGAAGGTCCTCGACTAAACGAAGAAATTTAGGATCAACTCTCTCATTCGCATGGCAAAAAAGAAAGGATCCAAAAGCATAAGTGATCATGGCCCGCGCCTTGTGGAGGGCCTCTCGCTCGATGGTAGGGACGACGGAAGCAAAATTGTTGTAAAACCATCGCATCTTCACTTGATGGCCTTGGAATTCACCCTCAGGAGGGACGTCACCGACAAGCCGCAGCCAATCAGTGGAAGAGAGGGGAGCTAGAGAGCTAACTTGAGGGACAATTGCCCCATGAAACGGGAAACCTATCTGCATGTAAATATCCAAGGGGGTTATTCCCCACTCCCCACAAGGGAGCTGAAAGGTGTGGGTCTCATCCCGCCACCTCTCACAAAGGGCCGCAAGCATCATGCGGTTGGCGTCGTTATTATGGAAGCGTAGGGTGAGGAGGCCAGCAAAAGGAGTACCATCTAATACTCGCTCAAGCAAGGGCTGTGGCTCTTTCATCCAATTGTCCCAGCGATCCCTGGTACCTCGACCCTTGATAGCAGGAAGAGGTTGATGCTCCATAGCTAGGGAACACATGTGGTCCCCTCGGCGGACAATGAAAGCAGGATCATCCTCGTCAACCACTTAGTGGCCCCTGGTACCATCCGCCATGGAATTCTACAAGCTTGGCAAGGTAAGTCCCTATCCTTTACCCATTAAAATCCAAATTCTCATCCAAGAAACCCATGGGATTGGACTCACATTCAAATGCAAAATCTAAAGTCCAACTCCATGTGTCACTTAGGATATGTGTTGGGCCCATTGGAAAAAGTAAGGCCCACCTTAAAGAAGGTGGCATGGCATGCCTTAGGTAAGAAAAGTCCATCATCCAAGGACACATTTTGGACAACAAATGCACTCAAGTGCCATGAGATCAACAAAGAACAAGAATCCTACTTCACATGAGAAATCCCTTTTCAAAGTCCATATGTGGCCAAGGATTGGTCCATTTTTTATGCCAAGGCCATGGCTCTCACTTAAGATGTTTCCATCTTTTTACACATGTGCATGGACAAGTGGGGAATAGAAACGGGCCCCCAAGAGCAACCCAAATGCCTCATCTCAATGGATTGGAGAGAGCACATAGCCCACTTTGGAGAATATGAGAACCCATTCATGGGTTAACCATGGGCAACCTTATGTGCCTCATCTTGATGAAAGTTTTGACCATGAGAATACAACAAGGAGGTCTACCCACAAACCTATGAATCAAAGAAGCTAAGGGTAGAAAGTTGATGCACATAGCACACATGAAGAATCAAAGTTGAAAATGCCCATGAAAAGGCAAGTTTGGGCAACTTATGTGCACCAACTTGTTCACCAAAAAGGGAGACCATTTGAGCACAAAAGAGCATGACTTGATGAGTCACCCAACCATCATGAAAATGGGTAAGAATGATACACGTAGCCCACTTGAAGATCAAAATCCAAAATGTCCCAAAGCATGGGGACAAAAATGGGCAACTTATGGGTACCATTCCTTCTCACAAATGGAAGAAGAAATCACTCATATTTGAATGATGATGGATGATCCACCAAGCCCCCATAGAAAAGATCAAGGAGCTATGGTTGTATGGATAGCTCACTTGAGGATCATCCATTTGAGGTTGATAACATTAAAGGGAAACTCTTGAAAATCACATTCCTACCACAAAGAAAACCATTTGAACTTAGTGAGATTGTGGGAACAACTCACTCATGGGACTTGTAGATGGTCAAGTAACTCAAGTCCTCCATCCATCAAAGGAAAAAGCATGAAAGAAAAAGCCTACATGGACAAAGTGTAGTGGTGCACACATGGTCCAAAGAAATCCAAGCTCCAATGAAGGCCCAAAAGCCCATACACATAAAAAACTCCAAGGAGCCCACCACACTTTGTGCAAAGATGTACATCATAATCAAAGAAATGATGGAAGAATTGGGCCACTTGTCCATAAAGGCCCAACTAGGAAAGCTAGCCCACTTGAGATCCAAAATGAAGATTGGGCTAGCCTCCTTGGTCCATACACATGTGAAGAAAGATGGGCCCCATGAGCCCAAAACTTGAGATGGGCCCTACCATGCCCATGGGCCCAAATCTTGGAAAGAAGATAAAAAAAAAAAAGAAAGCTCCAAAGGAAAAATGACAAGGGCAAGAAAGCATGAGGGAGCCCAAAATGAAGCATTGGGCCCATCAAATACACCAAGGGCCATGAATTCACTTTGAGCCCATTTGATACATATGAAAAGAGGCCCAACTCCCATGAAAAAGATAAGAGTATTTTGCCATGAACACTTGGTGACATGGCAAAATCACCCTTTACATATACATAAGGGGAGTGTGAAAAGAAGAAAGAAAAAAATGATGAAGTGGAGAGCTTGCAATGTCCTTCTCCATACACCACCTTTGAAAGAGACTTGAGATCTAGAAAAAGGTCAAGAATACTTGGGCCCACCTTCACACCTCTTGGAATAGCTACATGAAGAAAAGAAAAAGGACCATGAGAAGAGACAATGAAGATGGAAAAGGACAAGAAAGAGAAAGGAAGTGGTCCATACCTTTACCACTCACCAAAGAAGGACCACCTTGCTGTCCCAAGACCTCTCTAAGGCCCACCACTTGAGAAGAGCAAAGGACCACCAAAGAAGAGAAAGGAAACTTGAAGAAAGAAAGAGTATGAGAGAAAGAAGAGAGAGATTGCACGTTTGAGGGGGGGAGGGTGCCCCATGTTATATAGAAAAGGGGAGGGCACCCTTTTACCCAGCCCCCTGAAGAGACCAGGAGGCACAGACCGGGCGGGCGGCCCATGGGAGGCCGTCCTAGCCTCCACCTAAGTGAGGTGACTTCTCACCTCCTCTCCTTGGGAAGAATTCCTCCTTGGGAAGGGTGGTTGCAAGTGAATCTTGTACCTCCATGTAAGATTGAAGTGATGGAAGAGAATGGTGAGAAAAAGGAAGAAATCTCACCAAAATCTCATCTCATGAGAAATGGGTGAAAAATTGGGATGATGATATGGAAAAGTTCCATGGAATTTTCAAGAAAAGAAAGAAAAAAGATTGACTTGGTCAAACAATGATCTCAACCATCCAAAAGGTATGACCTGATGATCCGAACCATTCCAAAGAGAATTCCCGCAGTCTCCAACCTGGATTGTTGCTCTTTTGTACAGTTTCAGGGTCCGAAGACCTTAAACTACGTCGGGATCAACGTCCCGAGAGATTTTTAATAAAAACCAACATCGATCCCAGCCGTTCAGGCCAAGATCTGATGATTTGGATCATTTCGAAAAAAAAAATAATAAATAAATAAATATGTTTGCCCCCCTTGTACAAAGTTTTGGTCCGAAGACCTTAAACTACGTCGGGATTAACATCCCGAGAGATTTTCAATAAAAACCAGCATCGATCCCAGCCTTTCAGGCCAAGATCTGATGATCTGGATCATTTCGAAAAACAAAGAATGTGTTTGCCCCCTCTTGTATATGTTTTGGGTCCGAAGACCTTAAACTACGTTGGGATCAACATCCCGAGAGATTTTCAATAAAAGCCGGCGTCGGTCTTGTTTGCTCACATCAAAATCAATGACTCCGGACATTTTCAAAAATCATAAAAATATATTACCAGCCCCGCTTTTAAAGTTTTGGTCCGAAGACCTTAAACTACGTCGGGATCGACATCCCGAGAGATTTTCAATAAAAACCGGCATCAGTCTGGATTGTCTATCCGCTGACACCGGACATTTTTCCAAAAACAAAAAAAAAACATGTTTGCCCTTCTTTTGTACAGTTTCATGGTCCGAAGACCTTAAACTACACTGGGATTAACTTCTCGGGGGACCTTTCTTGCTTTCAACTAAAAACCGGCATCGGCCTCGACCGTTGGGATCATGGTTCGATAACCCGGATCATTTCAAAAATACCAAAAATATTTTAAAGCTTTCCATAAAAACCAGTATCAATCTTGATCACCCGAGTTGAAATCTGGAACCTTTTCAAAACAAAAATATATATATATATATAGATACTATATAAAATAAAAAAAATTTCACCACTAGTTTCAAACGCACCAATTTATCCACAGCGGTCCGAAGACCTTAAACTACACTGGGATTAACTTCTCGGGGGCTTTCTTTCCTAACCTGTTCCAGGCATGGCTGACACTTGATCGTACGGGTGTCTGGAATCTCTTAAACAGGTAAGGGCTGTGGCGGGCAGAACTCCACAATCCTGTTCGTGTTGAACGCACCGTGATAGACAACCTTGATTTGGAAGTCGTTGTTGAAGCTGACGGATGTTCCCTGTTCCTAGAACTCATGAAGGGGATTAAGGCTGTTGGGAGGTGGAGCTCACCCTCACGTAATTGTGAGCAACGTAAGACCCCAAACTGGATTGACTAAGGGAAATGTGAGGATGTGGCTCATTTTGTGGCCGAAGGAGTCCGTCGGACGATACGTGGTCTATGTGCATTGCACATGAGGAACAGGCAACTTTGTGGGTGTGTTGACTGAAAACCCTCAAAATCCCCTCATCCGAAGATGTAAAACTACGGCACTTAACTGTGTGAGACTCGTCTTGCTCGCTGACGTAAAATGGATCGGGTGCCTTACCAGCAGTAGAAGCTGGAAGTGGATGGAAATTCCACATCTTTTCCCTGCATTTCAGAAAAATCACAAAATACAAAAACATTGCAAAATCACCTCTTCAAAAATCACAAAAAATATTTCCCTTGCTTTCAATCAGAATATTGTCAAAAATCACAAAAAATATTTCCATCGCTTTCAAATCAAATATCTGCAAAAATCACAAAAATATTTCCCTTGCTTTCAATCAGAATATTGTCAAAAATCACAAAAAATATTTCCATCGCTTTCAAATCAAAATATTTTCAAAAACCACAAAAATATTTCCCTTGCTTTCAATCAAAATATTGTCAAAAATCACAAAAAATATTCCTCTTGCTTTCGAAGAAAATATCCTCAAAGATACAAAAATATTTACTATGTTTTCAATAAACCAATCCCTACCCTCTCAGGTAAAGATTCGGACCACATATTTACAAAAATCACAAAAATTAGCCCCAGCACTACACTTCAGGAGTCTTGAACTCCACTCTCTTCACAGTATGGGATGACGGATCCAATCGCCCGCAAATTGGAATCTTGACCAAAACGGGCAACCGAACACCATCTCAATCACATGTATGCCCAGAAGAACATCTTGAAGTCGAATGATATCCTCGTACATTCTCATTAGCAAAGAAACAGCATCTTGGGACGATGGACCCGATCGACCACGGGTCGGGATCTTGACCAACCTGCTGTCCAAACCTCCGTATCAAAAAGAAAAATCCCCAAGGGAGTACAACCCTGCAAGCAATAAGCTCAAAATTCTCTGCATCTCCAGCAAAAGCAAAATCATCAAACTGAAAGAGAATGAGCCAAGCCATGCATTCATCATGCATCTCCATGCATCAGCATCCATCGCATCAATCATCATGTTTACCTGCTTTCAAAATAAAAGTCGGTTAGCCAAAAGCCCCACAGGCATCCCTAGTGGAGGCACGTGCAAACCAGATTTCCATTTCAAAAAGAAAAAAAAAAAAATTCCTATTTGCAAATAAAAACCCCACGGAGTATCACTCCCCAGAGTGGGTAGCTTTTCAAAAACCCAAAAATATTTTCCAGTAGAGCGTTCTGCCTCCAAAACACCAGGAGATCTTCCATATCTCTGGGTAGGAGCCGACGCAAAAATCAAATAAGATCCGATGTCTCGCGGTTTCACCGGAGATCATCGGATCCAATGCACTCAAAGTACGGTCGAACTGAATTCCAGTGTCAGTGCGGTCGTACCACATGCCAAGATACAAAAAAAAGATGAAAGCCAAAAGGCTCGGTCACAGAAACCATTTGAACAGGTGGAAACGATGAATTGTAACCCAAGTATCAAAATCAGCAGATTGGGTGGAAAGAGTTCACCCGCACATACCTAGGCGTGGATGCCTGAAGTACATTGACTGAGTCCAAGTCGGCGTAGTAGAATCCCATAAGACTATCTGACGCAGGGCGTCTAACCACTTTGACAGTCAAGCGAAACAAGTACTCCTGGAGTGATCTGGGAAAACATCAAACATCACACAATCAGTCTCAGGGTCAGCATCCTCGTAAGACTGTCGACGCAGAGGCTCTGCTGTACCTTTCCGATGTTAGTACCGATCGGGAATGGAAGGGTTGCGATTGGGTACCCAGGTTGCAGCGCATGCAGGGACAATCGCAACGTTTTCTCCAAACTCTAGCGGTATGTGCGAGTTATCAATTTCCAGATAATCAATTGACTCAGATACAAAGGATAACAAAGATTCCAGACCACAATCGAGGAAAGAATGAATTGCAAACCAAGCATCAAAACCAGCAGATCGGGTGGAAAAAGCCCACCCGCACATACCTAGGCGTGGATGCCTGAAGTACCTTGACTGAGTCCAAGTCGGCGTAGTAGAATCCCATAAGACTATCTGACGCAGGGCGTCTAACCACTTTGACAGTCAAGCGAAACAAGTACTCCTGGAGTGATCTGGGAAAACATCAAACACCATATAATCAGTCTCAGGGTCAGTATCCTCGTAAGACTGTCGACGCAGAGGCTCTGCTGTACCTTTCCGATGTTAGTACCGATCGGGAATGGAAGGGTTGCAATTGGGTACCCAGGTTGCAGCGCATGCAGGGACAATCGCAACGTTTTCTCCAAACTCCCGCGGTATGTGCGAGTGATCGGTTTCCAAACGATCAACTGACACAGATGCAAAAGCAAGCAAAGATTTCATGGCAGGCCGCCCGGACAAAATTACACAAACTGCCACTCCTCGCTGCTATAAATACCCCCCTCCCCTTCTCATTTCAACATCCCTTCAAGTCCAGCCAGTCCGGGTGCGGTCCGAGACCTTCTCCACCCCTTAGCCCATTTTTCCACCAAGGAGAGCCCGAGTGAGGAGAGTCTAGCCCTGGTCCAGCCCAGCCTGACCACTGGTCCAAGCCTCCCAAGCCATCCAAATCTTGATCCAGCCACTCGAAGCCAATCCTTGCGACACCTCCGTCCACCCAGCTACTCTTTTTCAGCATCATCTCATTTGCATCTAGCATAAGTGCAACATTTACTTTTCTTCCAACCCCCCTGCTTCACTACAAGCACCTTGATTACTCAAACACACATGCATATGTCTTTATATTAAGCACCTGTCAGTTCGAGCGTATGCTCTGGGCTTGCCCGTTGTTGGAACCTGCCCATCAGAAACTCTTACTGTTCAGACCTGCATTCATGCTTCACCATAAAGCACCTTGATCATTCAAGCGCACTGCATACGTCTTACATTAAGCACCTGTCAGTTCGAGCGTACGCTCTGGGCTTGCCCGTTGTTGGAACCTGCCCATCAGAAACTCTTACTGTTCAGACCCGCATTCATGCATCATGTCATCCATGAGAATATACGAGGATTAAACTAGACTTTCAAGTATTCGATCGATTCTGTGAAGTAGAGACCGTACTTCGGTACGGGCAGTGTGTGGGGTGCTTAACCTCTTCCCACCCTGTAACCGTGATCCCTTACCTAGAATCTCTGACCGCAGATCAACAGGAGTCATTTTAGAGGAAGGAATCTTCGGATTCCCTTCTCTAACGTTTCTACAGGGTCTAGCCGACTGTAGATTTGAAGTAACTGGCTAGTGGCGACTCTGGTCTTAAATAAACACACTTAAACATATCCAGCTTAACACGACAACCAAACGAAGCCCTCGAGAACGAGGCAAGCTAGTGGCACAAACGGCGATTTCGCACGCACTTCTTCTTCTTCTTCTTCCGAAAGGAAAGGGAGAACGACGTCGTGTGGGAGCGCGGAAAAATCGGCGAGGGTCCATAGTATGCGAGCTGCAGGATCGCACAGGAGTATCATGACCACTGGACCGTGGAGCGGATTTACTTTTAGGCGCTTTTCTGTTTATTTTCTTATTTCTAGGCGTTTGTGTTGTTGTTTAGTTTAGACGTTTTATGTTTTTTTTTTTTCAGGCGCTTTAGTGCACTTTTTATTTTTGTGGCTTATATATACTGTGAGAAACCTTCTTTCGAATTATTAAATGAATGAAAAACGAGTGTTTCTTCCTCTTTCTTCTAAGAGACTAGGGTTTCAGGATTGGCCCTTGGGGTGTTGAGGATTCCACCCGGGGTTCTTGTTCTCTTCTTTTATTCTTCAAGGTACGAGGAAAGGTAAGATTCTTTTTATTCATAATCCGTGCTTTCGTGTTAACCCTTTGTTTTTCGACATCCTTCGTCCTTTTCTGAATCCCCCTCCCCCTTTTGTACGATAAAAAAGAGAGATGCCTAGCCATGAGAATCGGATTCAAACTTGAATGTGGACTAGTCTATGCTCAATCTGGGATATCCTTATATCCCTAGATCCTCCCTATTTTACGATTTTACGTGGTATTTATGCTAAGGGGCATGATCCAGATGGACGGATTTCATCGCTATGTTGAGATTTGTTAGTTTCCCCTGATTGAAAGTAGTTAGTTTTGTAATTTTATTATTTGAATATCTTCTAACTGAATATATATATATGCATCTAGGGTCGATGGCCCCTGCATCACTCGACTATTTGTAGAGTATCTTAGAAATATGCCTTCATCGCTCTTTAGAGTTAAATTTTCCTAAATTTTCTTGGTCTCTCAAGATGTGACATGTACTTCCAAAGACCTTGAAATATTTAACACTTGGTACATTTTCGTACCATAATTCGTATGCAGGCTTGTTTAATCCTGCTCTTAAATACACTTGATTAATGATATAGCAGGCGATGTTTACTACTTTAGCCCACAAATATTTGGCAAGATTTTTACTGTTGAACATTACTGTGGCCATTTCCAACAACACCCGATTCTTTATTTCAGCCACCCCATTTTGTTGTGGTGTCTTGGGGGCTGAAAATTCATGTCGGATTCCCAATTCATCAAACCAACAGTCTTCAAATTCACCGCTGTGATCACTTCGAATTCTCGTAACCATATACCCTTTCTCATTATTGAGTCGCCTTATCAATTTCTTAAACTCTTCAAATGTGTAAGATTTTTCCCTCAAGAAAGCGACCCATGTGTATCTAGAGTAATCATCGACAATCACAAAAAAATATCTTTTGCCGCCTTGGCTTAATACCCTGGTGGGACCAACAAGGTCCATATGTAATAGCTTGAGGGGTTTATATGTGGCTAGATTTGAGGTTTTCTTGTGTGCAACTTTAATTTGTTTACCTTTTTGACATTCGCTACACACAACCTTAGGCCTTTTCCCCATCTTAGGTAACCCTCTAACTAGGTTTTTGCGGCTCAACCTAGATAGGTTCCTATAGCGCATATGACCAAGCCGTTGGTGCCACAATTCAGTTTCATTATCAATAGCCATGTGACATACGGCTGGCACAACATCTTTATCCTGATTCTCAATTACATAACAATTATCTCCAGTGCGAAGACCCTTTATAATGAGTTTTCCTGTTGAGTCCAAAATCTCGCACATCTCCCTTGAGAACCTGACTGAGTGCTCCTTGTCACAGATTTGTGAAATACTTAACAGATTATGTTCAAGTCCATCCACACCAAGGTATCCCAAAACGGTTACGTATCGGCCACTATGTAACGGAAACGGTCATAACCATTACGCGTTACGGGGTCGAAAATGCCGTAACGGCCCCGTATCGGACCGTAACAACCTCGTAACGGTCCCGTAACAGTATTTTTCAGAAAATAAAAAAAGGTTCGTATCGGCTGATACGGGGTCCGTAATGGCCGTTACGGATTGTATCATAACGGTAGCGATGGTGGCCATTACGGCCACCATTACCGTTATGGAACACCTTGATCCACAGAGCACATTCTCACTTTTGGGCAACCCAGGCCCTGTAATGGTTCCTCTTCCAACCATACAGGCCATGCTCGCATCTCCAAAGGTGATAGACCCTCCATCAAAATTTGTATAATAGCAAAACTGGGATCTGTCGCCTAACATATGTCTAGAGCAGCCACTATCGAGATACCACCTAGTATTGTTTCCTGCTTTTAGGGCTGTATGAATTACTAAACATTTATTCTTCACTACCCACTTAGACACTATGCTTTTAGGAGTGGTAGTCTTTTGAGGTGACTCTCTAGGGATTTTCACTAGTTCTGGGGATGCTGACATTTGTTGTTCTTACATGAGCTCTATAGTTCTTCTATTCAACATATCAAAATTTTGATCAACTCTTCCATTTTCTTATCTTTCTTTGGAGAAGTAAGATATTTTCTCCTCACATTCTAATTCCTGGGTGGTGCTTGCTTTGGAGGGTTCCATGTTGGTTTTATCATTTTTTCGGTTGGTGTGAATTTTCCTGTCAAGTTCCGAGCCGGATTTTTAAACTCCAAGCACTCAAATTTTAAGTGACCAACATCACCACAGGCATGACATATAGGTGAGCTTTTCTTCTTACTCCCTGATACTCCTACATTCTTCCTTGTTTCTAGAGGGGATGAGTTGCTAACTAGATTTTGTTTGTCGTATCCTAGCCCTCTCCTATCCCTAAAAGACCTACCCATTCTCATCATCTCATCTAATTGTTTTGTACCTTCATTAAATCTAGCCGTAAGTATGGATTCTTGTGTGATTTGAAGGTTTAGACCATGATTGATGGATTTTGCCTTTTTCAATTCTTCCTCTAGCTCTAAAATTCTTTCTTGAGCTTTAGAATATTTTCTTTCCAATTCACAATCTTTTTGAAATAAGTGGTGATTTTCTCCCTTAACTTCCTGTAGTTTATTGGCCAATTCATTATTGATTTTGTTAGCCTGACTCAGCTGTTTGGTAAAGAATAATGCTTTGACGGAATAGTTGATTGTAGGTTTCTTGTAGTTCATTGTTTTCATCCTCTTCTTCCTTAGAGGATTCTTCATTAGGGCTCGTTTGGCATCTCTACTCTAATTCAATAAGAGCTTTTTGAATAAGAACTACTTCAATAAGTCCTTTTTGTTCTAGCTTTGTTTTAAATAAGCTCGTTTGGTAAAATCTCCACACAAAAAAAAAAAACTCTTATTTAAAATAAGCACGTTTGGTAAAACTTTCAAATAAGAGCTTTTTTAAGGGTAGTTGACGTCATTTTTAAAGATTACAACAACTTTAATATAAGAGAAATCCAAATGGTTGTTTTGTTGGACTGTCCATCATGTGGGGCCCAACATCATTCCTAATTGTTCTTCATGTGGGGCCCCTCAATGTCCACTACCATCACCCATCATGTGGACGCCACATTTGATGTGTCCATAGTGTGGGCCCTACCTTTGAAGTGGATTGTCCATCATGTGGGCCCTACTTTTGATATCTACCATTCATCATGTGGGGTGCACCTTCTATGTAGATCATCCATCACACTACCCACTTTGGATATGGGTCATCCATCATGAGAGACCTTGGACGTGGATCATTCATTAGGTGGGGCCCACTTGATGTGAACTGTCCATTATGAGGGGCCACACTTTTTTGTGGGCCATCCATCATGTGTAGCCCACTCCATCCATTATATGGGCCCACCTTGATGCGGACCATTCATTGTGTGGGGCCCCACCTTCATTATGTGTCGTTCATCATATGGGCCCATCCAACTGACCATCATGTGGGCCCACCTTCAACGACCATCATCCATCACGTGGGTCCCACCTTTGAAGTGGATTGTCCATCAAATGGGACCCACTTGATGCGTATGTTCTGTCATGTTGGGCCACACTTTGATGCAGGTCATATATCATGTGGGGCCCACCTTTAATGTGAACCTTTCAATGTGGGGCCCCACTTTAATATGAGTCATTCATAAGGAGGGGCCCATCTTTGATGTCCACCATCCATCATGTGGGGCCCACTTGATGTGGATAGTCCATGTGGGACCCACCTTTGATGTCCACCATCCATCATGTAGGTCCCACCTTGGCTGTGGACCGTCCATCACGTAGGGCCCAACCTTTAATATGGGTCATTCATCATGTAGGTCCACCTTTAATGTCATTATGTCAACCTTCCATCATGTGGTCTCACATTCAGTGTTCACCATCCATCACGTGGGTCCTACCTTTGATGTGGAACATCCATCATGTGGGTCCCATATTTGTTGTGGACCATCTATCATGTGGGGCCCACTTGATGTGGATAGTCCATCATGTGGGACCCACCTTTGATGTCCACCATCCATCATGTAGGTCCCACCTTTGCTATGGACCGCCCATCATGTGGGGCTCAACCTTCAATATGGGACATTCGTCGTGTCTGCCCACCTTTAATGTCAATCTTCCATCATGTGGTCCCACATTCAATGTCCGCCATCCATTGTGTGGGTCCCACCTTTGATGTGGACCATCATCAGGTAGGGCTTGCTTGATGTGGATTGTTCATCATGCAGGGCCACACTTTGAAGCAGGCAATCCATCATGTGGGGCTCACCTTTGATGTGACCATACATTATGTAGGCCCATCTTTGATATGGGCCATTCATCATGTGGGGGCCACCTTCACTATGGGTCATTCATCGTGTGGGCCTTTTTTGAAGAAATTGTAAAGAGAAGAGAAGAAGGTAAGATGGGAATTCCTTGAAAAGTTTAAGGGTAAACTTGTCCAAAAATTAGTCCAAAATATCTACCCGCTTAAGCTAAATAAGCTTCGTTTCAAAAAGTAACCCCTCCCCAACTTATTAAACCAGAGCTTATTTGCTACTTTCTCAAAAAATAAGCACTGCATTAGACTTTTACCAAACGGTCTAAAACCTTATTTTTTAAGAAATAAGCCAATAAGCTCTTATTAGTGTCAAAAGATTCATGATCATTCTTGTCTCCAGTGTCCTTTTCATAAGGGACAATCTCAGTGATAGAGGCCATTAAAATTTTAACTAATCCCCGCTCTTCATCACTTTGGGATGATTCAGATTCAGATTCATCAGTATCATCCCAAGTAGCAGCTATTGACTTTTTCTTTGGTTTCTTGTCAATACAATCGGAGGTAATATGATCGAATCCTCTGCACTTAAAGCATTGAGGGTCTTTTGATTTTCTGAATGATTTTCCTGTTTCGTTCTTAGAATCAAAAGGTTCACCCTTACAGGGTTTCCTTCTAGATGGTCTTCCTCTAGTTTTGAAGAATTTTTTGAATTTCTTGGCCATGAGAGCCATTTCTTCAATGTCCATTTCTTCCTCACTGTCTTGTTCATATTCATGTTTCTTATGAGAGGTTTTCAAGACAGTATTTTTGGATTTGGTGGGAGGTTTGAAGTGCAACTCATGAGTTTAAAGGGACCCTAACAATTCTTCTATTCTCATGGTGTCGAGGTCCCTACATTCCTCCAATGTTATAACCTTTGAGGAGAAACGTTCCGGCAGAGATCCCAAGATTTTCCTACACACTTTACTGTCTGGAATGCGTTCTCCTAATCCGCACATAGCATTGGCGATATTGCTCAATCTGGAATAAAATTCCATAAATGTTTCATGCTCCTGCATTTTGATATTTTCAAACTGAGTAGTGAGGAGTTATAGTTTTGAGCGTTTCACAACACTAGTACCTTCATGAGTGACTTCAAGGATGTCCCAAGCTTGTTTACTCGTTTCATAATTTAAAATACAACTAAATTCATCTTTAGATACAGAACAGAAAATAGCGTTTAGTCCTTTAGCATTATAAGGGCATTGAGTAGTATCATGAGCAGTCCACATTAATATTTCCTTGGACAAATGAGCTCAGTTCCACCACCCATCTATACTATCTCAGTTGGTGCTTTCCATCTAGCTATTACCATGTTCCACACAGGTGGATCAATGGACGTAAAAAAGATACGCATCCGAGCTTTCCAATATGCATAATTTGATCAGTCAAAGAACGGAGGTTTGGAGATGGAGGTAGAGTTTTCCTTAGACATGTTTTCAAGCTCTCTTAGGATCTCACTTCGGGCTTTTAAACCTTAGCGGAGGAACCCGCTCTGATACCAATTGAAATTGCGGTTTTACTGCTAGTAGAGAAGCTTAGAGATATGCCTAATGTCCTAGAGGGGGATGAATAGGACTTTTTAAACTTTCATCTTAAGTTAGAGATTTGAACATTCAAATGAATAAGCAAACATGTATGAATAAACAAGAACATCATAAGACACATAAATTTATAGTGGAGATATCATTGACATTTTATCAAACACATTCTAGGCATGATTATCTATTCTCAATACATTTAGAAAGTAAACACAATCAAAGGTAAATAATCAACTAGAAAGGAGACAATCAATCATTCCAATGCACAACGATATATAGTGGTTCGACGTTGGGTCTACTCCACTCTCAATTCCCGCACTCTCTCAAAGTGCACCGGATTTCACTATGTTCGTGGTTTTATCACATCCTAACTTCTAGGACCGCGTTTATCATCTGTTGATGGCCCTATCCAATGACTTGACAAGTTTAGATCTCAAACTCTCAACTATCCTAATCCAAAGATGGTCACGTATCCTCCCACCAAAGCTTCCCAATCCAGGAAAAACTTCTCAAGATTGAGTCACTATCTCTGGACTTCAATCTCTCAAAGAGTAGACAACAAATGGACTCTCAATACTAGACTTACCTAGAGTAGTTGAGCCCCGATGACGTGCCGAGATGAATGGCTTCAGCGCATTAATGCTTCAACTCCTCTTTGTGCTCCCAAGATCAGCTACCGATCATGAATGATGCATCCAATCTAACACAAGGGTAGTTGGGAGTTGTTATGGAGTTCCTTCTTCCTATTGAATGCAAGGGTTAATGTTGGAACCTCCAAAACTAAGTATTCAATGGCTATTAATGGCCAAAAGATTCAGCTACTAAGGGTAGGTTAGCCGTGAATACTTTGCTTGAGTTCATTGTTCAAACCGAGCTTTGAATGCTCATGAAAGTGTCATTAACACAAGGTTTGAAAGATGAACTCCAAGCATTAAAGAGCAAGGAGGCTATGAATGGTTGTGAAAAGACTCTCACAATGCTCTTGATGGGTGTTGAATACATGCCATTAAAGCCCCTCAAAGATGTTCTTATAGATGCAAAAGATCAGGCAAAAACGGCTAGAAAACGGCTAGTTATAGACCGTCACAGCCTCTTGGCGATGGTCTCTGGTTGAGGAGCAACTAGTCTAATAAAGACCTGCCAGAAGGGATTTGTAAAGAAAGCTTGTTGCACTAAATCTGGCCATGTGCGACCGGTCTAAGGGGTTCCTGCGACCGATCGCTATAGACCTGCGACTGGTCAGTGACCTGTCTAATTATCAAAGGTCCTTGCTGACCTATTTTGGGCCCTGGGCGACCGGTCTCCAGGCCTTGTTTCTTGGCAATTCAAGGCTACTCCTTAGCCTATGTTTCGGTGATAAAAACTTAAGAGGTTTTCTTATATTTTCATGACTTCTAGCGCCTAGCCAAGCTTGGTCAAAGCCTGATCAACATGACCAATATGTTGTGGATTAACTGGCTAAGATTTGAAAGTTTGTTAAGCCAATAAACACGATGTTTTGGGATCCTAGGGTCTGTCTATATGCAGCTTACCTTACGCAATTGATGTAGCTTGAACTTCTTCAAGTAAAAAGGCTTCAGTCTTTAAGTCTTGAGTCTTGATTCAGCAGTCAGGGCTCAACAAGACTCGACTCTTCTAGTCTTCACGACAATTGACAAAATACATGCACTGACATAATGGTCAAAAACTCATAACTAAACATCAGTTTGACAAAAACATGCAGGAAACAGATGCATAAATATGTCCTACTTTGAACTTATGAATGTTATATACTTAAGTCTAAAATTTTTATCAAGAAAGGTTAATGATGAATAAATTAAGGAAAGAAAACCAAATTATCACTATCCAAGATCAAACAGGGAGTGAGGCGCATAGTGACAAATCTCATTCTTGGCAATTTCTCAGCCCAGGAATTTCTTAGGAGATTTTCATATTATGACATTTTTCTCACAATATTATCATGAAAATCTCGCTGAAAATAAAATATTTTTTACTAAATAATTTTAAAAAATTGAATATAAAAGTATAAAATGAATTATTTTAACTGTTAAATAATTTTTCCGTCAAATAGTGATAATTTTGAGATAAAAATGTGAAAATTAAAAACTTCCAAGATCACGAAAATCTCGCAATATTATTGCAATGATACCATTTAATCAAAATTACGCGTTAATATTGCGATATTTTCAAAATCTTAGCGATATTTGTCAAAGTGGTGAGGCCCACTTGCTTTGACCTTTTACGATGCAGTGGGGTGCATGCAAGGCCCACCTCATCTTTTTCTTTTTATTTAAGGTAAAGCTGGGCTCAAACCCAAGCCCTCAATGTTGAAACGCACCCCCCGTCTACCATTGTGCTATGGGCTCAAACCACTTCTTGTCATCATACAAACTTTCACAGACAGTGATTTGGTGTAGAAATATCGTGTGGTGTTTATAAGCTGGCTATTAAAATGTAGGAACTCACCTTTCAAAAAAAATGTAGGAACTTTTGGATCTTCCAAAAAAATGCACGAACTTTTTTGGAAACCATACACTACTACATGTATCGGCATGGACCAATGTTTTGAACAATTACACTATGTAGCATGTAGCTTACGCTATGCAGGCTAAGCTCATGAAAATAGCTCTAGTTGTGTATAGGCTACATGATCATTTGCATACACTACACGCTACATAAACTATGCTACATGCTATGTAGCTCACATTATAAGTCATTTTTCACTAAAACATTAAAATCAATTAATGTTTTCAATGATTTGTTACATTTTCTATTTTCAATAAAAAACAGTTAATTTTTTCAATACTTTTAGTAAAAATAATATAAGTAACAATAATAAATCAATTTTGATGCTTGTTCTTTTCCTTTACACTTAATCATTACCCTTTCCTATTACTATAGGTTGCATTTGGTGCAAGGTATTCCAAAATGGTTACCAATGGTAACCATTATGCGTTACGTGGTCATAATGGCTGTTACGGAAAAATTGACCTGTAGCAGCCTATAGCAGCCCTGTAACAGTTCTGTAACAATCCATTACAAGGCCAAAATAGGTTTTTACAAAAAATTAAAAAAAATAATGGCCGTCTCAGCCGCCGTTTCCGTGTAGAATACATTGGTTTAATTGCACCAAATATCATTAAATTTTATTATTAATCAGCCTAATTTGGTGCAAAATATCATGAAATTGGTGCAACCAAGCCCAACCTTGTTTAAAAATCTATAAGTAGCGTGTAGCATAACGCCTCGCGCTTCAGAGGGGTGAACACTACGCTACATGCAATTCGCTATTTAAAACACTAGCATCAACAATATAAATATTAATCAGTTGCCATGAATGTGAAGCAATTGAGCACAACAATGTAAAATGCAGCCAGGTGTAGAAGATCCCTATTCCTACAACTCGAAATATAAATAAATAAAGAAATAAAATAGAGAGAATCATACTAGGGATCAGATTGACAAATTAGTGAAAACATCAACTAGCAAGAATGAACCAGCAAGACTCCCAAGAAAACTCAACACAGGTACTTTTAGGCCATATTTGGAAACCATGGATTCCATGCCAAACAATGGAACAGGAAAAAGGGTTTCCTCTTATGTGACAATTTGTGTTGTTTGGATAGCAAAGAAAAGGGTGAATTCAACCAAACTATCATTACGCTTTTCCATATTTTGGACTCTTTGGCACAAGAAACTGGTTGAGTAACGTGAGAGGAATATGAGATTTCCACTTGCTATCCAAACAAGAACTCAAGATTTCTTGAGCCTATGTATTGGGAAGGTTAAAAAAGTATTTATGGGACCTGGTGATTAAAAGATTCAAAAGGAAGTTAACAACTTGGAAGAGTAGGCATTTGTCCTTAGAGGGCAAAATTGTCCTCATCAAAGAAGCGTTATCGAACCTTCCATTATATTTTTTTGTCTCTATTCAAATGACCAAAGGGGGTGCTCGACAAACTGGAGAAACTAAGGATGGATTTTCTGTGGCAAAGCAGGGAGGCAAAAAAGAAATTTCATCTTATGAAATGGGTTGGTGTTTGTAGACCGAAAGAGGATGAGGGAGTGGGGATTTGCAAATTGAGTTTTGTGAATAAGGTTGTGAATGAGGCTCTTTTGTTTCGAGTCCTCCATAGGCTTAAGGCAAGGAGATCCCTTTCCCTCTATTTGTTTGTTGTTATCGGAGAGGCGCTAAGCTCGATGCTTCATAGAGGCGTGCAAAATGGGCATTTTAGTGGGTTTAAGGTTGCGGACAGTGTAGAGCGAACAAACCATCTTCAATATGCGGACGACATGTTACTATTTTGCGAGGCAGACTCAACCGGAATTGATAATCTTCGAAAGTTAACTATCTGTTTTGAAGTTGTCCCGGGCTTGAAGATTAACGTTTCTAAATCCAAGATGTTAGGTATTCATATCGATGAAGAAGATCTTAGCCACCTTGCTAGTATTTTTTATGTAAGACCGGTTATTTCCCCTCCACATAGTTAAGATTGCCCCTTTGCATTGGGAAGCCGGTCAAACATCTTTGGGATAGGGTACTTGAGAGGATCGAAAGGAGCCTTGCCTCTTGGAAGCGGTGATGCATATCAATGGGTGGTCGCCTAACGCTCATTAAGGCATCTTTTTCAAATATGCCTATTCATTTCGTCTCTATTCAAATGTCCCAAGTCGGTATTGGACATGTTAGATTAAGGAGGGATTTTCTTTGGGAGTGGGCGTTCAAATCTTTGGGGGATATGAACCAAGTGCTATGGGAAGTGGGTTTGGAGGTTTGGTGAGGAAGTTGGCTCCTTTTGGAGAGAGATGATAGCAGTTAAATATGGCACCCAATCGGGCAGTTGGTTCATGAAGACACCATCTCTTTATGAGGATTCAGTTGTTTGGAAAGCAATTGTAGGTGCGGAGCATTTGGTCCCTAGGGAATTTCCTTTGCGCTTGGCAACAGGCGTCGGATTCGTTTCTGGATTGATACTTGGTGCTAGCCTAGCTCCTAAATGCCTTGTTAGCGGCAGACTATCTCCATCATTGGGAGCTCAGTGGTTTAGGTGTCGCCTTGCTATAGAGATATGCCAGAGGACAAGATTGTAGAGTTCTCCAAATTGTTAGACGTTCTTAGGAATGTTTTGCCCCTTGATCACCTTGATGACTTGATGTTTTGGTCAAGAAACCACTCCGGGAAGTTCTCGATTAAATCATTGTTCATCTTAATGTTAGAGTCAACTTCTCGATCTAGCCCCCCTCTCCCATTTCATCATTGGTTCTATGTTCCCCCTCCTTGAGTCACAGCATTTGTGTGGCTTGAGAGTCGGAAGAGAATTTTAACGATTGACAACCTCCAAAGAAGAGCATTGATTCTTCCTAATATTTGCTTGATGTATATGAATGATGAGGAATCGATTAACCATCTCTTTATTCATATTCCTTCTGCAGGAAGAGTTTGGAGCCATTTTCTTTCCTTGAATCACATAGCATGGGCGATGCCGAAGTCGGTGGAGGATTTGCTTTGGGGTTGGCATGGAGGAGGTGTTAGTAAATCCAGGAAAGCAAGATAGAGGTTACTCATTATGGCTATCCTTTGGACCATTTGGGGAACTAGAAATGGCACCGTTTCAAGAATGCTTGCGAAGGAGTTGAAGAGATGATTAAGAAGATCCATAGCCTTGTTGAGGGTTGAGTTGTATATGTAAAGGCTGCTTCATCTGGCCCCCTTGTTTGAGTTTTCTCTGTTTTGAGTTGTATTCTTTTCTCGCAGTTGCAGGCTTCTAATAAAGTGGTTGTTATCTCTATAAAAAGAAAGGCTCTTTTGGGGGGAATGGGTTTCGAGATTTGGGTCAGAGGAGGGGAGTTTATGGAAGGGGGTCATAGTTAGGAAGTATGGGTTGGAGGGGAGTGTTGGTGGGCCAAAAGTGCCTCTTTGTATAAAGCATCGGGAGTTTAGAGAGTTATCATGAGGTTAAAAGATGTGGTCCTAAGAGAGGTGGGTTATGGGGTGGACATTGGTCCAAGAGTGAGATTTTGGAAAGATGTGTTACGTGGTTATTGGAAATTGCAAGCCAATATCCAAGACTAGCTCAAGTGGCCACGGATCCCAATATATCAGTTATCAGTTCATTGTTGTTTTTAGCCCCCATGAGGCTTGTAGGGTTTGGACTCCTTTGTGCTAAAGGGATCTCCATGAGGAATTTGTAGAATTGTTGGCTCCATTAAATCAACTGTTAAGGGTTTCTCTTCGAAGGTAGGTTGATTATGTGGGTTGGTTAAAGGCAAAGTCAAGGAAGTTCTCAGTGAAATCTCTCCACTCTATGATCTCAGGCAGCTCTAGCGTAGATGACAAAGCACATACTTTTTTTTCCTTCGGTCCTGTGGTGCTCCCTCAACGGTGGAGACCTTCGTTCGGTTAGTGGGTTGGACTGGGGTGTTGCCAATTGATAATTTGAGGAAGAGGGCGTTACAATTATCAATGCATGGACAAACAAAATGAGGAGTCGGCGAGTCATCTCTTGATTTTTTTAAGAAGAGTCATCTCTTTATGCATTGCCCATTCTCAAGAAAGGTGTCGGACTAGATTGTTTGGGCTCTTTGGTGTTTGTTGGGGTTTGCCGAGGTCAATTGAAGATTTTTTTAGGCAATGTCATGGAGGTGGTCATGGTAAATTTGGTGGAGAGATGTGGAGGTTCTCTTCTAGCCAGACTTTGGGCTTTATGGTCGGAAAGAGGTTCTCTTCTAACCGGGCTTTGGGCTTTATGGTTGGAAAGGAACAACAAATGCTTTTGGGACATTTTCGGTAATCCAAAGGGAGTTTTTCTTAGAGCAAAATCAAATGTAATATACTAGTGTAAAGGCTTGTAGCTAAGTTGGCTGTAGCGTGGGCTGGATCATTTTAGTTTCTTTTCTTTTCCTTTTCTTTCTGTTGTATTCTTTCAGCTTTGCCGCTTTAATTAATAAATTGTCATCCTCCAAAAAAAAAAAAAAAATTTGGATTCCATGTTTCAATAATTCTCATGAAAATCATCATTTCATAATTATTATTTTTCCTTTGTTTTTCCTTGGATTCCACATATCCAAACATGCCCTTAGGTTGAAATGATAAATTCTTAACACTAAAAAACCATCCCCTTCCAAATCCATGTACCTGAGAAAACAACACATAACCCACAAGTAACATTTCTTTTCTTTCCACTTAATAATCTTTCTTGGGACCCAAGGGTTGTCTAGTAGGTACCTTTACTCACTAAGAAGCAAAAAGCATGATCTTCATTCGGAAGGATAACACATACACATTAACTTAAATGATAACAAAAGTATACCATTTATTAAGTTCAGAATTGCGGCAGCACTTGTATTAAGGGTTGGCTGAAGAAGAGGACCAATCACCATTGCTGGATTGATTGTGACCATATCAATTCTTTTATCCTTTGCAAACTTCCAAGCAGCTTCCTCAGCCAAGGTTTTAGAAAGCAGATACCAAGACTGCATGAAACCAAGAAATTTGTTGAGAGGAAAAGAGGTGCGGGTTATCAAAATGTCTACATTAAAGATATATACTGTTTTATGTAGTATAATCAGTACAGAATACGTCCTTTTACCAACCAAACAAAAATGAACACAAAAATATTTAAAGACAAAGTGTGATATAAACATTGCTATTCAAATTAATTCCAGAAACCAAAGGAATATGCGATCCATATTACATTGATGAGTGAGGATCTAATGTTCATTGTCCCAAAACATTTTGAACAATTAAGTCAAAGACATGAGTTAGATTCTGGAAAGGAAAAAAAAAAAAAAAAAGACGTACTGTGAAAGCATATATTAGTTGGATATGTTGCATGAAGACAATCTATAGATTGTCTAGGCTATTTTCCAAGCTATAGTTCCCAATCCCATTTCTTGTGAGTTGATTAGTTGAAGACGTTACTTTAGTACAAGGCATAGCCGTTATCCCTAGCAACCACCTAGGTGAAAAAGGGATACCTTACTACATGCGGGTCACCCAAACAAACATGAGCATCCCGCCTAGCTCTCCAGACAATCACACCCCTCCTTCCATCCCCCTAACAACAACATTATTAGATCCTACAAATGGCTACAAATTCAAGCTCAGGTCCAGCCCAACAAATGGCTACAACTTCATGATTTTTATGGCTCAACTCGAGCCCAAAGGCCTCAGGTTCATGAATTTCATGCCTGATCTTTCAAGAATTTCTAGCAATGACCTACAAAAAGCCCCATTTCCCATGAAAGTATATGTATATTGTTCAATGTAGGCCTATTTATCTCCGCAATTATTGAAATGACATGGGTAAAAATGAGTTGCAGGGAACTCAAAAATATGGCTGATTAATCAGTCCATATGCATCATAAGATTGACATCAGATCTTCTTTAGAAATTTGATTCATTAAAAAAAAATCAGACAAACAAATTGCAATAAATAAAAAAATTAGTCTCAAATATCTCTACTATTTTACAAAAAAAAAAAGAAAAAAAAAAAAAGAAATCTCTACTTTCTCTTCCGTCAAAACTTGACAAGTATTAAGAGTTTACGACTAGAGTTGCAAACCAGAGAAACAACCAATGGCATATTACCCTACAATAATCAGTGCATTTTTAGCACACAGTGAAATATCCTGAATCTTAACTCGATGTTCAATCATATATTATCATTTCCTTATAAAAATAAATCATTGTCATTTAAATCCTCGTGAGGATAATAGAGCTGAAGAGGCACTAAGAATTGGATGAATCTAGCATTGGAGAGTTGAAATTTTCAAGAAATCACACAGAACTAATCTCAATTTTTTGCTTAGAGATTGCAAGATAATGTTTCACTACAACAGTCTCAATACTAAGCAATTTTGGAAGCGAGTGTATTACAGTGGTAAGGAATTGAAACTATTGTTATTGCTCCAAAGAACCAATCATACTTACCAAAACAAGCTCTTGAATAATTATAAATAATTCCTTCGATATACAAGAGGCCAATGGTCTTTAAATACAAAGAATAACATGGTCAACAATGACTAAAACATAAGTATATCATAAGAGAGAGGAAGACTAGAGTGCCCAGTACTGAATTAAGCGTATCCATACAACTAAGTATTTGTGTAACATATTGTGGTACTTTCATGTGTTTGTGACAATGTTCACAAAAGCACTAATACTAGTCATGCAAACAAGTTGTTTAAGAAGATAAATAGCATAGTTATGTTGGAAAACATACTCAAGGCTACAACTCACTTTGTCACCACATTATAGACAAAGCCCACGAAACACGTGACAAGTTCCATCTGCCTATGATTAGAAATTCCCATACAAAACCATAAAAAAGTACACCTTCAGCGCATTTATTATAAACAGTAAAAACCTATAATTATGCACCAAATAAACAATTCTATATTTTTAGCAGCTCTGTGAATTGAGACTGCAATATGATGAGCTATAATCCAGTACAAATTTTAGTAGCTTATCACAGTGTGAATTTGATGTGGAGCCCAAGCAACCCACCTATGATCAACGAACGCCTGTTGGATATGAAGAAACCACCTGAATTGAATATGAGCCCAAAAAACACCATCATTGGCAAAATTGGGTAATCACAGCCATAGAACCAGAATGCAAAACATATGACGATTACAAATCGCATTACAATCCATTTTGCAGGTCCTTAGACGGGCTCTGATCAGCCAGACAGATTACTATTGGAACCATGTGCAATCCACAGCAAACCCTTCTATCCAATGGTCTTCTGCAATTACAGGTGAAACCCGATATATAAATTAGCACTATAATAAGGTAAGAAGAATTTGTACTGGATAACAACTCATGATACTATAGTCCAAAATTCATGTTGTTGCATCCAGTCTGGCCACTAACCAATCCAACCTAAGGACAAAAATGAGCCAAACTAGCACCAATAATTACAGTCTTTCCCATATACATCCTTACTGCATATAATGCGAGCAAAATTTGGGCAATTATACCCTTGCAGTTGGTCATGGAGAAGAGCATAAACTTTTGGAAAATAGGGCGTGTGTGGCTCTTCGAGCGACGGTATTTTTGTCATTTCAATTCTTTCTCCTCTGTGTGTAGGCACACCAATGAATAGTATTGGAGAGCCCACGCAACATAGACTGCGTGGGGCTCACTAGGATGACTTTATGACATCCACTCTGCACATCTGTTGCGCCACATCATGTCAGGACACCAGCCCATAAATGAAGCAGCTCTAAAATTTGACTGGGCCACAACAACGGAAAAGTGCAAATGAGTCGCCCACCGTTGAAACTATTCTAGCACCCTACCCTCCCCCCCCTCTCTCTCTCTCTTTCATCTACCAAAATAAGAGATGAAATCTAACAGTTGCATCATTTTTACCAAAATAAGAGATGAAATCTAACAGTTGCATCATTTTCAAAAGAATTTACATGATAACACAGACAAGAAAAAGGAAAAGATACAGCCGAATGAGCTCCAATACAGACCTTTGTCTCTGTACAGAAGTCTGGATCAGAAAACCAAGTCTCATCGACAACCACATCAGGCGTTCGAGGTTTATTATTGAATGCAACTGCAGCCATGGAGGATGTCACAACCACCCTTTTAACAGTGGAAGTTTTTGCACAGGAACCAAGAACATTAAGAGTTCCCTTCACTGCAGGGTCAATTAGTTCAGCCTGAAATATTGAGTGATGAAAAAGCTGTTAGCAGTGCAGTAATAGTCATTCAATATAAACATAATAATAAGATATCATGAATTAAACAAGAGGCAGGCTCCAGTGGTAGCGGGTAGATGTGGGCCCACGCAATGCATGCATAAAATCCAACCAGCACATCATATGCATCAGTACATGTTACTCCTAGAGCCTTAAATCAGGATGTATTGGTGAATTGTGAGCCACATCACAAGGAACAAGTTGGGAGGGAACAACCACTATTGATTTGCATGGAGGGCTTTCTTAGTATTGTGTGCCCTAAAATCTACTAAGTCAGTGATTTAGACGGAGGACCACATTTATTGGAGGCACAATCTGGACAGTTTTCCATCAAATATCTCCGCCGCATCATTTTTGAGTCAATGTGTCACCTTCCAATGTCTCCCTTTCCACCATCGGTCCTATGGTGCACTGCCTTGTGTCGCGATGATTGTTTGGCTCGTTGGAAGAAAGAGGATCCTTACAATCGACAATCTGCAGAGAAGAGCTCTCATCCTCCCCAACGTTTGCTTAATGTGCATGGAGAGTGAGGAGACAATCGATCACCTCTTCATCCATTGCCCGTTTGCTGCTAGAGTGTGGGATCACTTCTTGGAAACTCCTAATTATGGTCCTGTTTTGGGTGATCTGGGGTGCTAGAAATGGGCGGTGTTTTCGAAACAAACACAAAGGTTTTGGTGAGGTCATTAGTAAAATCAAAGGCCTTCTTTCGGACTAGGCAAGGAATGTATAAGCAGCTTCGGCTGATCCTTCATTTGTAGCGTCTTGTGTTCATTCTTGGGCTGTATTCTAGTGTTTAAACCCTAAATTTATCATTCTCAGCTTTTGCTAACACAAATCTCAACCAGAAACATTTAATTTTAATATCACTGACCATATATTGCATACCAAAGCTACATAACTATAGAACAAAAATAAACATTGGCCGGTACATTGACTTCGCAAACCAGAAGTGTAAAGAAAATGAGGAAAGCGAGAATATATCGCCCAAGATGGTCATAGACAAGATGGTCAAGCAGTCGATCATGCAAAATAAGGTTTTAAAAGGAAAGAACAGAGGAAAAGGCAAGGGGATAAATATATAAAGATCTCCTTGGAGAAGAAAAGTGCAAAGAATAAAGTAAAGAACCAAAACTTGATAATATATAAAACGGCTTTTGTAAGCCCACACGCATGTGCAATAAAACTCATGTACACGCCACACATGTGCCAACATGGCACAATAGATCCAAGATCCAATCCATCCATCAGAACAGCACCACTATGTTGATGCCTTAGTCCAAGAATCAGGTTGATCCACTGTTCAGGTGGGCCACAGTTTACAAAATAAATGTACAGCTGTGAAAAACCTGACTAAAGTTCTCTAACCCATCCACCTTTTTTCCAAATACTAAGGACCACATGCTGATTGGTCCATATTTTATTTTTGGGAAAACATGTACAAGATCTCGCACATGTGTCGTGCTGGCAAATGTGTGGCGTGTGCACGAGCTTTATTGCACACACATGTGAACTTAGCAAACCTCTACATCAAAAACTAAAATTTATAGTAAGTGCTTGAATAAGGATATCAGAAAGAAAATAATATGGGATGAACCTGTGGATCCGTGACAGCATGATAAAAGGGGGATGCTGTATGGAAAACCCCTTCACACCCATCAACCACAGCATTAAAGGCTCCCTCTTCCAACAAGTTTGCTTTGAACAAATGAAGCCTTTCTTTGGCGCCTTCCAGTGCACGCAAGTGTTCTGTCTTCTTGGGATCATCTGCAATGTCATACAGTCAGATTTTATGAATAAACAAGAATGAGGCAAACATCTTAAATCTGTTGAAAGATAAAATCAAGACATGAAAATTTGTTGCGTGATAGATGTTTGTCCTAGTAGTCATAAATTAATGGAGCAGCAAGATTAAGATTGAAAGGCAATATGTATTATGCCATTATGTCTGGATTCATCATTGGATTTGCACTAGAACAATAAGATGACAACTTGTTTGCCCTATCAATGGGAAGTGGGGTACCCAAGCTGACATTCAATATCAATGCATGAGAGAGTTCTACAACTTGACATTCGATCTATTGCAATTCACAAAATATAAGCAGAGCACAGCTAAATAACCTGCCATGTATTGAAAAAATAGCAATGGCCGATACTTCTCCATATAAGCACAACCTGAGACAAAATATGGGTGTGCATCGCCATCCCAGGGGAGTTCACGTTTATCTCACCCTATATGAAACCTCACCAGCCAATACAGCCCATACCAGGTCTGATCAATGTAGTCAAAATCGTGAGTTTTGCAATATCAATCGTACAATCATACATTGTGACACCCCGGATGTCAAGGGTCGAGGGCATCCTCGGCCCCCAATATCCCGGGCCCCACATAATGCAAGTCATGCAATGAGATAGTTAGAACACTAGAATTAGATCAATACCCAGCTAGAAGCAAACAAGGAAATATCCATGGCCAAAAGAAGAAGTGAGTATATGTATATATATGAGCCAAAAAGAATAAATTAACATCATCAACTCACTCGACGGGACCTGCCAGGGGCCCCGATCACCAGTCTCCAAAAACTATATGTAACGCCCCGTAAAATCGCCTTCCTTAGGACTCAAACCCATGCTCGAACCCACTAGACACGTATCACCCTCTAGACGAAAAATTGGCCGCACATGACTTAGAGAACTATAGTCTCATGGTGTCGGGAACTTAGATACGCGCGTAAGAGCTCGTTCTGCCGCCCATCTCGAGTCTGTTAGGCCCAAAACTTGTTGAGGACCACCCACGTACTGGGCTTGACACTCGTAGGCGAACGTTACGTCAAAATCGGCACCCGAAATCATAAATTGCAGTGTCCTACAGTTGCACATGGGAGTGCAAGTATACTTGCACAATACCTTTAGTGAGTAATCATTACTCAATTCACTTTTCTTGTGTGGGCCCTATGGACCCTTGCATGGCCATGAAATGTGAATCATGAATTTCAAACATAAACCAGCATATGATCCCCAAACATGAGCCCCGATCGACAACCAGTGACCGTTGAACTGATGTCGCTTTAGATCCGGCAATCGCCATATCCGATCGGTCCCAAATCTTACCCAAACAAGGATCTCAACATGGTAAGGCTATCCAATGGGCTGGATTGGCCCAGAGGGGCCAGGTGGGCCCCACATAATCAAATCAGGGCACAGAATGCCACTTTTATGCAACTTAAAACATTGGGGGCTATATGTCCCAATTCCTCAACCTTTATAACCTATTTTTCTCAGCCCATTCTCTCATTTCTAGCCTAATTTCTGAGAAAAGGGGTGTGTGGGTGAGAAAAGGGAGGAGTTGTGGGAGAAAGGTTCTCAAGAGAAGCCCTTGCATGCTACCCTATCCGGACCTAACCGCCTCTACATCCTCTAGCCGGCTTCTCTCGTGATTGGAGATCTTCCCGGACGTTTGTAGAAGTAAGTCCATCATAAAATCCCCATCTTCTCTAGCTCCTTACCTAGGTTTTCCCATTTTTCCTGATTTTTCAACACCTCTTTGCAGGATTTTGCTAATCCTCCTTCAAACCAAGGTGTGTATCATTTACCTATGTGTTGCCTTGCAACCAATGCCTACAATGGTAGTTGATTCTTTCAATTTCCAAGTTAGGAAGATGGATTGTAGCTAGGGAAGTTCGATGCCTAGGGATTTAGATGCTAGGTGTATGTTAGGGCCATTTGAATGCTCATATCATCCTACACATGTTCTCATTATGCAAATCTTCTATGCTAAGATGTCTTAGAAATTATACTAATATGTAATAGCTGAGATTTTAGTATTACATGTTTTGTAACTTGATTATGCATGAGCTGGGGAATCGGGAAGTGTTTGGGATGACGGATAGTAGCTTCCGACCCGGTAAGTACAATAGTTGAGGCGGCCGCACCAGGTCGGCAGCCTCGGGAGCGGGGTGGTCGACTATGGCGGAAGACGGGGCGATCGACTGTGGTCAAAGACCACGCGGGCGGTATATGCTCAAGGTCGGTCTTCCCTTCACCTCCCCTAGCCGAGGACCCTGGCCCACCACCGGGTTGGGTGGCAATATATGTACTGAGTGTTTGAATGTATTTCTGTCACTTATGTAGAATCCATGTACCTGCGCACCTTTGATAAGCCCACTAGAAAGCATACGGCGTACCGATCCCTCAAGACTCATGAGCCGGGAATGGTGGTATGGGCCCTATTCCCGTGCTGTCAGCCTACGCTGGGGTGATGCCTCCCCGTAGTGTCCGTTGAGCACCATAGAGGTGACACACCTACTACTCGACTATGAGATAGGGCGATGGACCCTATTCCGCCTGTGTTGGGCGCGTCTGACGAGTCGCGGCCAAACCAGGTACCTCGGGGCTATGGGCCCGAGATAGGATTGAGGGGCTACTGGCTGTGACCTGCGTTCGCCCCGCAGGGAGTCAGGTGGTCCCAGTCGGCCAAATTGATAGAACGTGGGTGCAGGGGCTTCGCCAATCGGCTGTGTGATAAAATGACTTAATTAACTACTCGGCTAATCATGTACAGTTAAGCATGGCATACATTGTCTGTGCGGGTGGAGTGGTGGTGCCACCCACTGGCGGCTGTGACAAGCATCGGTGATCGGGCATGCATCTGCATTACATGCACTCATCTCACTTAATAACCATGCTTGTGATGCTATGCTATTCTTTGATTCTGTTATTGGAAAATGAAATTATTATCTATATTGTTTGTATTGGTGAATGTGTAACCTAAGGAAATGAAACCACTGAGTTGGCCACTCACTCCCCTTTCTGGGGTGGTGGTTTAAACCACCAACCAGATGACCCATGTGACCCAAGTATACAGGAGGAGGTCGAAGCGACCGACTACGTAGAACTCGGAGAGGACGCCGACGAGTATCTTCAGTACACAGGCGAACAGGCCTATTAGGGTTGAGGCGTCGGGAGTATTCTTTTGGGGTTTTGCGCCTATACGGCATTGTTGTACAGCTTTTTGGGACAGTATATTCTGAACTTGTTCTGGGGGACCCAATGGCCCCGATGTGAGGAATACAGTATATGTACTTTCTTTTTTTAAACCATATATGATATACATGTTCCTCTTTCTTTTGGAAATGCTTTGCCCGTGATTAAGTTGTTTATGCTTGGTTAAATCTACAATTCTGCAATTAACTATAATGCACTCATGCATCACATAATGTGGAGCCCGGGATATCGGGGGCTGAGGGCAACCACGGACCCTGGCATCCAGAGTGTCACACTATAGCAAAAGTCTGTACATTGCGCCAAACCCGGCACTATCCCACATAACAAGGATCCCCTATGACTCTCTATACTGGTCGTCTGCATACTGAATGTATGAGTCATTGCTAGTAGCTAATTCCTCGTATTCTACCGCTTCGTTCTCCTCTTGTAAACCTGGGTCACATGCGGCGTCTGGGTGGTGTTTTATAACACTGTCCCCAGAATGGGGAGTGAGTGGCCAACTCAGTGGTGACATTACGTATAAGCTATCAATGCACAAATGAAAGCATACATAAATAATGGATTTTTATTGCACATCATTCCTAACTAAGATATTCATATCAACAAAACACAATTATATAAGTGCATGAGTGCATATGCATGCCCCAAGCACCGGTTTGTCACAGCGAACAGTGTGTGGCACCACCACATCACTCGCACAGACTGGGCCGCCGTGACAGGGGCACCGCCCCAGTCACCCACCCGAATGAATGTCATGCCGAACCATGAATGATTATCCAAGTCCTTAATTATATAACATCCAGCCAATTAGCGAAGCCATCATACCATTACTGTATCACTCGGCTCCCTGCGGGCGAGTACATATCATCGCCAGTAACCCCAAGGATCCCAGCTCAGGTAAATAGTGCGAGCGTCCGATTCGGCCATGACTCGTCAGCCATATCTGACTCAGACGGGGTGGCTCAGTCATGCCATTTCCCCATAGTGAAACAAGTGGATGGCTCACTGCCTCCATGGGTGCTCAAAGGACACTACGAAGGGGCACCACCCCGGCGTAGGCCGACAGCGCGGGCATAGGTCCCATACCACCATGCCCGGCCCATGAGTCTTCAAGGATCGTTAGTGGGCCTATCCACTGGTCGTGCTGGTATGTGGATTCAAATATAAGTGTTTTAAACAACCATTATGCCTAGACCGGGTTGCTGAGCTGGTGGTCCTTAGGCAAGGGGGATAACGAGAAACTAACCTTGGGCACTACTTCCCGTGTGGTTCATAAACCACGGACAGCACCCGAATTCCACCATGCTTGAGGATTCCAACTTTGAGGACACAACCAACCTGTGTGGCCGCCCCTACTCTGTGAATTTCTCAATCCGGCAACATAGAAAAATATCAGACTAGCTAGGAACTAAACCTTAACTTACTCTACTACATATATTGTATACACAGGTGATAATGTTCCAAAATTCCAAACAAAACAGAAGAAATCACCAATTTCCCCAAAGATGCAACAGCAACACACACATGCATCTCAGGAAACAATAACAGTGCACAATCAATTAGGCAATTCTTTCCAATTTAAGATAAATATGTGAATACTAAGAAATACTCATGTAGTATTAAGCATGCATGATGATCAAACAATATAAACATGGAATTTCTAGTCTTAAAGACATCTAGAGAGCTAACCCTTGAGAGATTCTACATCTACCTAGCAAATCTGTCTAGAATTTGAGACATTATTCATGTGGGCTTTCATTTTATGCAAGACAACCTATAGGGAATGATACACACCTCATATTTCTGAAATCCCTTGTAATTCCTGCAAGAGAGAGGGTTGTATGTCAGGAAATTGCATGGATTCAGCAAGAAATCAGACAGTTCCAAGTGTATACTTCATTTCAATTACCTGGGGGACTGGATGAAGCTAAATTCGGTACTTTCTTAGTCCTATGAACCGAAGGCGGCTAAGGAATTGCTCTAAATCGACATGCACAAGCCCTCCTTAGGCTAATCTCCTTCTTCCCCAATTTCTCTTCCTCACTCTCTCTCTCGTTTCTCAGCTAGATGTAGAGAGAAATGAGAGTGGTTGAGAGAAATGGCCTTTTATAACCTTGGAAAATTAGGATATATAGCCCTCAACTATTTAAGTGGCTACAAGTAGCCTTTTGGGCCTACTTTTGATTGTGTGGGGCTCAGCGGATACATCTAACCCGATCTGGACCGTGGAATAGTTCTCATGGCCTAAGATCTGGCTACATGCGCAATCCTACGAGAATATAATGTGGCAATTGTGAGATATGATGACAGATCTGTCCGACGGTGACCGACAGTCGATCGGGGCCGCAAGTTTGGGATTGTGGTCAATGTTATATTTAAGTTTTGGGTTCTTTATCTCAAAGCCATGCACGGGTACAGAAGGGTCACACAAGAAAAGTAATTGTTGTGATGATTGGTTTATTTAATGTTGGTGAGAGTATACTCGCGCCTAAGGTGTAATTGCAATGCTGTGCAGTTCTACAGTTTCGGGCACCAATTTCAGTGTGCGGATCCAACAAGGGCACCAGGCCCGACATGGGGGTCGACTTATTTGAGTCTTAGACCCACCCGAATCGGATTGGGTAGCACAATGACCCGACGAGTGTGCACACGGTGCCTGAATTGTGAAGCCATGGTTTAAATAGGCTACTATCGGCCAATTAAACACCTTGTGATGATGTAAGCATGACATGACCCAAGGACATGTTTGGGTTCTAGGGCAGGTTGTTTTACGGGGCGTTACAAACGTATCGCACACCACACGATTTGAATTGTAAGTTCAAATGGCAAATCCCAAATAAATCATACCGAATCATATGAATCACATCAAATCGTATAAATTGTAAGATAAATGTGGATTGCATAAATGGGGCCGAAATTTACATAAAAATTCAAAATTTTCATTTTATAAATTTTTTTCTTCTTGTTTTTTACCCTTTTGCTTTTAAAACATGTAAAAGCCCCCCCTTACTAAAAATCCTCATTTTTTTCTTTTGAGGGAAAGAGGAGACTTGGGGATTTTGGAAAAATCCAACACAAAGACTATAACGCCCCGTAAAACAACTGGCCCTTGAACCCGAACATGTCCTCGGGCCATGTCACGCTTACGTCACTCCAGGGCGTTTAATTGGCCAATAGTAGCTTCTTAAAACCGAAGCTTCCCTAATCCAGGCTCCACGTGCGCACCCATCGGGTCTTTGCGCTACCCAATCCGAGTCAGGTGGGTCTGAGACTTAAATAAGTCGACCCCCATGTCGGGCCTGGTATTTTTGTCAGATCCGCAGACTAAAATTGATATCCGAAACCGTAAAACTGCACAACAATACGATTACACCCTAAGCACGAGTGTACTCTCACCAACCTTAAGTAATCCAATCATTACAATGCATACTTTTCTTGCGTGGCCCTTCTGCACCCTTGCATGGCGTTGAGATTTAGGGACTTAGAACTTAAATATAACATCCACCACAATCCCAAACTTGCAGCCCCAATCGACGGTCGGTGACCGTCGAACTGATCCATCGCCATAGTTCACAATTGCCCCACTATATTCTCGTAGGATCGCGCATGTAACCATATCCTAGGCCAGGAGGACTATCCCTCGGTCCAGATCGGGTTAGATGGGCCCGTTGGGCCCCACACAATCAAAAGTAGACCCAAGAGGCTACTTATAGCCACTTAAAAAGTTGAGGGCTATATATCCTGATTTCCCAAGGTTATAAAAGCCCCTTTTCTCTCAGCCACTCTCATTTCTACCTACATCTAGCTGAGAAAGGAGAGAGAGAGTGAAGAAGAGAAGTTGGAGGAGAGGGAGATCAGCACAAGGAGGACTTGTGCATGTCGATTTAGGACGATTCCTTCGCCGCCTTCGCTTCATAGGGCTAGGAGAGTGCCGGGTTCAGCTTCATCCAGCCTCACAGGTAATTGGAATGAAGTATACACCTAGAGCTGTCAAATTTTCTACTGAATCCATGCAATTTCCTAACATACAGCCCCTCTCTTGCAGGAATTGCAAGGGATTTCGGAAATATGAGGTGTGTATCATTCCCTACAGGTTGTTTTGCATCAAATGCAAGCCCACATGAATAATATCTCCAATTCTAGGTAGACTTGCCAGATAGATGTAGAATCCCTTAGGGGTTAGTTCTCTAGATGTCTTTAAAGCTAGGAATTTCCTGTTTATATTGTTTAATCATCATGCATGTTTAGTATTACATGAGTATATATTAGTATTCACATATTTATCTTAAATTGGAAAGAATTGCTTAATTGTTTGTGCACCATTATGATTCCCTGAGATGCATGTGTATGTTGTTGTTGCATCTTTGGGGAAATTGGTAATTTCTTCTGGTTGCTTGTAATTTTGAAATAACATCACCTGTATGTAACATATATGTAGTAGAATAGTTAAAGTTTAGCTCCTAGCATAGTCCCATGGTTCTATATGTTGTCGGATCGGGAAATTCATAGAGTTTGGGTCGGCCATGTAGGTTGGTCGTATCCCCGGAGTTGGAATATTCAGGCGTGGTGTAATGCGGGTGCTGTCCGTGGTTCATGAACCACGTGGGGCATAGTACCCAAGGACAGTCTTCCGTCATCCCCTTGCCTAAGGACCACCAACTCAACAAACCCGGTTCAGGTATAATGTTTGTATAAACGCCTATATTCGAATCCACATACCAGCACGACCATTGGATAGGCCCACTAATAATTACATGGCGAACGATCCCTAAAGACTCATGAGCCAGGCATGGTGGTATGGGACCTATGCCCGCGCTGTCGGCCTACGCCGGGGTGGTGCCCCTCTGTAGTGTCCTTGAGCACCCATGGAGGCAGTGAGCCATCCATTTGTTTGACTATGGGGTAATGGCATGACTGAGCCACCCCCGTCTGAGTCGGACATGGCTGACGTGTCATGGCCGAATCAGACGCTCGGACTGTTTATCCGAGCTGGGATCCTTGGGGTTACTGGCGATGATATGTACTCGCCCGTAAGGAGCCAGATGATCCCTGATCGGCCGAGTGATACGGTAATGGTATGTTGGCTTCGCCAACCGGCTGGATGTTAAACTGGTATAATTAAGGATTTGGATAATCATTCATGGTCCGGCATGACATTCATTCGGGCAGGTGACTAGGGTGGTGCCCCTGTCATGGTGGCCCAGTCTGTGCGAGTGTTGTGATGGTGCCACACACTATTCGCTGTGACAAACTAGTGTTTGGGGCATGCACATATGCATTTCATGCACTCATGCACTAAATAACTGTGCTTTGTTGTTGTAGATATCTTAGTTAAGAATGATGTGTAATAGAATCCATTATTTATGTATGCTTCCATTTGTGCATTGATAACTTGTATGTAATGTTACCACTGAGTTGGCCACTCACTCCCCATTCTGGGAACGGTGTTATAAAACACCACTCAGACGCCGCATGTGACCCAGGTTTACAGGAGGAGAGCGAAGCGGCAGAATACGAGGAGTTAGCCGCTGGCGAGGATCCATACATTCAGTATGCAGACGACCAGTATAGAGGGTGATAGGGGATCCTTGTTATGGGGGATAGTGCCGGGTTGGCGCAATGTATAGGTTTTTGCTATAATTTTTGGAGCCTGGTGATCGGGGCCCCTAGCGGGTCCCGTCGAGTGAGTTGTTGATGTTACTTAATTCTTTTGGCTTATATATATATATATATATATATATATATATATATATATGCTCACTTCTTCTTTTGGATATAGATATCTCATGTGTTTGCTTCTAGCTGAGCATTATTCTGATTCCAGTAGCTTGCCTATTTCATTGCATGTTTTACATAAAGTGGGGCCTGGGATATTGGGGGCCGAGGATGCCCTCGACCCTTGACATCCGGGGTGCCACAAAGACATCACAATATCTTTTTCTTTGGTTAATAGAATTGAATGCCACTTCCAACATGATTCTACACTCAAAAAGGTAAAATTATCGAAGAACTCTTGTATGTTTTTAATGTAAGTTCTTGAACACAAAACATGAAGGAAAGACAAGAATCCTTTAACATTATCATAATATGCATACCTTATACAAGTTCTCAATTACCAATATCAAGACATGCATTACTTCTCTTGGTGCCCATCGATAGAAATGGATCATTGATGAGTTCTTAACCTTTTTTTTATTTATTTATGTTTTAACAAATATTTTTCGATATTTTAAGAAAATTAAAAAAAAAAATTTAGTATTTGTAATAAGACTTGTGATTCGATATGATTCAAGCCCTATTACAATTTGCAATACAATAATGAGTGACGTTAACAACATTGGGTCCGATATGCACTTCACTGGGGCCAAGATGTTATATGCATCATTATTTCCATTTTTCACCTTTTTTTCATTTTTTCTTATTTTTCTTCATTTTGAGCTGACATTCGATTACGACAAATGTGACACAACACATAAGAGATTCTAGGACTTTACATGGAATATATCACAGAATATTTATAAAAAAAAAAAGGAAAAAGAAGCTAAGTAATAGTTGTATCTTAAACAATGTTGTCCAGCATCCAACAAGCCAAATCTTGGTTTATCTGTCTAGTTCATACAGTGATTAGCAGCAACAAGACGGCCTTCCAAATATATATATACTAAATTATTCAATCTGGGACTGATAATGGAGGGAAAACCAATCACATATTGGAGGGAACTGGTTTCCTTAAAACCACCAATTTGGAAGGCCGTCACTGTGTGTGTGTGTGTGTGTGTGTAGAGAGAGAGAGAGAGAGAGAGAGAGAGATGCACACACGCAACTAGTTGGCATGTGGGGGCCACTATGGTGTTTGTATGATATTTCGTCCGTACAAAAAGATTGTCTCACTATAAAAATAGGATGCACCAAAAATCAGGACGATCCAACCATAAAAATGTAATGCTCCATGTGAATGTGGAGTTTATAGGTGTTGTTTCATAGTTTCCTATGGTGTACCCCACCTAATAGTTGGATCAACCTGATTTTTGGGTCATCTCATTTTCGTGATGGGATAATCTTATAGGACAGGCAAGATATTGTACAAACACCACGGTGGCCCCAAACACCAACTAGTTGGATGTGCAACTAGTTGCGCATGAGCATTACTCATATATATATATATATATATATATATATATATATATATGCTGTTACATTCTACCAGCAAACATGAAAAACACATCTCATGCAGTCACAAGACAAGCTATATAACAACAAACATACTAGATTTCGCCGGGAGAAATTCCAAAGATGATATAGAACAAGGACAACTTCATGGACGGTCAGAATTGAAAGAAATTGGACCAAAAAGTTTGATTTAAGGCAAAAACGAACGAAACGCGCACTATTGTTTCTGACAGCCATAATTTTGTGACCAGCTATCGGATTCTTACATATAATATGTCATTGGAATCTAACAATAAGCATTACGTCCTGGCCAATAAACCGAGGTTCATCAGGCCCCAAATGGATTAGCAAAATTCAATCTTTTCGGGGATGAAATTTGAATCTGAAGTCGAAACATTCTCTTTTTAGTAAGTTATGGTTTTCCTATTTTTAGGGTTTTAAGAGTCTAGTTGTGATCCAAGGTCTTTGTTTTCAGTCATATAAGAGTTATTACAAGTTTGGATAGAATTGGATATCTTTAACTAATTTTAGTAAGTATACAATTTTAGAAACTTTATTATTTTGAAAATCTTTCTATTTTGAGTCGAATTAGGAGTCTAGAGCATCTTTGCTTCTATAAGCACACTAAGCACGTAGTAACAACACTATCATTGAATAATATCAGTTTTTATTCTCATTTTTAGAGATTTTATCTAATTGTGAATTTAAGGATTATCTTAGGAAAGAAGATAGTGATCTCTCCCCTTTACTAGGTTTAAAGAGCACTCAATATTCTAGTGTTGAAGAGACAAAGAACCAAAGGCACCAACACCCAAGTGTGCAAACTAATGGATCAAAGGTTCCTAACCTTTCAATCAGCGGCCTACAGATAGACAGTTAAGAGAAAGAAACAGCAATGATTAGGGAAAAAATGTCAAATAATTGCTCTCAAGGAATAAGGATCTTCCAATTTGGTAAAAATAAATAAATAAAAATTAACCCCATATGAGGCGGAAAACAGAGACAAATTGTCCAGAATAAAGAACTAGGGACCCTAGTTCCCCAGACGTACCAAATGACACATCAGGACTCTACATCCTACGAAAATAACACTCTTAACATTCCATGAAGATCATACTACTTTTAATATAAATAATTCAGTTTCTAATCAAATTCAAAAAAACCATCCGAAAATGAGCCATGAAAAATCTAACTAGGGGCAGAATAAAGGGAACCTCTCATTCACGGCTAGTTTGTATGTGAGAAATCAAGCAATAGCTATTGCGGAGCCCAAAAAGCTGTATGGCAGAATGAAACTAAAGCAGATATGTAAAACAATGAATGATCAAATTAAATCTACTCAAATCATAAGCAAAGGCATTCAATTAGGTAAAATCCATATTCCATATCAAAGATCACAAACATTTAATGACGGAACTATAAAATCTCAACAGTCAGGACCCATGGAAGATAGAACTTCCATATCCAAGCATAGGGTTAATTCTAAATCCAAGGGATGAAGTTCTAGGGTTCCTAGGGTATGGCTAAAATTGGGATCAATGGAAATTAGTATTAGGGTTATGGTTTAAGTGATGAGGGAATTAGGGATTTAGAGAGTTAAGGCTATGGGAAAGGTGAAATTCAGAATAGGGTGAAAAGGGGGTGTTTGGATTTGAAAATTGGGTGTGATTAGGTTAGATGGGAAAGATTTGGATGGGAAAAAGCTAGGGTCCTGGGGAAAAGACATGAAAAATGGGTTGTGGGCCTATTCCGAATGAAAAGGGTTCAAGATTTGGGGGATTTTGGGCTAAGGTTTCAAGAAATAACAAGAAATCTATCGAACAATCAAAATACCTGGATCACGTGGAGAAGAAGAAGAGAAGAGAGATAGAACGGATAGTCGGCATCACACCGTTGGCATCATACCAAAAGGGGGGCTCCAATCACTGGAGGTTCAAGCTCATCTCAAGTAAGAATGAATTTTCTTCTCAATATTCATAAACGTAATAATCAAAATTAGGTTTTCTAACAACTATATATAAGCCATGAATGAAAAAGGTGTATTAAAGTGCCTAACAAAAAGAAAAATAACAAAACGACACCTAAATTTAAAAAAAAAAAAAAAAAAAAGCGCGTCTGTTCAGACGGTCCGACTAGGTTCTATTAGACCGTCCAATAGAGCCCAGACAAACTCTGCTCTGTCTGCGGTCTTGCTCCTCTATTATGCTCATGCTGTTGTACTACTCTCACGTGCTCCTCATGAGCTCTCGAACCACAACGAGATGGGTGCAACACGTCTCCTACACTAGTAAACGTCTCCTACACTAGTACACGTCTCCTCGGTTGGTTAGGATCGTTGTTTTTTCTTTTTGGAGAATATCTCACATGCAAGTAGTTGTAGATGATTAAAGTTGTGCAACTAGATGTGTGTGGTGCCGCTGCAGTGTGCGTGTGGCATTCAACCTATCAATTGTGGCTACCCCATGAAGATGAGTGCCTAAAAATCAGGCTGACCTAATCACCAGGTGGGTCACAACATTGGAAAGAATGGAAAACCACCCAAAAATTTCCATCAGGTGGTTGCCCGCCTGATAGTTGAATCAATCTAATTTATTGAGTCCATTTTCATGGCGGGTGTTTGTACCAAAATCTAGCATATTGGATTTACAGCATAGATCGTTCCACACGGCATGCGTGGATGGACAGCTTACGTGTAGGAAATGAGATTGAAGTTGTTGGCTTGAGATGCCATGTCAACATAAGATGATAAGAACAAAAGACCGTTATGAGCCCAGCAACGTTAAAGCACGTTCGGCAGAAGCAGGCCACAATCGGAAGAGAAGTAACCGCTCATTCCTATTTAGATATGTGCTCAAGCGCCACGTGAAACACCAGTTATCTTCCACCTTCAGTAGAAGAAGGCTATAAATAACATAAGCAACTGTGGAAATCATCATCAATTAATCAACCCCAAATAATGCACAAAGCTTATGCTAGTGCAATGCTAATGATTATCTTAGCTTAGTTATCTTCCACTATGCATCAGCCGTGGATAGTTAGCCTACTGAAGTAGCAATAGTCCTTCCTTGCAACCACGCCAGACCGACTCATAGTTTTAGTCCTGTAGCTATAATTCCCTTCTGTCTGTGCTTGTACACCGAACATGAAGGAAGATTGTAGCTTAGGATCGGCTGGCCTACGCTCATATGCTGGGCCGACCATAGTTTTAATTCTTGGCATTGTCATCGCCCCGCTCATCAATACGCTGCTTTCGAACAACCCTGCTACTCTCAGCCTGGCCCAACAATCCCTGCAATAGTGTTAATACTTTTTCACAATCCATCAGCTTTTTGGAAATCGCTTCCATTCCATCCCATTTCTTCGCTCGTTCAGTCATACAACTGTTGCACCTTCGCAAGTCCTTAATTGACAAGGTAAAAAGAACTCATTGGAGGGAGAGCCCTAGCCTCCGTCAATCAACTGGTTTAGTAGCAAGCGCAATATTATTGGCCGAATAGACATTGGTCGATCGACCTAGACCCGCTTTATCTCAGCGCTAAGGTTAGCGGTGATTCACGGTTTGGATCGAACTCACATTATGTCACGCCTTGAAATTCGGAACCCAAGTACGGCGACCCAAAGCCCGAGTTTCAAGGTGTGAATTGACATTTGAGCATAAATTCTTTCAGATTTTATTCCATGCATCGCATATTTAACTAAACTCAAATAAAATTCCATCAAGCTATAATTTAATTACAACCCTGTTTTTCAAAACTAATTTCATTAATTTCTCCACTATTGTCTTATTACATTGAATTTAATAAAAATAAAATAAATTAACTACAGCTGGGGCTTGAGTAAAATATGACCATCTGAGTATTCTGCTCTACCTATATCTTTTTCTTACTGAAAACCTGCAAGAACTGTGGTGATTTTGGTGAGTTAAAAGCCCAGTGAGATCATTTTCAACGCAGGAAAATTCCAATTGATTTAAAATAAGATCCTATACAGCACTAGGGAGAGTTGTTTCCATGGACAATCTAGGGAATGTCATACGTTGAGTCTATGAATGAAGTTTGACAACTATGATGTCATGTATCCACATGATCAATGTATGATGAAATTAAATAGATTTATATGGGCAAATCAACCATACCCCCATCTTAAACCAAGCAAATCAACCATGCCCTGATGAACAGATCACTCTACTCCTGGATGTTAGGAAACCTATTGCAAATCAATCATGCTCACCTAACACAGAGTACTGCGAAGCGGAAATCAACCATGCACGTCGGGAGTCAAACCAATCATGTTCCCGTTCTGTCGTCCAATTCAAATAAAGTAAATAAAAGACGCATATGATTTTCATGAGTCATGGAAGCACTTTTCAGCCATACAATGCATACAATAATTTAAGCATAGGCACACCATGCATGTAACTCACATGTTTAGTTAATTCTAGCATCTAACCTTAATCGTCAACTAAAGTGGATTATTCTATGGTAATGTGAAAGGCAACGTACGCAATCTAATTTGTTCACAAAGAAGTAAAATCAAGTGGAGTACGAACCTATTTCTAATGTCAATTTAGAGTGCGACTAGGGAATGGATTCCTTACCTAAAATCCATATACGAGAGAGACAGAAAATAAATTAGAATTTAAATTGGATCCCTTACCTAAGATCTTATTTTAGGAATTGAGATGAATTCTAAGATTTAGAAATCTAAGCCTCGACTCGCAAAACAACTACGAGGGAAGAACTTGGGAATTGGAAAATCTAGATTTGACTTACGACAAGAAGGGAAAATTGAGGAAAATCAAAAGAAAAACCTCGAGAAGAATCAATAACTGAATTTGATGTGTCTCACACTTCAAAACAGTCTCGGTTCATATTTGAGTCGACTCAACGAGTTTACTCACTGAGCTAACTCAAACGAGCTTTCCTCCTAGATTTTCCTTCTCCTTCTTCCCTTCTTTCCTTCTTCTCTTTCTTCATCATACATTGATCATGTGCATTCATGATATCATAGTTGTCAAGTCTTATCTATAGACTCTAACTTATGACATTATTTAGATTGTACATGGAAACGACTCTCCCTAGTATTGTGTAGGATCTTATCTTAGATCAATTGGAATTTTCCTGTGTTGAAAACGATCTCACTAGGCTTTTTTAACTCACCAAAAGCAACACAGTTCTTGCAGGTTTTCAGGAAGAAAAAGACATAAGTAGAGCAAAATACTCAAATGGTCACATTTTACTAAGCGTCAATCGTGGTCAATTTATTTTATTTTTATTATATTCAATGTAATAAGACATTAGTGAAGAAATTAATAAAGTTAGTTTTGAAAAAAAAAAAGGGGTTATAATTAAATTATAGCATAATGGAATTGTATTTGAATTTAGTTAAATATGCAATGCATGGAATGGAATCTCAAAGAATCTATGCTCAAATTTAAATTCACACCCTGGAACTCGGGCTTTGGGTCGCCGTACTTGGGTTCCGAATTTCGGGGCGTGACATGATGTGGGTCCGATCCAAACCGTGAATCACCGCTAACCCCTAGCGCTAAGATAAAGCGGGTCCGAATTGATCGACCACCGTCTATTCGGCCAACAATATTGTGCTTGCTGCTAAACCAGGCGATTGACGGAGGCCGGGGCTCTCCCTCCAATGAGCTCTTTTACCTTGTCAATTAAGGACTTGAGAAGGTGCAACAGTTGTATGACTAAACGAGCGAAAAAATGAGATGGAATGGAAGCGATTTCCAAAAACCTGATGGATTGTGAAAAATTATTAACACTATGGCAGGATCACTGTCCCAGGCTGATAGCAGCAGGGTTTTTCGAAAGCAGTATGCTGATGGGCGGGGCGATGGCAATGCTAGGAATTACAACTATGGTCGACCCAATGTATGAGCGTAGGCGGACTGATCCTAAGCTACGGTCTTCCTTCAGGTCCAGCGTGCAAGCACAGACGGAAGGGAATTACAGCTACAGGACTAAAACTACGAGTCGGTCTGACGTGATTGCGGGGACAGACTACTACTACTTCATAGGCTAACTATCCACGGCTGATGCGTTGTGGAAGATAACTAAGCTAAAATAATCATTAGCATTGCGCTTGTTAGACAAGCCACATACCTTGCACAGCCACATACCTTGTATAGTTGATTCTGTCTTTTATTATTTTCCTTGTATAGGGCTGTACATCTCCATATATTCAACCATTTGGGGTTCTCTCAATATACAATACAAACCAAAGGAGGATTCTCTATTTTCCTGTCTTCTCTTTCTTTACATGGTATCAGAGCAAGACGTCCGGTGTCCAAGTCCCAGGGTATGAAAATTCGGTATTATAGGGCATCTGGAACAGTAAATCTCCCTACTTTATTCTCATCGGTTTACTTCCTACATATTTCACATTTCGTGTTTTTGGTTGTGTATATTATGTTCACTTGGCATCACGTGAACGTAACAAACTCTCCCCAAAATTAGTCAAATGTATGTACTTGGGATTTGGAGAAACTCAGAAGGGTTTTCGCTGCTATGATCCGATCTCACGCCGTGTTCAAGTGTCACGACATGTTGTTTTTCTTGAGAATATTGCCTTTCATTCATCTGTTCCTCCTCCGCACGCACCCAACTCTCCCGGTCTTACTGTTTTTCCTAACATTCATTTTGCCTCGAGTACACTCCCTCGTCCGTTGTAGGTTTATTCATGATGACCACGTACAAATCCACCACCTAGTGCCCTCCTGCTGTACCTGTTGCCGATCCAGACCCCACCTTGATACGTCGTTCCGCTCGTGTACATCGACAACCTGATCGCTTGATATACTCTATGTCTGCCATGAATGCTACTCTGGATACTGTGTCTATTCCTACTTCATACTCTCAGGCAGCCACTCGTGATTGTTGGAAGAAGGCTATGGCAAAAGAACTTGAAGCATTGGATGATAACCATACGTGGGACATTGTCACTCAACCCACTGACCAACAATTAATTGGTAGTAAATGGATTTATTCTGTAAAACTAAAGTCTGACGGATCATTGGATCAATACAAGGCTCGGCTTGTCGCTCAGGGATATAAACAGGAGCACAGAATTGATTACGATGAGACATTCGCTCCTGTGGCCAAGATGAAAACTGTTCGCACTCTTCTGGCAATATCATCCGTTCGTTCTTGGCCACTCGCTCAGATGGATGTGAAAAATACTTTTCTTCATGGAGACCTCCAAGAAACAGTATATTTGAAACCACCTTCTGGCTCCCTTGATCCCTGCCAATAAGGTATGTCGTTTGAAGAAAGCTCTGTACGGCCTCAAGCAGGCACCTCGGGCATGGTTTCAACGCTTTCACGATGTTGTTACGGGTGTTGGCTTTACTCAAAGTGGTCATGACTCATCATTATTTTTGCGCACCACTGATCGCGGAATTGTCGTTGTTCTCAAATATGTTAACGACTTACTCCTGACTAGTAGCAACGCTACTGGCATCTCGACATTAAAGGAAGTTCTGAAATCATCCTTCAAGATGAAGGATCTCGGCCATCTGACATACTTTATTGGGCTTGAATTTTCACATTCTAAACGTGGGATCCTAGTAAGCCAACGTAAATATACCAAGGATCTCCTCGCCTTGGCCTCATTGACGGATCAGAAGACAGTTCAGACTCCCTTAGAACTTAATGTTCAATATGGCCGTGAAGATGGTGATCTCCTTGCGCAGCCCACATTATACTGTCGTTTGGTTGGGAATCTGGTTTATTTAACAATGACTCGCCCTGATATTGCCTACGTTGTCCAAGTTGTCAGCCAGTTTGTATCTGCTCCTCGAACTTTGCATATGACTGCGGTATTGCGCATCTTATGGTACCTACGTGGAACTCTGGATCGATCCCTGTTCTTCTCCTCAACGGCAACTCTGGACCTTCGTGCTTATTCGGATGCTGATTAGGCCGGTTGTGCTCTTACACGACAATCTATCACTGGCTATTATGTCTTTCTTGGCACTTTTCTCATCTCTTGGAAGTGTAAGAAGCAGGTCGTTGTTTCCAAATCAAGCACGGAAGCAGAGTATCAAGCAACGTCAGCTACTTGTAGTGAACTTGTCTGGTTACATGGACTTCTTTCTGACTTAGGCATTCATCTACAGAATCTTACTCCACTCCATGTCGATAATCTCAGTGCTATTTAGATTGCCTCTAACCCTTAACAACCACTTTCTCTAAAAGCTTGAGCTGTTAGAGGAAGGCGTATCAATGTATATCAAGGGACTCTAACACTCCCCCGCACGTGCGGGGTGGAACTCCGCACGGGAACATATTGGGCAAGGGTGGAGGGACACTCATAGCTCACACCCAGGTAGAGGGATAATCACAACTCACACCATAAACGGCCCCCTGTGGGAGAATATATTCCGGTGGCATATTTGCTACTTCCAGGATTCGAACACAGGACCTTCCGCTCTGATACTGTGTAAAACAACCACTTTCTCTAAAAGCTCGAGTTGTTAGAGGATGGCGTATCAATGTATATCAAGGGACTCTAACACATCTCTATATATTCAACCCTTTGGGGTTCTCTCAATATACAATACAAACCAAAGGAGGATTCTCTATTTTCCTGTCTTACAACGCTGGCATAAGCTTTGTGCATGATTTGGGGTAGATTGATTGATGATGATTTCCACATTTGCTTCTGTTATTTATAGCCTTCCTCTACCGAAGATGGAGGATAATTGGTGTTCCACGTGGCACTTGAGCACGTATCCAAATAGAAATGAGCGGTTACTTCTCTTCTGATCGTGGCCTGCTTTTGTCGAACGTGCTCTAACGTTGTTGGGCTCATAACGATCTTTTGTTCTTATCTTCTCATGCTGACGTGGCTTCTCAAGCCAACAACTTCAATCTCATTTCCTACATACAAGTTGTCCATCCACGCATGCCATGTGGAACAATCTATGACGTAGATCCGATATGCTAGATTTTGGTACAGACACCCACCATGAAATCAGACTCGATAAATCAGACAGATTCAACCATCAGACGGGCAACCACCTGATGGAAATTTTTGGGTGGTTTCCCATTGTTTCCAACGTTGTGACCCACTTGGTGATTAGGTCAGCCTGATTTTTGAGGCACTCATCTTCAAGGGGCAGCCACGATTGATAGGTTGGATGCCATACACACACTGCAGTGGCACCACATATAGCTAGTTGCACGGCTTTAATCATCTACAACTACTTGCATGTGAGATGTTCTCTGTAACGCCCCGTAAAACAACCTGCCCTGGAACCCAAACATGTCCTCGGGCCATGTTATGCTTACGTCATCCCAGGGCGTTTAATCAGCCGATAGTAGCCTATTTAAACCATGGCTTCACAAATTCAGGCATCACATGCGCACTCGTCGGGTCATTGCACTACCCAATCCGAGTCGGGTGGTCGACCCCCATGTCGGGCCTGGTGCCTTGTTGGATCCGTACGTTGAAATTGGTACCGGAAACCGTAAAACTGCACAACACTGCGATTACACCCTAGGCGCGAGTGTACTCTCACAAACGTTAAATAAACCAATCATTACAACAAATACTTTTCTTGTGTGGCCCTTCTGCGCCCTTGCATACCTTTGAAAATAAGAACCTAGAACTTAAATATAACATTGACCATAATCCCAGACTTGCGGCCTCGATCGACGATTGGTCACCATCGGACAGATCTGTCATCATATCCCGCCATAGCCGCATCAGATTCTCATAGGATCACGCATGTAGCCAGATCCTAGGCCAGGAAAACTATTCCACGGTCCAGATCAGGTTAGATGGGCTCGCTGGGCCCCACACAACTAAAAGTAGGCCCAAAAGACTACTTTTAGCCACTTAAATAGTTGAGGGCTATATATCCTAATTGCCCAAAGTTATAAAAAGCCCTTTTCTCTCAGTCATTCTCATTCTCTCTACAACTAGCTAAGAAAAGAGAGAGAGAGTGAGTGAGAGAAATTGGGAAAGAAGGAGATCACCCCAAAAGGGGCTTGTGCATGTCACTCCGAAGCAATTCCTCCGCCATCTCCGTTCTGTAGGAAGGGAGTGTGCCCAAATTCAGCTCAATACATCTCCCAGTTAGCTGAAATAAATCTCACACCAAGAATTATTCAAATTCCTACTGAATTCATGCACTTCCCCTAACATGGAGCCCCCTCTCTTGCAGTAATTTCAAGAAATCTCAAGAGAATGAGGTGTGTATCATTCCCTATAGGTTGTCTTGCATCAAATGCAAGCCCACATGAATAATGTACCAAAATTTAGACAGATTTGCTAGGTAGAGGTAGAAATTCTTAGGAGTTAGTTCTCTAGATGTCTTTAAGACTAGAAATTACATGTTTATATTGTTTGATCATCATATATGTTTAATACTACATGAGTATTTCTTAGTATTCATATATTTATCTTAAATTGGAAAGAATTGCCTAATTGATTATGCACTGTTATTGTTCCCTGAGATGCATGTGTGTGTTGCTGTTGTATCTTTGGGGAAATTGGTGATTTCTTCTGATTTGTTTGGAATTCTGGAACATTATCACCTGTGTATACAATAAATGTAGTAGAGTAAGTTAAGGTTTAGTTCCTAGCATAGTCTGATATTTTTCTATGTTGCCGAATTGGGAAATTCATAGAGTTGGGGTGACCACACAGATTGGCTGTGTCCTCAAAGTTGGAATCCTCAGGCGTGGTGGAATTTGGGTGCTGTCTGTGGTTCATGAACCACATGGGACGTAGTACCCAAGGTCAGTTCCCGTTATCCCCTTGTCTAAGGACCACCGGCTCAACAACCCGGTCTAGTTATAATGGTTGTTTAAAACGCTTATATTCGAATCCACATACCAGCACGACCATTGGATAGACCCACTAATAATTATATGGCGGACGATCCTTAAAGACTCATTGGCCGTGCATGGTGGTATGGGACCTATGCCTGTGCTGTCGACCTATGCCAGGGGTGGTGCCGCTCCGTAGTGTCCTTTGAGCACCCATGGAGGCAATGAGCCATCCACTTGTTTGACTATGGGAAAATGGCATGATTGAGCCACCCCCGTCTGAGTTGGACATAGCTAACAAGTCATAGCCGAATCGGACACTCGGACTATCTACCCGAGCTAGGATCCTTGGGGTTACTGGCGATGAAATGCACTCGCCTGCAGGGAGCCAGTGATCCCTGATCGGCCGAGTAATACAATGATAGTATGATGGCTTCGCCAATTGGCTAGATGTTAAACTGGTATAATTAAGGACTTGGATAATCATTCATGGTTCGGCATGACATTCATTCGGGCGGGTGATCGGGGTGGTGCCCCTGTCACGGTGGCCCAGTCTGTGCGAATGATGTGCTGGTGCCACACACCGTTCGTTGTGACAAACCAGTGCTTGGGGCATGCATATGCATTTCATGCACTCATGCACTTAAATAATTGTGTTTTATTGATATGAATATCTTAGTTAAGAATGAGGTGCAATAAATTCATTATTTATGTATGCTTACGTTTGTGCATTAATAACTTATTTCTAATGTTACCACTGAGTTGGTCACTCACTCTCCATTCTGGGGATGGTGTTATAAAACACCACCGAGACGCCGCATGTGACCCAGGTTTATAGGAGGAGAACGAAGCGGCAGGATATGAGGAATTAGCTACTAGCAAGGACTCGTACACTTAATATGCAGACGACCAGTATAGAGGGTGATAAGGGATCCTTGTGTGTGTGTGTGTGTGTGTGTGTGTGTGTGTGTCTATATATATATATATATATATGTGTGTGTGTGTGTGTGTGTGTGTGTGTGTGTGTGCTCACTTCTTCTTTTGGCCATGGATATTTCCTGGTTTGCTTCTAGCTATGTATTGATCAGATTCTAGTGTTCTAACTATCTTATTGCATAAATTGCATCATGTGGGGCCCAGGATATTGGGGGCCAAGGATGCCCTCGACCCTTGACATCCGGGTGTCACATTCTCCAAAAAACAAAAACAAAAAAAATCAAATCTAGCCGGAACCGTGATTGCAAATGAACTATATAAGAACGAATGATCCTGTTAGTTCACCCTCTACGGTTGATGAGATGGAAGTAACCAATTCAGCATACATGCACATCGATACAGCCGATCCAAACCGTTCAGCAATTGTGGATGTAGCTTAAACCCAAAACCCAAATGGATCGTACAATGGTAGTCACCAGATTTTTCCTATTGTATTCATCCATGCAATAAATCATCATTCTAACCATCCATTCAAATGCCACCAATCAGACGGTTAGAATCACCCAATCAGCGTGAGTTTGAGGCTCTAGCCCATCTACAACAGTACCGACAACTTTAATGGGGTGGATTGAAATTTAAAATATAAAAAAAAAAAAAAAAGGCATGAGGAAGAAGGGAGAAATTACTGGGGTCGCGAACAGTGGCATTGATGGAGTAGCCACGGTCGAGAAGCAGCTTCACCAGCCATGATGCGATGTAACCAGAAGCGCCCGTAACGCAAACCAGCTTCCCGCTACCGCTCATTTTCTGGTACTTTGTTTCTCTTCGTCTCCTACAATCCCTTCTCTCTCGGAATACGCTCAATCTCTCTCCCTCTCTCTATCTCGTGCATTTCAACGCGGAAGACAAAAATTACCGAGATTTTGAAAACATCAAATATCGCGAGAAAATAAATTGCGATGTTGTCGCGAGAATTGCTGAAGAATCTCGTTAGCTTTTATAATTTCTAGGTGAGACCCCGGATCCACCGAGGTGGGTGGGACCCTGACTGTGACGCCCACTGTAATGGATGTGACTACATCCACGCCGTCCATCTATATTGAAAGCTCATTTTAGGGCATGATCCAAAAAATGAAGCAGTCCAAATCCCAGATGGACCTAATACGGAAACCGTGGTGATTGATCCTTAAAATCTTCTTATGGGCCACAAAAGCTTTGGATCAAGATGATATTTGTGTGGTCTCTTCATCGGGTGTTTGTGACCTTATCAACAGGTTGGATGGCAACTAAACATGCCGGTGGAATCCATGAAGTTTTTAATGGTGGGATTCAATCACGACTTCGGTGTGGTCCACCTAAGATTTCATTCAGTTTCATTTTTGGGATTATTCCCTAAAATGATCTTTCGAAAGGGCTTGACGGTGTGGATTTAAGGCACATACATCACTGCGAGCACGGGTTACGGGTACCACCCACCTCGGGTGGGAGGCCGGATCTATTACAAGCACTTGTAGGTTAACGGGTAAACGTACAATGCAATTTATGAGGCCCATACTGTTGCGAGTATGCAATCTAATCCGTCCATCACATACATCTAATGATGCTTTCCTTTGTGGCCAAAATTCATTTCAATCTAAAACTCAAGGTGGGCCACTCAACAGGGAAGAACATCCTGACCATCCTTCTACCTTTGAAGGGGCATTTTTGTCATTTCAAAAAATTGGTTGCCAACACATATATCAGCCTTTTCTACACGCATTTGTTTCCCGCCCAACATAATATTTTTTTGCGGAAATATTCCAAATTTTGAAAGCATTTGATGGGGCAAGTTGGGAATAGTATGATCTCTACACCGTATACTTTTCTATATCATTTAAGGGTTCAAAATGAAGCATTCAAAGAGTAGACCAAAAGAACATGGTTATAATGATTTACCGTGAAAACTTACACCACAGTAATGTTTATTTGTTCCACTGTTACAAGATCCAGCCATTGAAGAAAAATATATATATATTTGTTGTTGCTTGATCCACTATTCTAAGAATTTTTAACGATCGGTTCAATTACATGTTGTGTGGTGTGTCCACTTCACCTTTATAGCTCATTTTTGTATAAACCATAAATTTTATTTAAAATGGATGAATGGAGGGATGAAATACATAAATGATGGTGGACCATGGGTTTACCCACGTATGCTAAGTACTGAGTTTACTCAGTATGCAATCCGTTTCTTGATCGGCGGAAGTTATGTGGAGCCCACCGTAGATGCTTGTTCGAAATCCTCACCGTCCATAGGTTTTTCCAGATCAATATAGGACATTGGAAGAAAAATAAGGTAGATCCAAAATTTAAACGGGCTACACAACAAGAAACAATGAGATTAAACATCCATTATTGAAAAATAGATGAATGAGGTAGATCCAAAACTTAAACAGGCCACACGACTGGTAATAGTGAGATCAAACGTCCACTATTGAAACATTGGTAGGGCAAAAAATAGTTGGATCAGGCTAATATTATTTTTGGTTTTCGCTCATCTCAGTAATAGTGACCTTATGAATGGTATGGATTCCATGTAAACATCACAAGGTTTTTAGGGAAGTTTAACTGTAGTAATTTCCCTACCCACTGTTCCAGTCATGCAGGCCACTCAAAGCACTAGTTCGGTGTAATTTTTTGTCCCATGTCTTAAATGATCTAAAAAAATCGATGGACGTTATAGATTTCTCACAAATATAAAGGTGGAATTACAAACCGTTGGAGTTGAGAGAGAGAGAGAGAGAGAGGGAGAGACCACGCTCGAAATAGAGAGTGGGGAGAGCGGGAGATACAATAGGTGGCTAGGGTTTCTTCATAGGAGGGAGATAGCAGACAGAGTTAGAGAGAGTGGAGAGAGAGAGAGAGAGAGAGAGAGAGAGAGAGAGAGGGGTGACGTTGAACTGGGGCACGAATTTCTTGCAAAAGCCTTGCGTAGGAAGTTCCTGCGCTGGGAACCAAGGTGGGGGCCACAATGACTTTTTTGATAAATCCACCCCGTCCATCCGTTTTGGGAGCTCATTTTAGGACATGAGAACAAAAATGAACCGGATCCAAGACTCAAGTGGGCCGAACTAAAGGAAAAGGTGGGTAGATAAATTACTACCGTTGAAACCTCCCTGGGTCCACAGTGATGTTTATATGACATCCATACCGTTTATAAAGTCACTACTACTGGGATGAACTAGAAACACAAATATTATCCTGATTCAAAACTCCTGTGGCTCCACAAATATTTCAACTGTGGACGTTCAATCCTCACGTTTTCGGCCCACTTGAGTCTTGGATCCGGTTCATTTTTGTCCTCATGTCATAAAATGAGGTCCCAAAACAGATGGACAGGATGGATTTATCAAAACACATCACTTTGGGCCCCACCTTGGTTCCCAGCGCAGGAACTTCCTGCGCAAGGCTTTCGCAAGAAATCCGCGCCCGAATGTAGTGGTAAGGTACACCAAGGTGTACTGACGTCGTGAAGTTCTTCCACCATGACCCACGTGTTATATCCAATCCATCCGTCCATTTTTTGAGATTTTTTCTAAGGCCTGATCTAAAAAATAAGAAAGATCCAAAGTTTCAGTGGACCACACTGTAGAAAGCAGTGAGATTGAACGCATACCATTGAAACCTTCTTGGGGTCCTAGAAGTTTTGGTTTAGTCCGATATTTGTTTTTACCCTTCATCCAGGTCCATGTGACCTTATGAACAGTTTGGACGGCAAATAATCATCATGGTGGGCCGTATGTATGTTTTGACGGTGAGAATCATTGTAGGGTCTGCGTTTTCTGGTGTGGTCCACATACACCAGCGAATCTGCTTCCTCTGTTACCAAAATACGAGTGGGTGCGTAAACACCTAGGAAGAAGATGTATCATGGTACTGAAACTACGGAAGCACTCTAACCAAATATCGAAAAACATTGACGCATACCGTACCCCTAAAAATAGTATCAATTCACTCCGACTTACACAGCGACCATTCGATGGTACGCCGAACGCTTTCACCGAACTTGGAGTGGGTGTGTAACCTCTTAAGAAGACACTACGTTAGGGTACCGAGACTAAAGAATCACTCTGCCATGCACCGACGAACACGGACATACACCGGACCTCCAAAATAGTAACGGTTCCCTCCGACTTGTACTGCAGCACATGCGGTCGCATCTCGAATGCTTTTACCGAACTACAAAAGGGTGCGTAAACACCTAGGAAGAAGATGTATCATGGTACCGAAACTACGGAAGCAATCTAACCAAATACCGAAAAATATTGACGCACACCGTACCCCTAAAATAGCATCGATCCACTCCTGACTTACACAGCAACCCTTCGGTGGCACGCCGAACGCTTTTACCGAACTCCGAGTGGGTGCGTCACCACTCAAGAAGACGTTACGTTAGGGTACCGAGACTCAAGAATCACTCTTCCACGCACCGACGAACACGGACATACACCAGACTTCCAAAATAGTAACGGTTCCCTCCGACTTGCACTACAGCACATGAGGTCGCATCTCGAATGCTTTTACTCAACTACGAATGGGTGCGTAAACACCTAGTAAGAAGATGTATCATGGTACCGAAACTACGGAAGCATTCTAACCAAATACCGAAAAACATTAACGCATACCGTACCCCTAAAATAGGATCGATTCACTCTGACTTATACAACAGCCATTCGGTGGCACGCCGAACGCTTTCACCGAACTTTGAGTGGGTGTGTAACCTCTCAAGAAGATACTACGTTAGGGTATCGAGACTCAAGAATCACTCTGAAACGCACCGACGAACACGGACGTACACCGGACCTTCAAATAGTAACGGTTCTCTCCGACTTGTATTGCAGCATATGCAGTCACATCTCGAATGCTTTTATTGAACTACGAATGGGTGCATAAACACCTAGGAAGAAGATGTATCATGGTACCGAAACTACGGAAGCACTCTAACCAAATACCAGAAAACATTGACGCATACCGTACCCCTAAAATAGCATCGATTCACTCCGACTTACACAGCAGCCATTCGGTGGTACGCCAAACGCTTTCACCGAACTTTGAGTGGGTGTGTAACCTCTCAAGAAGACACTACGTTAGGGTACCGAGACTAAAGAATCACTCTGCCACATACCGATGAACACGGACATACACCGGACCTCCAAAATAGTAACGATTCCCTCCGACTTGTACTGCAGCACATGCGGTCGCATCTCGAATGCTTTTACTAAACTACGAATGGGTGCGTAAACACCTAAGAAGAAGATGTATCATGGTACCGAAACTACGGAAGCAATCTAGCTAAATACCGAAAAATATTGACGCACACCGTATCCCTAAAATAGCATCGATCCACTTCGACTTACACAGCAACCCTCCGGGTGCACGCCGAACCCTTTCACCGAACTCCGAGTGGGTGCGTCACCACTCAAGAAGACGCTACGTTAGGGTACCGAGACTCAAGAATCACTCTTCCACGCACCGACGAACACAGACATACACCAGACCTTCAAAATAGTAACAGTTCCCTCCGACTTGTACTGCAGCACATGCGGTCGCATCTCGAATGCTTTTACTCAACTACGAATGGGTGCGTAAACACCTAGGAAGAAGATGTATCATGGTACCGAAACTACGGAAGCATTCTAACCAAATACCGAAAAACATTAACGCATACCGTACCCCTAAAATAGGATCGATTCACTCTGACTTATACAACAGCCATTCGGTGGCACGCCGAACGCTTTCACCGAACTTTGAGTGGGTGTGTAACCTCTCAAGAAGATACTACGTTAGGGTATCGAGACTCAAGAATCACTCTGAAACGCACCGACGAACTACAGGACGTACACCGGACCTTCAAATAGTAACGGTTCTCTCCGACTTGTATTGCAGCATATGCAGTCACATCTCGAATGCTTTTACTGAATCACGAGTGGGTGCGTAAACAACTAGGAAGAAGATGCATCATGGTACCGAGACTACGAAAGCACTCTAACCTTATATCGAAAAACATTGACGCATACCGTACCCCTAAAATAGCATCGATCCACTCCGACTTACACACCAGCCCTTCTTTGGCACGCCGAACGCTTTCACCGAACTACGAGTGGGTGCGTAACTACTCAAGAAGATACTACATTTGGGTACCGAGACTCAAGAATCATTCTAATCATGCACCGACGAACACGGACACACACCGGACCCCCAAAATAGTAACAGTTCCCTCCGACTTGCGCTGTTGCACATGTGGTCGCATCTCGAATGCTTTTACCGAAGTACAAGTGTGTGTGTAACCAACTAGGAAGACGCTGCATCATAGTACTGAAATTACAGAAGCACTCTAACCACATACTAAAAAACATTGACGCACACTGTACCCCTAAAATAACATTGATCCACTTCGACTTCTACAGTATTCCTTCAATGACACGTCGAATGTTTTCACCGAACTACGGGTGGGTGCATAACCACTCAAGAAGACGCTACGTTAGGGAAACGAAACTCAAGAGTTACTCTAACCACGCACCGACAAATACGGACACATACTGGACCCCCTAAATATTAACAGTTCCCTCTGACTTGCACTGCAGCAAATGCGATCGTACGTCGAACGCGTTCATTGAACTATGAGTATATATGTATCAACTACGAAGACTCTCGATCATAATATTAAGACTATAAAACCATTCTACATAGACAACAACTAACATTGATGCACACCGTACCGTACCTCTAAAATAGCATTGATTCACTTCGACTTGCACTGTAGCCTTTCGATGGCACGTCGAACGCTTACATTGAACTACGAATGGGTGGATAATCACAAAAAAGACGCTGCATTAGGGTACCGAGACTCAAGAATCACTCTAACCACACACCGACGAACACGGACACTCACAGGATCCCCAAAATAGTAACGGTTCACTCTGACTTGTACTGTAGCCCATGCAATCGCACGTTGAACGCTTTCACTGAACTACGAGTGGGTGCGTATCCAGCTGGAAAGACTTTCCATCAAGATACTAACACTACGGAAGCACTCTAACCACACATCGAAAAACACTGACGCATACCGTACCCCTAAAATAGCATTGATAAACTTCGACTTGCACACCAACCCTTGGCACGTCGAACGCTTTCACCGAACTACGAGTGGGTGCGTAAACACTCAAGAAGACGCTGAGTTAGGGTACCGAGACTCAAGAATCACTCTAACCACGCACTGGCGCACACAGATATACACAAGACCTCCAAAATAGTAACAGTTCCCTTTGACTTGCATTGCAGCTCATGCGGTCACAACTTGAATTCTTTTACCGAAGTTCGAGTGGGTGCGTAACCAACTAGGAAGATGCTGCATCATGGTACCAAGACTATGGAAGCACTCTAAGATCATACCGTAAAACATTGATGCACACTATACCCCTAAAATAGCATCGATCCATACCGACTTGCACTGCATCCCTTCACTGGCACGCCGAACGCTTTCACCGAGCTACAAATGGGTTCGTAACCACTTAAGAAAACGTTGCATTAGGGTACCGAGACTCAAGAATCACTCTAACCATGCACCAACGAACACGGATACACACGGGACATCTAAAAGAGTAACGGTTCCTTCCGACTTGCACTGCAGCCCATGCGGTCGCAACTCGAATTCTTTTACCGAAGTAGGAGTGGGTGCATAACCAATTAGGAAGACGCTGCATCATGGTATCAAGACTACAGGAAGCATTCTAACATCATACCGAAAAACATTGACGTACATTGTACCACTAAAATAACATCAATCCACACCGACTTGCACTAGTAGCCCTTCGGTGGCACGCCGAACACTTTCACCGAGTTATGACTGGGTTTGTAACCACTCAAGAAGATGCTGCATTACGGTACCGAGACTCAAGAACCACTCTAACCACACATTATCGAATACGGATACACACTGAATTCCCAAAATAGTAACGGTTCACCCCGACTTGGACTGCCTTATTATAGTAATGGGCCACACCTTCATTTATTGATGTTGTTAGCAATGATCCATGTTGTTCATTCAAATTTAAAGATTTTTTTTGTTCCGATACTATAAAAATGTGGCAGATCAAATAATCAAGTGGTCCACATCATCTTCATTTACATTTAATGGTACATACTTAAGACACTACTAATACTTTTTATGGCCCACCTTCCACTCAGATGCGCCTCATTTTTTTTTCTAATGATATAAAAGAGGATGAGAAAACCGCTGGACGGTATCGATCGACAAATTAAATTTATGTGGGCCCCATTTTAGAGATTTGACGTAACTAACAATTTCAAGGTTAAAGTTGTAGTAAAGTAACACCACAAGGGTAGCAGTGTCAATTTAGACAGCTGGCGCGAGTAGATTCACAACTTTTTGTCTCTTTTTGAGGCCTTTGTGAAAAGACAAAATTAACCTCTGTGAGTATTTACGTTAACCTACAAGTGCTTGTAATAGATCCGGCCTCCCTCGGTGGATCCGGTTCTCACCTAACCTGCTCTCCAAACTTCGGGCGTGACTTGGGTGAGACCCCGGAACCAGCGATCTGGGTGGGACCCTGACCGTGGGAGCCCACCTCTATGTATGAATTGTATATCCATGCCGTCCGTCTGTTTCTTCAGATTATTTGAGGAGGCAGTCCCAAAAATGAAGCACATGAAAATTTTAGGTGAACCACACCAAAGGAAGCAGTGATCATTGAACGCCTACCAATAAAAACTTGCTAGAGTTTACTTGTAATGTTTATTGACCATCCAATCTGTTGATAAGGTCACTAATATAGGGATGAAAGTAAAAAACAAATATCAAGTCGATAGAGAACTTTTGTGGCCCACAAAAGGTTTTTAATAGTCATTAACCAGTGTTTCTTATGGTGTAGTCCACCCGAATTTTACATATAATTTATTTTTGGTACCATGGTATAAAATAAGCTGGAAAAGAAGATACATGGACATTGATATACAATTCATACATAGAGGTGGGCTCCTACGGTCAGGTCCCACCCACATCGCTGGTTACGGGGTCTCACCCAAGTCGCCTAATTTCTCGTATAGTTCATCTTTTTTGTCGTTTTAATGAGAAATTAAAAATTTATGGTCGAAAATGCCCCTCCGACCGATTCCCCCTAAGCACTATGGATTTCCCCCCCTATCCCCCAAGCACATGGTGGTCAAAGGGGTATTGTCGACTGTAAAATTTTCAATTTCTCATCAAAAGGCCAAAAAAGATGAGCCGGACAAGAAATTGGACTTTTAGTAAAAATAGCCACAATGCAGGGCTATTGCAGTAAAAATCCCGAACTTTGCCTAGTACATGGTTTCCAATCATATAGTCCGCTGAGTCATAGATGGGATTAACTTTTAGGTGCAATGCACCTGATGGTTGGGTGGGTTTCACGTTAACATCACGGTTAGAGCTGTACACGAACCGAGCTAGCTTCAAAAGCTAGCTCGGCTCGGCTCGAAAAAGCTCGGTTCGACTCGATTCAAAGGGTGATTCAAGCTAAGCCAAGCCGAATATGTGGGCTCGTTGGAAATTCGAGCCAAGCCCAAGCCTGACCTGAGCTCAGCTCGACTCGGCTCGAAATCAAGCTCGGCTCGGCTCGGCTCGGCTCGTAGAGGCCCGGTATATTTTTGAGTTAATAAAATATATATTATATATATATATATATATAATAAAATATATAATTTTTAACTTAAATGCTAGCACACCCTAGCTCCCTTACTTTTCTTTTCTTCCAGCGCCCACTCGCCCGCTCCTCCCTGCGGCCCCGGCCTGACCAGTGGCACCGACCCCCTCCGGCTGTCCGCATCATCTCCTCCCTCTCCAGGCTCTCCCTCATCTGAGTCATCTCATCTCTCTCCACTCTCCAGCCAGGTGAGGTAACTAAGCTTGAAGCTCGGACAGGCTCGAACAGGCTCGAATTCGGCTCGAAAGCTCGTCCAAACCAAACCAAGCCCACCACCTGGGCTCGAGGACCAAGCCGAGCCAAGCTCGAGCCCAGGTCGCCCGTTGACCAAACCGAGCCGAACTGGGCAAAGCTCGGTTCAGCTCGACTCGTATACAACTCTAATCATGGTGGAGCTCACTTGAGCCACCAACTCCTTTATCCAAAGGAAATCGGATTGCCTACCGAATTACTCAAGAGCTTTTTATCGTAATGAGTAAACTTTGAGGAACCACTGTTACTATATCAAGTGGACTACAATACAAAAAACAGAGGTAATAATGACTTCTATCATTGAAACCTTCATAAGGCCCATGTTCATCTATCATCCAACTTGTTCATAAGTCACAGAAAAGAGAAAACACAAATATCAGCTTGATCCCAAACTTTTGTGGCCACTTGAGCTTTGGATATGCTTCATTTTTTGGGCTGATCAATCCCTAAAATTATATGGTAAAATGGATGAACGGAGTGGATAAAATACATAAATCACAGTGGGCCCCTACAGAGTTATGCAATATACTAAGAGTTACCAAATACAAGAGATGTGAAATAGCTCTAGTCTTTCAATATTTGTTAACATTAATTAATCCTCAATTTCTAAGTTAGTTGGACATTGGACTTTAGTGTCTTTTTACATATAGCCCAAGGGTCTCCTGAGAATGGACCATAAATAGCTTTTTGTGGTCTAGGTACATTTTGACCAGTAGAGGTGGGCCCCGCCATGATGTGTATGTGAACTCCATTCTGTACATCCTATGTGTCTGCATACATTAGGCTAGGCCCAAAAATCAGCCTTATTCATATGGTTCAAGAGGCCACATGAGTGAAAACAGTGTAAAGAGGGATGCTTGCGCTCCTAAACTATTTGGCTTCATATGGCTCATGCGAAGTCTCTTGCGAATCACGAATAGGGCAAATATTTTTTGTCTGGGCCTCAATTTTAGTTTTTTCATGTAATAGTTGAAGTGGATTTTATATAATCATCACGGTGGGCCCTAAAAAAAATAAAGGGTGGACATCTCTCGTATAACTATTTCCTTTAGTATCAATCACATTTAAGCCTTATTTTTTTACCATAGACTTAATTTGGAATCATGTCATAGTAGATATCTTAAAAAATCTCAATTGTTTCCCTTTGCACGGTTCACATTAATCACAAACTAAGCTTCTTCTTCTTCTTCTTTTTTTTTTTTTTGCTTCTACAGCTAAAATGGGATTACGCTCCTAGTGATTGAGGTAGATTTCACTAAAATATCACGGTGGGGCCCACTTCAAGCAGTAACCTTAAGACCTTGGATAAAGTCACATACTGCATCAATGTGCAGGAGCCCAACTCTGTGTGTATTCTTACCATATATCTATGGACCACAAACGAAAGGTTAGTTTGTCTTATTATGAAAAATATTGAAGCATGACCTGTCCACGAGAGGACAAACATACCCTCTCAATTCTCAACATATAATGTCTATAAATTAAAAACTCTACTACTTTATAAAGTTATCAACTTAAACTTGCAGTATTAACCTTTGTTGGGTCTATTGGACCATCATTCAAACCAGAAGTAGCGTGTGATGCATCAGGTGTTGGTATAGGTAGGGTATTAAGTTAAGAAGGTAATCCAGTAGCCTATTTCAGTGAAAAGCTAAATGAGGCGAAGCAGAAATACTCCACCTATGACAAGGAATTCTATGCGGTAACGCAGTCCTTAAGGCATTGGCGTCACTATCTCCTACCATAGGAATTTGTCTTATTCTCAGACCACGAGGCCTTAAGATATTTACGTTCCCAGAAGAAGGTCAACCCAAGACATGCTAAGTGGGTGGCGTTTCTTTAGGAATACTCATTTGTCCTTAAACATAAGGCCGGGGTCGAAAACAAACCTACCGATGCCCTTAACCGAAGAGTGGCGTTGCTCAATTTTTCGAGTGTAGATGTTGCCGGTTTTGAGCAATTGAAGGATAAGTATCCCACGTGTTTAGATTTTGGCAGTACTTACACATCACGCTCTAGTGACTAGCATAGTACGGGTGACTTTGTCCTGAAAGATGGTTTCCTTTTTAAAGGAGATCGCATTTGCATTCCCCATATTTTCCTCAGCAATTTCCTCATTTGGGAGCTTCACTAGGGAGGTATAGCTGCCCATTTTAGTCGAGATAAGATCATTGCCCTTGTTAAGGATCATTTTTATTGTTTGAGTCTCAAGCAAGACGTTGCCAAGATTTTAGGGCAGTGTCGTACATGTCAACTGACAAAACAAAGAAAGTAGAATACTAGGTTGTACACGCCATTGCCAGTGCCACACGCACCGTGGCAAGACATTAGCATGGATTTCGTGCTTAGGCTTCCCTAAGACAATAAAAAAGCACGATTCCATTTTTTTGTGGTTGTTGATCATTTCTCGAAAATGGTGCACTTTCTCCCATGTTCTAAGACGTCTGATGCGTCTAATATTGCTTGAGTCTTTTTCGATGGTGTGGTTCGCTTGCATGAGTTGCCTAAGACTATAATGTCTGATCATAATGTGAGATTTACCAGTTATTTTTGGAAGACACTGTGGCATATGATGGGTACCAGATTACAGTTTTCTACTGTATATCATCTTCAGATAGATGGCTATACTGAGGTGGTTAATCGGAGTCTTGGAAACTTGTTATGATGCTTAGTGGGTGAACATGTCAAGACTTGGGATTTAGTTTTGCCTACAGCCGAGCTTTGCATACAATAGTTCTGTCGATTGGTCTACAGGTATGAGTCCTTTTGAAATTGTTAGTGGGTACAAACCTAGAATGCTTATAGACTTATTACCTATGTCAGTCACCCAGAGATCTTCAAAGTCAGCCGATGCATTTGCCCGTCATATTCATGCTTTGCATTCATACATTAGAAAGCGGATAAATGTAAGCAATGAAAGCTATAAACATTCAACTGACTTGTATTGTAAAATTCAAGAATTCAATGAGGGAGATTATGTAATGGTATGGATAAGGCTAGAGTAGTTTCCCCTAGGGTGCTGACCGAAAATTACAGGCACGCAGTGTTGGACCATTCAAAGTCTTGCAGAAAATTGGGTCTAATGCGTATAGGATAGACCTTCCACCTAACATGGGAATCAATCCAACAATTAATGTGGAAGATCTAGTCATTTGCCTGAATCCTTCTATAGACCATTCTTCCCATCTATGGCCATATTCTGAATTTTTTTCCTAGCCTGTTCCACCTATCCCAACCTTACCTGAGCAAAAAGAAGAAATTGAAGGGATCGTGGATGAAAAAATCGTATCCACATGAGATGGAGGCTTCCAACAATACTTTGTTAAATGGAAGAACAGGCCACCATCCGATTGTACATGGCTTATGGGAGCAAAGTTACAGAGAGGTGATCCAAATCTATTGGAGAGGCACATTAGTTTTAACTCTCCAGAGTTGAGCTCTTCTCAGCCGAGGGGAGTTGATAAGGACATTAGGCCTTTTAGAGTTTATCAACGTAGGAGGTGAGTGACGCCGGTATCTCTCTGGCTTGATGATGAGCCTAGATCATACTTGATGACTTGAGGAGCAATGAAGACCTTACACATATGGTTAGGGATGTTTGAAAAGTTTTGAGTGAAAGGGAACAAGTGAGCTGAAGATTTGTAACGCCCCGTAAAATCGCCTTCCTTAAGACTCGAACCCATGCTCGAACCCACTAGACACCTATCGCCCTCTAGACGAAAAAATGGCCGCACATGACTTAGTGAACTATAGTCTCATGGTGTCGGGAACTTAGATACGCGCGTAGGAGTCCGTCCCGCCGCCCGTCTCGAGTCTGTTAGGCCCGAAACTTGTCGGGGACCACCCATGTACTGGGCTTGACACTCGTAGGTGAGCGTTATGTCGAAATCGACACCCAAAATCATAAATTGTAGTGACCTGCAGTTGCACATGGGAGTGCAAGTATACTTGCACAACACCTTTAGTGAGTAATCATTACTCAATTCACTTTTCTTGTGTGGACCCCATGGACCCTTGCATGGCCATGAAATGTGAACCATGGATTCCAAACATAAACCAGCACATGATCCCCAAACATGGGCTCCAATCGACTACCAGTGACCGTTAAACTGATGTTGCCTTAGATCCGGCAATCACCATGTCCGATTGGTCCCAAATCGTACCCAAATAAGGATCTCAACATGGTAAGGCCATCCTATGGGCTGGATTGGCCCAGAGGGGTCAGGTGGGCCCCACATAATCAAATCAGGGCACAAAATGCCACTTTTATGCAACTTAAAACATTGGGGGCTATATGTCCCAATTCCCCAACCTTTATAACCTATTTTTCTCAGCCCATTCTCTCATTTCTAACCTAATTTCTGAGAAAAGGGGTGTGTGGGTGAGAAAAGGGAGGAGTTGTGGGAGAAGGATTCTCAAGAGAAGCCCTTGCATGCTACCCTATCCGGACCTAACCGCCTCTACATCCTCTAGCCGGCTTCTCTCGTGATTGGAGATCTTCCCGGACGTTTGTAGAAGTAAGTCCATCATAAAATCCCCATCTTCTCTAGCTCCTTACCTAGGTTTTTCCATCTTGCAGGATTTTGCTAATCCTCCTTCAAACCAAGGTGTGTATCATTTACCTATGTGTTGCCTTGCAACCAATGCCTACAATGGTAGTTGATTCTTTCAATTTCCAAGTTTAGGAAGATGGATTGTAGCTAGGGAAGTTGTATGAGGTTGGTAGAAGTTCGTTGTCTAAGGATTTAGATGCTAGGTGTGTGCTAGGGCCATTTGCATGCTCATATCATCCTACACATGTTCTCATTATGCAAATCTTCTATGCTAAGATGTCTTAGAACTTATACTAATATGTGATAGCTGAGATTTTAGTATTACATGTTTTGTAACTTGATTATGCATGAGCTGGGGAATCGGGAAGTGTTTGGGATGACGGGTAGTAGCTTCCGACCCAGCAAGTGCCATAGTGAGGCGGCCGCACCAGGTCGGCAGCCTCGGGAGCGGGGTAGTCGACTATGGCGGAAGACGGGGCGATCGACTGTGGTCAAGGACCACACGAGCAGTATATGCTCAATGTCGGTCTTCCCTTCACTTCCCCTAGCCGAGGACCCTGGCCCACCACCGGGTCGAGTGGCAATATATGTACCGAGTGTTTGAATGTATTTCTGTCACTTATGTAGAATCCATGTACCTGCGCACCTTTGATGAGCCCACTAGAAAGCATACGGCGTACTGATCCCTCAAGACTCATGAGCCGGGAATGGTGGTATGGGCCCTATTCACGTGTTGTCGGCCTACGCTGGGGTGATGCCTCCCCGTAGTGTCCGTTGAGCACCGTAGATGTGACACACCTACTACTCGACTATGGGATAGGGCGATGGACCCTATTCCGCCTGTGTTGGGCGCGTCTGACGAGTCACGGCCAAACCAGGTACCTCGGGGCTATGGACCCGAGATAGGATCGAGGGGCTACTGGCTGTGACCTGCGTTCGCCCCGCAGGGAGTCAGGTGGTCCCAGTCGGCCAAATTGATAGAACGTGGGTGCAGGGGCTTCGCCAATCGACTGTGTGATAAAATGATTTAATTAACTACTCGGCTAATCATGTATAGTTAAGCATGGCATACATTGTCAGTGCGGGTGGGGTGGTGGTGCCACCCACTGGCAGCTGTGACAAGCATCGGTGATCGGGCATGCATCTGCATTACATGCATTCATCTCACTTAATAACCATGCTTGTGATGCTATGCTATTCTTTGATTCTGTCATTGGAAAGTGAAATTATTATCTATATTGTTGGTACTAGTGAATGTGTAACCTAAGGAAATGAAACCACTGAGTTGGCCACTCACTCCCCTTTCTGGGGTGGTGGTTTAAACCACCAACCAGATGACCCATGTGACCCAGGTATACAGGAGGCGGTCGAAGCGACCGACTACGTAGAACTCGGAGAGGACGCCGACGAGTATCTTCAGTACACAGGCGAACAGGACTATTAGAGTTGAGGCGTCGGGAGTATTCTTTTGGGGTTTTGCGCCTATACAGCATTGTTGTACAGCTTTTTGGGACAGCATATTCTGTACTTGTTCTGGGGGACCCAATGGGCCCCAATGTGAGGGATACAGTCTATGTATATTCTTTTTGGAATCATATATGATATACATGTTCCTCTTTCTTTTGGAAATGCTTTGCCCATGATTAAGTAGTTTATGCTTGGTTAAATCTACAATTCTGCAATTAACTATAATGCACTCATGCATCGCATAATGTGGAGCCCGGGATATCGGGGGCCGAGGGCAACCACGGACCCTGGCATCCGGGGTGTCACAAGATTGGAGTGAAATTGACGGACAACCGATTGATCGACAAATGTGTCGATTGATCGAGCGATCGATTGACATATACTTGTGATTGATCGCCCACCCTGGCCGATCGATTGACTTCCAATGGACTGTTTTTTTTTTAGAAACTTATGTTGCGTTTTTCTTTAGTTTTAGGGGTATTTTAGTACTTTATTAATTTCGGGATTACTTAAGGGGCTGAGCCCTAAACCTAATTCATTATGCTATGTTTATTGAAAGAAAAGAAACCACTGTGGTGGCTCTCCTCTCTCTCTTATGGATCTTTCTTCCTCTTCCTTCTCATCTTTTCTTCTTCTATTTTCATATTCGTCTTCCCTAAGGTAATCCTTTCTTATTCTTCTTTCTTCTAAACCTTCTTTCATCCTCTCTATCACTCTACAAATCTGAAATTTCAGGCCTTCACCTATTTCTCAGATTTTTGTGATTCCCCAATCCTAGAAATCACCCGATTTCCTGGATTAGAGAATCCCATTGATTGATTAGATACATCCATGCAAGTTCGAGGATTCTATTCCTCGCGGATCCAATCCACGCTTGAAGTTGAATCTTGTACAGCGTGTTTGCGATGATGACCCTTTCTATTGCATGATCCCTTATGTTTCCTTGAATTATGATGATGATAGTTTAGTGTTAAACTGATTTGGTTACATTATTCCGCTACTTCTATATGTTTCATGCACATACATGCTTAGAATAGGTTGTCCTAAGTCAGTTTTCTTAGCCATTGCTGAATTAAATTGATGGGTTTAAGTTGGTTTTATTGCAATTCTATGTATGCAACTTGTTATTTGTTGTGTATCCTTTCCTTCTATGCACCTTGGCAGGGCTCTTATTTTTGAACAATCGATGGCATGACAGGGCTCTCTTAATTTTTAAATCTGCAAGCAGCCATATATAGCAAGGCTCTCTTATTTTTGAACAATTGATGGCATTGTCTGATGTCATCTATGGTATCATTATCATTATCTTTACTAGAAGTTTTTACCAGATTTTGTGACCATGATGTTTTCTTAGTGGGCATTGTAAATTTTAGCAAGGTTCAAAAACCTAGGCTTGGACTAAGACCCTGTTGAGTCTGACTTGGACATGGATGTAGAATTTCACTCTGCCTTGTCAGGAACATGATGTCATAGTTGGCTTGGGGCAGTTCAGATTAGGCGTGATGACACCTTTATGGTTCATGTTCAAATAGGCACAATGTATAAATATTAATGTGAATTGGACCGAGTGTGGACTAGATTACACCAATCTTGTTAAAGGTTTTGAGGAAAACAATTTATCTTGGGTTTCATTCAACCAAAGTCTCAATGCTTATATATTAATATGTGGCTAATAATTCAATGTAACGCCCCGTAAAATCGCCTTTTCTAAGATATGAACACACTTGGGCCCGACCTTCACCACTAGTTCATTCCGTCAGCCCTAAAGGTGAGTTAGGAGTAAATCCCTCAACCCCCATCAGCCTCTCTTAAGTTCCATCCTCAATTCTCTAACATGTAGCCCTCATTTTGCAGGATTTCTTGAAAGTAACCAAGAGATTTAAGGTGCGAACCATTTACCTCTAGGTTGCCTAGCACCAAATGCCTTCAAATGTAGTTAATGTCCAAATCTTTGATTAATTTTGCTGTCATTGCTGTTGAGATGTTAGAAGCACGCCTAAATGATGACTATGTGCTGAAATTTGCTTGCGTAGAACTCTTTAAGGCTACCATCCATGCTAGAATCACTTATACGTTCATATTTATGTCTCATGCTCTTAAATTATGCTTGATGTATACAACAATTTGCTGAAATGAAGTGTTTTCCTATGATTTGTCTAACCCGGCAAATAGATGAGAATTAAGGGCGGCCGCATGAGGCCGATCGCCCCTTTGGGACTGGAACCGTCGACAGAGGTAGAATGCGGGTGATCGGCGGTGGTATGAGGACCATGCGGGCCACGGGTGCCTAAGGCCGGCCTTCCCGTCTTCATCTCAGTTGAAGGTGTCGGCCTGACTCTGGGTTGGGCGTGTTGTGTGTAACCTATCGCTTCTATTCGAACCTAAGTATCATTGTTACCACTGGATGGGCCCACTTAAAATCGTACGGCGATCGATCCCTAAGTCTCATGAGCCGAAGATGGTGGTATGGGACCTATGCCCGAGCTGTCGGCCTACGCTGGGGTGGTGCCTCCCCGTAGTGACCATTGAGCACAGGGTTGTTCGAGCGGCCCTATCAAATACCCGGCCGATTGTTTCATGCCAGAGCCCTGCTTGAACGACCAGGGCATTATTGTTAATTTGAATAACAAGCCCACACTTCTGAATTAATTATTTATATTAGTGGTTGGGTGACGACCCTTCTGCTTTGGCTTGGGCATGGCTGACAGGCCACTGTCTAACCATACTTGGATCGAGGGGTTACTGGCGATGAGATGCATTCGCCACGCAGGGAGCCAGATGGTCCCAGTTTGGCCTGGTGATAGAATAATGGTACGGTGGTTTCGCCAACCGGCTGGATGTTAAACCGGAATAACTAATAACTCGGCTAATCATACATAGTTCGGCATGGCATGCATTGTCTGTGCGGGTGAGGTGGTGGTGCCACTCACTGGCGGCTGTGACTAAAAACCGGTGTCCGGACATGCATTTGCGCTTCATGCATTCATGCATTAAGATTATAAGATGTGTTTGTGTGACTGATGGGGTGGTGCCCCATTCATTGGTGACTTGAGTCTGTGCAGGTGAGTGGTGGTGCCACTCACTGTCAGTTGTGACTAGAAAGGTTCTATGTTTATGCTTTTGACTGCTATGTATGAATGTTCATTTTATTACATACTACGCTTATGACTACTGTATGCGTATGTTGTTTCATTACCTACGTTTGATTACATTAGTGCTATGAGTAACTTAGGGAAATGGAACCACTGAGTTGATGACTCACTCCCACTTTGGGACGGTGTTCTAAAACACCATCCAGGCACTTTCATTGGTGCAGGTCCCTCATGAGCTAGCAAGCTAGAAGAGGCCCAATCAGACAGGTTGAGTGGATCCCTTCGTACATTGCTGTTTAACTTACTTATTTGCTGGTACGTCCCTATTTCATTTCCTAGCTTGACCTATCACTATGATTTGATGTCATATTGGCCAAACACTTGAATGACACGCATTGCATACGCATTAGTAACTCCCGGGATATCGGGGATCGAGTTTGTACTCGAACCCTTGGGGTTTCGGGGCGTTACATTCAACCAAGTTGAATATGTAAAAATTATAAATTAGTTTGATATATCATGCAATTCTGTGAATTTGAGCTCAGATTGAGTTTGGACTTAGTTGAGGGCTCTAAAAAGCAAGGGGAAGGTCCAAAGGGTAGAGAAGGATTCATGTAGCTGACCCCAATTAAATGGGATAGGGATTCATTTTGTCGTTTTTCCTTGCTACGTCGAACTTAGTGATCGAACCTGGAATTGTATTCTAAAGGAATTTAGTTTTGGTCTTTATTGAATTTTGAAAATTTGTATTTGATATTTTCATATTAATTGTAAGGGATGCCAGTATTCTTTTTTTTTTTAAATTATGCTTTGCCAATTATCAAGGTAAGAAATAGGAATTTTCATTATTGCTTGGCAAAAGTTCAATTGCCAGTTGCCTACTTGACATCAACCTCATTTACGCTTGGGCCCCTCTAAAGTGACTGAAGTAGCTGATCAGCTTGGATGATTTCTACTCCTTGGGTAGCTTTACCTTCTCTTTGAAATGCATAAATTCATGATTGCAAAAAAAAAAAAAAAACCATAACTTGGCATCATTAGTTTGATATTCTACGTAGGTTGTATTCATCTATGACATACTAACCAGTTATGATTGCTGCAAAGTTCTGTGTTTTTTAATATTGTTACTGCTGTAGTGCTATTATTGTTTTCTATCTCTTTACAATGAAATGGAGTTTGGGTTTTTACTAATTCTTCTAGCCACCTCTGATTTTCTCAACGAGCTGAACAAGGAAGGATTCAAAGCTGATGCTGATATGGAGATCAAAGTGTCAAATATTGTCCTCCTACAACTTGAGGAGGCAGCTGGTGATGTTTCTGGACTTGCTGTGAAGTGGTTCGTCCCTTGTTACTTCATCAGCATTTATGTTATGGAATATGTTACATTTCTAGAAGTCTCTGTTTGTTGCAAGAATTGATATCCTACAGGAATAGTTGGGATCGTCTAGCATAGGAGTCATCTTTGTGGATGATATTGGCACAGTAAAATTCTTGTGTTCTACCCTTACGGTCTCAAAGAGTTTAAAAATGCCAAGGCTAGAGATTTGTTGAAGGGGTTGTGGTTGTTTAGTGTCTCAGTGATGAACGTCTCATTGTGAACGGTACACAGCTAGTGTTCTTTTGGGTGATGACGAATAATCTGGGTAAAATTAGGTCTTTAGCTGCCTCTTTGGATGTTCATTGTATTGATGTCCTTCGAGAGGCAAATGCCATTGCCAATGGTTTAGCCAAAGAAGGGGTTATTAGATGTTATTTGTGTATTGTGAAATCTCTGCTCCTTAATCGGGTGCATTTTTCTTTGTCTAGATAAAACATTACTAAGTAGGATGGATGTGCATCAAGATTTGACAACTGGTTGTTAAACCGAAGATTTACATATGAAATAAGAGGCGGGACATTATTTGATAATGCATGCCAAAGATAGTAAGAAATCATAGATATTTGAGAAGGTGGAACTAGCTCACAATATATAATATTTCTTATAAGGGTTTATTTGTTTAGAGAGAAGCTTGGAAATTTGTGGAAAAGAATTTTATTCCACTAATGTGACATTTTACCCTGTTTGAAAAAGTAGAGAAAATGGTGGAAATCAATTTCCTATTCCAAAGCATTCCTCATTTGGGTTTGGGTAGGGTCATGGTTAAGCCTTCTTGAGACACCCTTGACCAGACAACTGGAGTTGCACCCCTTGCTGGATTGGGTGTAATGCCTCAATTATCCAACCCGTTTATATGGTGGGTCGCACTGTTGATGGGTGATTCCCACAAGTACTCTCTCCAGGCACTGAACTTTTGCACCTTCACCTTAACCATGACTCCTCGTGCACAACAATTGATTAAACTCTGGTTTAGACTATTTATGTGTTTGTAGTAGCAAAGTGGATATGTTTGTGGTCTCTGAAAATTTTAGTATGCTTTTTTTTCCAGAATCTGTTTTAGCATTGCTGTTTACAAGGCGTTGTACAAAAGCTTCGGAGGCTTTGCTGCATATGTAGGTGCCTTCTTTGGAATGCATTGTCTAAATCAGTTTTAATACCCAAACTTAGCATATGTCATATGTGACATTTGGCATAAGATGGTGCGCTTTCCATTTCAGGAATCTATGTGTTATGATCAACTTTGAGATGTGGTAGCCAAAAGGAGACTTGGTTAGGAGCACTTACGGGATGTGTGTCAATCATGTGTGGTGATTGATTAGTTCAAATTGATATGCACTATCCGTACTTATTTTTTCGTAAGAGATAGTATCACAATAGCAATCATCTGTTCCTAGTGGCGTTTCTGTGTCTGGTTTTAGGCATATATGATGTCAGATTACTCAAGTACTACATCTTCATTTCAGTATATTATTTTTTCTTTGGTGTTGATTGCATACTTATCAGCTTTTTAATTGCATAGTTATTTTTCCTTTGGCGTTGATTCCTTTTCTTATCAGTAGATTATTATTTTTCCTTTGGCGTTGATTGCATACTACATCCATTCATAGGCGGTGGTGATTCTGTTGCAGTTGTGGAGAAGGTGGGGCTTGCACAAAATGAGCCACATCTCAACAGGGGGTGGTGCTAGCTTGGAGTTGTTGGAGAGCCAGTCACTGTTGGAGGAGCCGAAAAAGCATTTTGATCTTGAATTTTTAGAAGCTACTGAAAATAGGGGAACCTCAAACATTATTAGGATGTCATCTGGCGATAGTAAGCATGTGAAGGTTCCGGTCTCGAAGAATATGTTGGACTCTCACTTGAAAGGAAATCTCAGAAGAATGTCTTGGACGATGGTGATAATCATTATTTCAGATGCTGAGGTCTGATTTCCTTTTTGGATCGCAAAATATTTCAATTTTTTTCTTTTTTCTGCTTGTGAAAGATGCTCATAACGGCCACAGATCTCGTCTTTGAATTGATTCAACGAAAACCATCACCCTGAACTAGAATTTGACAAATTAATAGTCATGTTGTGTAACTAGCTTTTTACTGTGGCTGGTAGTCAATTGTTAATGATTGATACAAGCTATAAGAGGCCAACTAGCAAAATCCTTGATGCAGATCAGAAGGATAATACAATTTCCTTCTGCAGAGAAATAAAAACTAGTAAAAAAGATTTTCTAAAGCAAAGGTATTATACCTTTCTTGTGAATTGTGACCACTTTTTTTTTCTCAGAACTCTCTTGTAGAGATTGTATAGCCCTGGTCATCTGCATATGTACTGATTGTTGTTGTACAAGATTTAGTGAATGTGGAATGATAGTTCAGTGACCAAGGTGTGTTGATCTGATGGGCCTTCGGATAGGGGATTCCCTGAAAGTCACCCAGATCATAAGATTCCAACACTTAAAAAGATCGTTGAACTCTCCTACTCTAGTAAGATTTTCCTAACCAAAATGATGTAAGCATGTATTTTTAAAGATAAGAAGATGGCAAGTGGTAGGCTTGAGGATTATGCCTTGTAAATCATAAGTGCGGCTCAATATGTTGAGGTTCTGTGGTGTGGAGCACCTCAAGGCATAAGCCTCATGCCCTTTTTAAACACGGGTTTCAGCTGTCTTCATGTATCAATGTTTTCACATACTGGTATGTTTGTGCTTTGTCTGTACACACTAATCTCCAATTCACAAATTAGTATATTATACTTGGTCAATTTGAAGTTCTTAACGATTGTTGCTTACCTAAATTTAGTAGTTCTTGATTTTGCTTCTTGGTCCTTCTAAGCAGTCAATTTGGTGATCGGTGAAGTAGAGTTATCATTGAATTCCAGTGATGAGTATCATGACCAAGTAATTGGTTTGGTTATTTAGTTTGGTTTATATAGAACGAATTGGTGCCCATTTGATGTTGACAATGGAAGGTGTTTGTTTCCACTTATAAATTTTCATTTGGATCAGGTAAAAGATCTAGAGATATCCATTAAAGGCCTGACGAGCTCCAACATGAGGTAGTTTCTACTTATTTTGAATGGATCTGTGGATAATTTTTCAATCTATTATTTTAAGAACTCATGATGTGGTCGTTCCTATATAAACAAATGGTGAATAAACTATTGTTGATGCTTTTTTATGCCAAGGCCTATTGACTTGACTCTATTTAGAATGCCACTAAAACATTGCACCTTAAAAATTCTGGACTTTTGGGAAGATTTAACTAAAACAGTACATTCTTTATCCATTTATGTTTCTCCAACTAGGAATCAAGCACCTTCTAACTCTATTTTTGACTTTTTGTAGACCGCTTTGCTACCATTCTTCTTTCGGATAACATGCTATGTAGGGTCTTCCTCATGGAAGAACAGTCAAAATTCAAAAATGTGATACAAAATATGGAGTTAGGTTTGGTGCTTTCCTCTTAATATTGGTTAGTCTAAATGGTTCCTTGAAATCAGATTATGTTTACTTGTTGCAAATGTCTTTTATTCTTCCTTTTATTTTTCATATTTGGCCTGGCTTGGATATGCAATTTAGATCATAGCAAGTCTTGACTAGGTATGTGGATCCACTCAATTTAATTGCAATGACATGTCCTGCACTACTGTTATGCCCTCTGGCAATGACAAAAGCAGAGTGTGGAATTCTTAGCATTCTCAAGCAGGTTCGGGTTGTATTTCATAAGGCAAGCCATAAAACTATATACTCTTTTTTTCTTTTTCTTTTTTGTAAAATGCCATCGTGTAAATATTATCGTGTAATTCAAAATGAGCAAAGAATAGACATTAAACCTGTTTTTCCATAGGGTCTCCCAGACGCTTGAAAATGGTGTTCTTCAAACACACACCACCTGTACTAAAGGTACAATTTCTTCTTCTTGCATTGTAAGATCTTGGCTCTACTTGCTGATGTATAGTTTAGCTTCTTTGACACCTAAAAACTTGTCTATATTGCGAAGTAAATGAGTATAGTGCCGGTAATTTTGATATCTGGGAAACTGTTTCAAGCAGCGATCTTTTATTGCTGTTGATTTCTGGCGCTGCACAGGTCAGGAGATCATGCACCGGAGATTTCATATTAGTGTTAGCTATAGTTCTCTATATCTTTATTGGGCTATGTACTTGTCTGTTTCTCTATGCTTCTTTGGCATTCTGAATTTGTTTAAAGATAACCATGCTTGCTTTATTTAGAGTTAGAAGTCAGAACATGTGCTCAGTTTTGGACATCTATTTTATTCTATCGCTTACACAATCCTGCCCAGAAAAATTTGCAGCTGCAAGAACACAGGTTTGAAGTACCTAGACTGTGACTAAATAACTTATGAGCTCAATCTAAAAGACCCAAGAGGTTCCTGCTAAACCTTCTAAGTAGCGAAAGTTGTTTGTATATTCAACGTAAGCTTTACATCATCGAATGCATTTAGTGTTATTCGGTGAATAAGATTTATGGATTTGGACAGACTTGAACACATTCTTGAAAGGATGGCTTATTAGGGTTTGTAAGCCATGAAGTATTTATTTACATTAGCTTAGATGGGTTAATCTATCAGGGCATGTATCGGCAATGGCTAGAGGTGCCATTATTGTAATTTCTTTTTTTTTTTTAGAATGAAATTAGCTATGGATATAGTCCGTAGCTATATCAAATGCAACGGTCTTTTCCAATTTTGACATCATTCTAGCAGGAATAATGTTAACTACTGCCTCATTGTTGACCAATATCCTGGTGACCAGACACCCTTATAAATGAGCAAATATATATAATGGCCTCAAATGCTGGGTCATTTTAACTACGAGCTTCTCAATGATGACTTTCTCAGAAGACGTCCATGGCTCGACCGTGATGGTTTCTTGGGTTCTTCTTTCAAATAAAAGGAACCATGCTGGACTACCATTGGGGTTCCGAGCTCCTCCACGTCCCCTACCCATCTCATTTGGTCGAGATAGCTTGGCTTGAAAATCCATCGAGAATGTGAGCGCCATATTGCAATCTATCACGATTGGCGGGAAAGATCTAAACGTAATTGTCGAATTTAGACACCCCCCCCCCCCCCCCCCCCCCCCCCCCCCCCCCCAAATCTATCACTAGCAGTACTCCTGCCTCTTTAGGATTTGGTGGTGTACCTTCTAACAAATTTACGGTAGCGAGGATTTCTTCAATCAGTAAATCATCACCTGAGAAATACTTGTCACTGAAATACTCAGCGACTCCTCTAAATTTTCAATGTCTTTCCTATTTTCGGCATCAATCTGTTGAGCACCACCAGGACCTAGCTATTTTTCCTTTGTTGGACTCTCTGAACTTGGCTTGGGAGCCAACTCAACCATATTCACAGCTAATTGTCCCTCTTTTGGTTTAAAAATTATCTGTGTCTGCTGTGGAGGTTGCATGGTTGTCAATTTAGACTCATTATTCATACGAGCTCACTCCCTTATCCTAGCAGTTTGTTGACGTTGCCAACGTCGCTTCTGGGTGTGATTCATACCTTCAGGCATGATTGGGAGTTTGGGATGACTCACCCTCTTCTAGACTTCTTTTTGAATTGGGTGTGGCTTGACCATCCTTTGCCTCGGCCATGAAGATGGTCGAACTTGGTTAACTCGAGGTGGATATGTTCTTCGCTACGAATCGAAGTCCGTTTCCATGATCTTTTGTGAAGAACTAGGTTTGAATCTATTAGTCAGTCGTGGTGTCATGACAGTCAACCGGATTATAGCCGTGCATCGGCTGCATAACTGAGACTCATTGTAATTACTCAGTGTTGTTTTTTGCCACTCTTTTGCATCTTTGGTCGTTTATCGTGATATGTAATGTCTCCTGTTATGTTTTCGTATCTCAACTTTGTGATCACAAGGGCTAATATCAATCTTTAGCCACTGGTTGAGACAAATTTTGAAGGTTGATCATAGCCATGTTAATTTTCAAGTTAGGTGAAAATGGATCAGTGTCTATTAACATTGCCTTCTTTTCTTTTTCGGGGAATTTGTGTAATCCCTTTGTCAATGTTCTTTTGGATGATATTCTTGAAAACCACAGCAATTGTTCATAGAATGAGAATGGGTTCCATGCCACTTACAGTATTTCTTCTTTTTATCTCTTCATTTGTAGGAATTTTGATGAATTTTCCAGCCAACATTATGTAAAAAATTTCATCAGTCCAGGTAATATCAAACAAGTATACTTTATGAGCTTTTCGTGTGGTTGACACAATTGGTTCTGCTCTGATCAATGCCGAAAACAAAAACTGGATTCTTGGCCACTACTTCGGTCACAACAATGTCATAGTTAAGATCATAGTAATATATCACAGCTGATGAATTCTATTATGTTTCCCCTCTCGGAGTAGGGCTTCATATCTTGCTACTTTTCTTGTCAAATCGTATAAATTTGCAAACTTCATTCCGATAAATTTCTTTCCGAGTTTGTATTCTAAGCCATCCTAGTAGAGTTGTACAAACCCAGCCTCATTCTTGACTACTTTGCATCGACTCTTTGCTCTTTCGAATCAGGCAATATAGCTTTCGCATGATTCTCCTAGCAATTGTTGGAAACATTGTTCATGAAATTTCACTTCCATCTCTTGCCATGTTTAGATGGAGTTTGGCGGCAAATTGAAATACCAGGTAAAAGCCAATGCGGTTAAAGAATGGCCAAACGGTTGCAACTTGTAATAGTAGTTATTAGTCAGTTCATCGCATTTTATGATAAATCGACCTATATGTTCTATTATCGATTGAGCAATATCCCCTATAAATAAGAGAAAATCTGGTCAATAATTACTGGGTAATGGATATTGTCGGTCGATCCATTTTAGATACGGCTTATGGTAGATCGGGGTAGTAGTGCGACAGAGAAATTAGCCTGGCACTTCTTGGACCAATTGCATGATTTGGTCACGATCTAGACGGTGTGGTTTTGCCACTGGTGACGGTTCTGGACCTTTCTGGTTCATGAAATAGTGGATTCCTTGGAAAAGGTTGGAAAGGCTCCCCCTAGGCATTCCCTGATTCCTGCCTTCAGGAACAAAATTTCTGGCCTCCCGCTCTGGTCGCCTTAACTCAACAAGCATAGGAACATTCTATATTTCGTAGACTGAAGCCGGATGAGCTTTATGCTGTTTGGGGGGGGATTGGCGGTACTGGCACCAAGTTTGCCACAGAGTTAATCTCAACATTTGGTTGAGGTGCCGCTTGTGCCCTTTCAATGATGATAGCCATCAACCGATTTATACTCTCGATCTAGTTGGCCATCAATCTATTGAAATTTTTAGTCCGAGTCTGAGATTGCTCAGCCTAGGCAAGTGATAGTTAAACTTGAGTTCTCCCTTCATCAATCTGCAATGTGTTGAATTCTTATTTGCATATCTTGTAGCCCGACCGATATCACTTTGATAGGGTTATTTCGAGATGTGGATGCTCTGGCCCGGTTCGAAAGATTAGTTGTTGAGTTCGATACATGATTCAAAAGCTTGGGTGTTGGCTACACTCGCATTTCCTCAGATGGAGGAACTACAGATGGTGTTGCAGGCTCATTAGTCCTAGCCGCTCGAGTAATTCTATGCCTCATGTTTGGTTACTTAAACAATTTCACACTGGATGACAAATCTTAATGGCAACTAATTAGGATTTAGAGTCCCACTGGGCATGCTAAAAATGTTGTCTCATTTGTTAGCTTCTCGAGTACACTCTTGGCCATGTATGATGTGCGTGGGCATGCCAAAACCAATTTGTTCGGCGCGATTCTAATTGAATAACTTTGACTCCAAGCATCAAGATAGGCATATAAGTCAAATTCGACCGTATATGACCGAGACCTAAGAAGATCAGCCACCTATTCAGCCACTCGTAACATGTTGTTTAATAGGATCAGGCGATTATCGAAGGGTAGGATTTATCTTCTGTAAATGGGCCACACTTTGCTTTCCACAAAAAATGACTTTTTAAATACAATAGTAGATCAAAAGGAAATATTTACCCTCTTCGCAGAGATCAACTGCAAAGCAATTTTATGAATAAAGAACTTGCTTGTATTAAGATAACTTAGTTTAATGTATGAGCATAGACTTAGATTACAACTAAGGATTATAACTACTGGATTACTGCTACTCCTAATATAGGAATGCGCTAAGATAACAATTACACTAAGATAATTGAAAAGGATAGATTTGATTTGATTTGGTTTGCTTGATGTGAGAACCCTTGTTCTATCAATTTCTTATGCTATTTATAGCCTTTTTTTGGAGGTAAAGAACTATCTATATGCATCCCACGTTCAGATGTTAGGTAGCCATTCAATGCTACTATGATCTTTTAGTCTCTTCTCCTCCCTTGACATTTATGTGGTAACTATTCCTAGACTTCATTCCGCCGCTATTAGTGTTGCCTTGAAGAATACACTCAACGTAGCTTAGTGGATAGCTTGTGGTATGGTTCTTCCACCAACGGTCAAAATAAGTTGGAAAAGGGTCTTAAACATAGTTTAAGCCTCCAGGAACTATTGTCCAGAACAATATACTCCAGTATCTTGCCGTATAGGAACGGCCAGAATAAGGCACAGCAGCTCTGCAAATGCTACAGCGGAAGAGTCTTAAACATTGTTTAAGCCACGAAGAACTATAATTGGAGTCCAGAACATCCACACGTGATTGGGAAACGCTAGAACTGTACGTCCAACTAACTGGTGTGGAGCCTACTATGGTGTTTGTATGATATCTGAACCGTCCACGAAGGTTGTCCCACCATTAAAACCGGACGCTTTAAAAAATTAGGTCAATTGAACCATGAAAATGGGATACCACACTTAAATGTGGAGTTTGTTCGGTGGTTGTTCATCGTTTTCTATAATGCCCCCACTTAATTTTGGGCATCTTATTTTCATGACAGGACAACTCATACGAACACCATAATAGGTATCACATGACGAATAAGTAGACGTCCAAGGAATCCAAACCCTTTTATCATACTGTGTAAACTCTGTTGGGCCCCACCGTGAATATATATGGTTTATCCACGCCGTCCATCTATTTTTCCAGCTCATTTTAGGAGTTGAACCCAAAATCGAAGCATGTCCAAGCTTCCAATGGACCACACCTCACGAAACAATGGGAATAATAATTTCAATTGTTGAAACCTTCCTAGGTCCCACAATGATGTTTATTTGTCATCCAACCTGTTCATAAGATCACACAGACATGGATGAAGGGAAAACACAAATAGCGCTTGATCCAAACTTCTGTGGGCCCTAATAAGTTTCCAACAGTACATGTTCAATTCACACTATTTCTTATGGTGTGGCCCACTTGATTTTGTATTTATGCTTAAATTTTGGGCTCAAGCCATAAAACTATCTGGTAAAATGGATGAATGGAGTGGATAAAATATATAAATCACAGTGGGCCCTACAGGGACATTTTTCACTGTAAATAGTTTTTCTTGATGAGGTAATTATGAACATTCAAAGGATTGGAAAGACATTTTAAAAAAAGCTGAAGGAACTGTAGAAACTAAAAGATGTGGTTGTTGTCAAACCTACCATCAGAATCACCTGTCCTTCACATGTCATCCAATCCATTCATTTAATAAGGTGGGCCATGTTATGGGATTTTAGGGATAATTTTATAAGGTGGTCCACCAATGATCTGACTCAACACAAATGTGTGGGCTTTATCTTTTTCATTGCATTAATTTCATACACAATTTCTTGTGGGTGACAAAGATGGTACTCTACCACAGTTTGTAGCATCGCTTGTCTATAGGTGATTAGTCCTTATCACCTAAATACGGAGGCCCACCAAATATTGAGCATTCATAAATGGACAATTGTTTTTTTTTTTTAGGATTTTAAAATTGATTTTTTCCTTTTTTTCTTTTAGGCCGTCTATTTGATGGCCACCAACTAATCAAACGGTTTAAATCATATGGGTCGACGTGGTTTTTGGGTCACCCCATATACACCTTGTACAACGGAAAGAGCATGTATATGATCCTCCATAGTCCAGAGTATGATACGAAAAATTCGTTCTTACTTAGTGCAGCAACCATGTAGCATGTATATGATCCTCCGTATAGTGAATGAGCCAAGGCAAGAGAGCGGATCAAAATGATATTGACCGCCTAACGAATAGAAGCCGATTGCGTCCCGGCCCGGCTGGAAGGACTCGGTGGAAGGAGGGGCTCTGTGGGCGCAACTGTGATGTTTGATTTTATCCACACTGTCCGTCCGAAAATTTCAGCATTATTTTAGGGGATCACGGTTAAAGTGACCTCAATTTGGGAAAGAGAAGTCAACAAAAAGGACTATTGGTAGCAGGAAAAAGAAATTTTAGTCTTGGGATGCTGTTCATCAAATTTTTTGGACCATTTTACCCTCATGAACAGTATTAGATGGTACCACAATTGAGTAACCTGCAAGCTAAAGTCGATTTCAACCGAATGTAGGGAGTGAGTCCCAACAAAGAGTGAATGTGCCTCCCATGCAAGATCAGATCCATTCATTTCAAGCGCTCACCCTTGGAAATCCAAGTGGGACCTTACCAAACTACCACAAAGCCACGGGGTAGCCCACAAAAGTATCAACAGTATACATTAATTCTAATCATAACTCCCTCAGTACACAAAAAGGTCTCACAAAAACGATCATACCTCCCTCGCAACATGTCTAATTTGGGTGATCAAGTACTTGTTGGAAAACTAATTGAATGAGCTTTCAAATCGCTTTGGAATCAATTCATTTGGACACCATTTGATGCCTCAAAACTGAGTCAAAGTGATTGTGGATCGCTGATCAACAACGTGGATCACTAATGGTCACTATGTCTCATGAAAATGGTCATAAATCTCTCGTTACATGTCCGATTTGGGTCATCAAGTACTTTTTGGAAAGCTAATTGAATCAGATTTCAAATGGCTTTGGAATCAAGTCATTTGGACACCATTTGATGGCTCAGAACTGGGTCTAAGTGACTGTGGATAGCTGATGATCACCGTGTCCCATGAAAATGGTCATAACTCCCTCTTTACATGTTTGATTTGGGTGATCAAGTACTTGTTGGAAAGCTAATTGAATGAGCTTTCAAACGGATTTGGAATCACCTCATTTGGATACCATTTGATGGCTCAAAATTGAGCCCAAGTGACTGTTGATCGCTGATCAACAAAGTAGATCGCTGATGGTCACCGTGTCCCACGAAAACATTCATAACTCCCTCGTTACATGTCCAATTTATGTGATCAAGTTCTTGTTGGAAAGGTAATTGATTGAGCTTTCAAATAGCTTTGGAGTCACCTCATTCGGACACCATTTGATGGCTCAAAAGTGGGCCCAAGTGATTATGAATCGCTGCTCAACAACGTGGATCACTGATGGTCATCGTGTCCCATGAAAACAATCATAACTCTCTCGTTACATGTCGGATTTGGGTCATCAAGTACTTGTTAGAAAGCTAATCGAATCATATTTCAAATAGCTTTGGAATCAAGTCATTTAGACACCATTTGATGGCTTAGAACTAGGTCCAAGTAATTGTGGATCGCTGATGGTCACCGTGTCCCACGAAAATGGTCATAACTCCCTCGTTACATGTCCGATTTGGGTGATCAAATACTTGTTGGAAAGATAATTGAATGAGCTTTCAAACAGATTTAGAATCACCTCATTTTAACACCATTTGATGGAAAAAATTGGACCCAAGTGACTATGAATCGTTGATCAACAAAGTGGATCGTTGATGGTCACTATGTCCCACGAAAACGGTCATAACTCCCTAGTTACGTGTCCGATTTGTATGATCAAGCCTTGTTGGAAAGATAATTGATTGAGATTTCAAATGGCTTTAGAATCACCTCATTTGGACACCATTTGATTGCTCAAAAGTGGGCCTAAGTGACTGTTAATCACTGATCAACAACATGGATCACTGATGGTTATCGTATCCCACGAAAACGGTCATAACTCCCTTGTTACATGTCCGATTTATGTGATCAAGTACTTGTTGGAAAAATAATTGAATGAGATTTCAAATGGATTTGGAATCACCTCATTAGGAAACCATTTGATCACTCAAAAGTGGGACCAAGTGACTGTGGATCGTTGATGGTCACCGTGTCCCACGAAAATGGTCATAACTCCCTAGTTACATGTCCAATTTATGTGATTAAGTATTTGTTGGAAAGATAATTGAATGAGCTTTCAAATGACTTTAGAATCACTTCATTAAGACACCATTCGATGGGTCAAAAGTGGTCCTAGGTGACTATGAATCGCGGCTCAACTACGTGGATCACTAATGGTCATAATGTCCCACAAAAATGATAATAACTCCCTCGTTACATGTCTGATTTGTGTGATTAAGTACTTGTTGGAAAGATAATTGAATGGGCTTTCAAATGACTTTAGAATCACCTCATTTGGATATCATTTAATGGCTCAAAAGTGGGCCCAAGTGACTATGGATCGCTATCCAATAATGTGGATCATTGATGATCACCGTGTCCCACAAAAATGATCATAACTAAATCGTTACATGTCAGATTTGGGTCATCAAGGACTTGTTGGAAGGTTAATTTAATGAGCTTTCAAACAGCTTTGAAATCACCTCATTTGGACACCATTTGTTGGCTCAAAAGTGGGCCCAACTGACTATGGATCGCTGATTAACAACGTGGATCACTGATGGTGACTATGTCCCACGAAAACGGTCCTAACTCCCTTATTACATGTCATTTCAAATGACTTTCAAATCACCTCATTTGGACACCATTTGATTGCTCAAAAGTGGGCCCAAGTGATTATGAATAGCTGATCAACAACGTGGATCGGTAATGGTCACCGTGTCCTAAGAAAATAGCTATAACTCTCACATTAAATGTCCGATTTGGGTCATCAAGTACTTGTTGGAAGGCTAATTGAATGAGCTTTCAAACAACTTTGGAATCACCTCATTTAGATACCATTTGATGGCTCAAAAGTATGCTCAAGTGAATGTGGATCGCTGATCAACAATGTAGATCATTGATGGTCACCGTGTCCCACAAAACTGGTCATAACTCCCTCGTTACATGTTCGATTTGTGTGATCAAGTACATGTTGGAAAGCTAAGTAAATGAGATTTCAAATGACTTTGGAATCACTGCATTAGAACGCCATTTGATGGCTTAAAAGTGGTCCCAAGTGATTGTCGATCACTGATCAACAATGCAGATCGCTGATGGTCATCGTATCCCACGAGAACGGTCATAACTCCCTCGTTAAATGTCCGATTTATGTGATCAAGTACTTGTTGGAAAACTAATTGAATGAGATTTCAAATGGCGTTGGAATCACCTCATTAGGACACCATTTGATCACTCAAAAGTGGGCCCAAGTGACTGTGGATCACTGGTCAACAATGTGGAACGTTGATGGCCATTATGTCCCACGAAAACAGTAATAACTCCCTTGTTACATGTCCGATTTGTGTGATTAAGTACTTGTTGGAAAGCTAATTGAATGAGCTTTCAAACGGATTTAGAAGCACTTCATTCGGATGCCATTCAATGGCTCAAAAGTGGGCCCAAGTGACTATAAATCGCTGCTTAACTACATGGATCGCTAATGGTCACTATGTCCCACAAAAATGATAATAACTCCCTCGTTACATGTCCAATTTGTGTGATCAAGTACTTTTTGGAAAGATAATTGAATGAGCTTTCAAATGACGTTGAAATAACCTCATTTAGACATCATTTGATGGATTAAAAGTGAGCCCAAGTGACTGTGCTTGCTATCCAATAACATGGATTGCTGATGGTCACCGTGTCCCACAAAAACGGTCATTACTCCCTCATTACATGTCAGATTTAGGTCATCAAGTACTTGTTCGAAGGATAATTTAATGAGCTTTCAAATGAATCACCTCATTTGGACACCATTCGTTAGCTCAAAAGTGGGCCCAAGTGACCATGGATTGCTGATCAACAACGTGGATCGCTGATGGTCACCGTGTCACATGAAAACGGTCATAACTCCCTCGTTACATGTCCGATCTGTGTGATCAAGTACTTGTTGAAAAGCTAATTGAATAAGATTTCAAATGGCTTGAAAATCATCTCATTTGGACACTATTCATAGCTAAAAAATGGGCCCAAGTGACTATGGATCGTTGATCAACAACGTGGATCACTGATGGTCACTGTGTCCCACGAAAACGGTCATAACTCCTTCGTTACATATTCGAATTTGTGTGATCAAGTACTTGTTGGAAAGCTAATTGAATGAGATTTTAAATGGCCTTTGAATCACCTCATTTAGACACTATTTGATGGCTCAAAAGTGGGCTCAACTGACTATGGATCGCTGATCAACAACGTGGATCGCCATGGTCATCGTGTCCCACGAAAATGGTTATAACTCTCTCGTTACATGTCTGATTTGTGTGATCAAGTACTTGTTGGATAGCTAATTGAATGAGCTTTCAAACGGCTTTGGAATCAGCTCATTTGAACACTTAAAAGTGGGCCTAAGTGACTATGGATCGTTGATCAAGAACGTGGATCGCTAATGGTCACCATGTCCCTCGAAAACGGTCATAACTCCCTCATTACGTGTATGATTTGTATGATCAAGTTCTTGTTGGAAAGGTAATTGATTGAGCTTTCAAATCGCTTTGGAATCACCTCATTTAGGCACCATTTGATCACTCAAAAGTAGGCCCAAGTGAATGTGGATCGTTGATGGTCTCCGTATCCCATGAAATCGATCATAACTCACTTGTTACATGTCCGATTTTCGTGATCAAGTACTTGTTGGAAAGTTAATTAAATGAGCTTTCAAACGGCTTTGGAATCACCTCATTTGGACACAATTTGGACACCATTTGATCACTATTTGTGTAAGGAGGGAGTTATGACTAAAATTAATGTAGACTATTGATACTTTTGTGGGCCACCGAGTGGCTGTGTGGTAATCTGGTAAGGTCTCATCGGGGTTTCCAAGGGTTGGCGCTTCAAATGAACGGATCTAATATTGCATGGGAGGCCCATTCACTCCTTGTTGGGATCCACTCCCTCCATTCGGTTGAAATCGACTTTAGCTTGCGGGTCATTCAACTGTGGTACCATTTGAAAAGGAGCAGAAGAGTAAAATGGTCTAAAAAATCCAGTGAACAGTATCCCCAGGCCAAAATTTCTTCTTCCTACTCCAGTAGTCCTTTTTGTTGACTTTTTTTCCCAAATTCAGGTCACTATAATAGTTATCGCTTATTTTAGGGTATGGGCTAAAAAAATGAGGCAGATCGAAGGTTCAGGTACACCACGCCACTTGAAGCAACAATGATAATGACACTCACTGTTGAAACCTTCCTGGGCCCACCGTGATGTTTATTTGACCTCCAACTTGTTCATAACCTAGATGAAGGGAAAACACAAATATCAGCTTTGATCAAAACTTTTGCGGCTCCCAAAAAGTTTCTGATGGTGGGCGTTCAATCCCCACCGTGTGGTCCACTTGAGCCTTGGATCTGCCACTTTTTTGCGCTCATAACCCAAAATGCTCTGAAAAAATGGATGGACGACATATATAAAATGCACACATTGTAGTTGGCCCATAGAGCCCCTGCCTAGACCGAGTCCGTCCAGGCAGGGGCATGGCGTAATTTGCTTCCCAACCAATGGCCTTACATCGACTAAAAATGGAAGTATCAATGAAGGGCGCAGATTGCGTACTACGCCGTTAGAGCCTAGCCAGATACGGACGACCCTCTAGGGGGCTTTGTGGGATCCATCATGATATATGTGTTTTACCCAAGCCGTCCATCTATTTTGAAAGATCATTTCTGTTAATGCACTTTTCCGTGGCATAATAGTGCACCTTATTTGTCAATCATGTGTGTCCATGTGTTGTAATGTCAGTTGAGCCTTGGCAAGCTGAAGATCGAAGATTCAAGTGGACAAGAAGCATCAAGGAAGATGAATAGGTAAAAGAGATGCCTTTGTGACTCTAACCCTTAAAACCAAAACAACCAAAACCTCTAGATGACTTGGACCACATTAGTAAACCCTTAGTCGTCATCATTAGCCTTAGAACACTTAGAAAAACATGATAAGTTAGGCTAATAAAAGAGGTTTTAACTACTATAAATAAACTGGCCCAGATAGTAATTTTCGATTGCACTTTAATGCCATCGTAAAACAGTTCAATGGATCTTCGATGCCATCAAAGACCAGTTTGATTCCATTGAATATATGTCCAACAACATTTGTATACTCTTTGGATAGTTCTTCGATGCCATTAAACAACATTTCGATCCCATCGAAATGACCCGTTTAATGTCATCGAAGAATGTTTGATGCCATCGAATTGGATGTCCAACAACTGAAAAAACTCTCTTGACAGTTCTTCAACCCCATCGAAGAAACTTTGATGTCATCGAAGCTGAGTTCGATGCCATCGAAGTGGTCATTTTCTGCCCGTTTTACAGTCGTTGGAGCTTCATTTATAAAAAGAAGAGAATCGATTTTTAGGTTTAAAAGATGAATTTTAGAGATTTAGAAGCCACCACTATTGCAAACCATTAGAGGCTCTAATTCTAACCCATACAAGCCATCTTCCTTGTGATTCATCACAAAAATAAAGCATTCAAAACTCAAGAAGAAAATGATCTTGTTCCCTCTTGATCTCTACAAGTTTAAGCACCTTGATTATATGCAAAACATTTGTCTAAATACTCTCTAGAGATCTTTTAGATGAATCGTTCTAAGCTTGCAACATACAACCATTTGTAGAATATTCACCACCTCTAATCACCTTGGTCATCTCATGAAGATCATATGTAAGGCGATTGATCTTTGGAGCTGAGGCATTGGCAACACACCGGCAACAAGATCGGGGGAGCAACGAGGAGCCGATTGAAGCAAGGGAGAGCGGAGATCAAGCAAACCCAAGGCGGTGCATCAACGGGGCTCAAATCCAACAAGTAAGATTGTTAATTTATAGAGTCCAACCACTCTCTTCCCGTAAGGAATTGAGTGTAGAGTTTGAATTGCCAACTCGATAGATTCGATTGTAGGACCTAGGCCCAGTTGTAGGGCCAAATCAAGTCTCTGTGGGGAGTCTCCAGCGGGAGTATATGCTAGGTTCGGTTGTAGGACCTTGGTTCGGTTGTAGAGCCTAAAACCATCGAGGTTCGATTGTAGGACTTTGACTCATGAGGAGAGCCTAAATTGTCGAGTCTCCAAGAGGAGCCACCAACATGAGTGTGTACGTGGTCTAACAACATGAGTGCGTAAGTGAGGTTCTTAAGTAGGACCCGATCCATGTGTAGGATTGTAAGGTTGGGAGGAACCTATTTAAAACTCCTAGGTTTTGAGGTGAACTTGATTTAAAACCCTTTAGTGAAATCTAGTGTACTCAAGGGGTGACTATGACAACCGGGTGTGGAGTAGACAAGTAGTTGAACCACTATACGTCATTGTATTTGTGATATAATTGAGCACATTTCTACCTTATGCATGGTATGTTTAATTGCTTAATTGGAATGTATGCTAGGCACTTGATAGGTATGTTCACATATACAACTTGTAGTTTCACTTATAGATTAGGTGCTTGATTAGTATATCCTTATACTCTAGACATTACATATAGATTAGTTGCTTAATAATCATATAATTTGTAATCTATGTACTTAGGCTAGTTTGCCTATTGCTTTATCATTTGCTAGTCTATGTAATTGGACCCACTTAGGCTTGGAAGCCGAAATGTTCTTGCTTACTTAGTATAAATTGTCAATTAAGTCAAGTAGGCGAAAATAATTTTAAAATAGTCTTAATCACCCCCCCCTTCCCCCCCTCCTCTAGGACTTAACCATAATTCTACTAGCTACACTCTTACATCCGCATGCATAGCGCCTCAAGTGTGAGTCATAGGCGCAATTTCAATTGGTATCAGAGAGGGTCACTCTTATAGAGCAAGTGTAAGTTTCTCTTAAAGGACTTAACCGTCTAGAGTAGATCCAAAAATGAGCCCTGATATAATGTCTACCCAAGAAGGGAATTCGAACCTAAAAGGTAAATCCCTTATTATAGGTGATTTTTATGGGAACAAGAGAGGTTTTGAGCCTAATAGGCATATTTGTACAATCTCCTTATTTCTTTCGGTGATAAAAAAAAAGGATTCTATTGCTTTAGGAAGCAAATCTAAATCATCTCCTGTGTGTCATGCTTATGAAGATGTTGGACACCTAAGGTTTGAATGCCCTATCTTTAACAGCCGACAATCCACCTCAGTAAAAAATCAGATAGTCAAATATATAGTGACTGATAAAGTGACACAGACAAGGAAGAGTCCACTAAAGAGATCACCGGATAAAAAGAAAATATTCACATCCCCTTCTAAAATGGCAAATCGTATAAGAGTGTTAATTAAACTAATTGCCCAACTAAATGTGAAAACAAAGAATATGTTAAGTTGTGGCAATGCTAATATAGGTTGGCTTCACATAGGTATATCCCCTACCGAACATAGATCTCCAACTATGAGTGCACTTAAGAGATATATGGTTAATGAAGAAACATTCTCTCCCGAACATAGTCCGGGCCCTAGAAAATCACACCCAATGGGGTTGTGAAGTAAGATAGGTGACTCTAAGAGGTCAATTTGAGCTCAAAAATGAAAATATGATGAATGAGTCTCATATTGAGCTAATTGTTGAATTTGAGGGTACTAGCCTTATTGAATCTAAATATTATAGGTAAATCTAAGAATTTTAGCCTCATTTTATGCTTAGGGGCAAATCAAAAGATTCAAGCCTCATTAGCCCACTTTGATAGTTTAGCTTATGTTTAATTTTGGTATTTTAATTGTTAAATTGTCATATTTCTTAGATTAACATAATCTTCTAAATTATGTGCGTAATGTCTGCTAATCTATGCCTTGGCCATTTGCAATTCATGTTTATGTTAGAATGATCAATTATGCATGATCACCTATGCTTAGATAAGTAAATTTTTTGTTAATCATGTTCCATGCATGCTCTGTGTTTTAATGTTCATGCACCCTTATACTTTCCCAATAACATATTTTTATAGTTATAACTGAAATACTTTAATCTCTATTTTCCTTTACTTAATTGGTTTACTATTAAGGGGGAAATATTGATTTGTCAATTGCTAACAAAAATAGGGAGAAAGATCAAGTCCCACCAAAATAAGTTGTTGTATTTTGTATTGTAGGGATTGACAGGTTATAAAAGAGCAATCAAGAGGAGCATTGTTTAGTGTTACATGTCTTAGTGTAATTCTAGTTGGAATCTTTTCTTTCACATGCAATTTATTTGTTGTTTTGGTTTTCTTATTAGTATGAACCATAACAAAGTCTAAGTTAGGTTTTTGTCACGTAACTTACAAAATGAGAGATTGTTAGTGCACTTTTCTGTGGCATACTAGTGCACCTTATTTGTCAACCATGTGCGTCCATATATTGTAATGTCGGTTGAGCCTTGGCAAGCTGAAGACCGAAGATTCAAGTGGACAAGAAGCATCAAGGAAGAAGAATAGGTAAAAGAGATGCCTTGGTGACCCTAACCCTCAGAACTAAAACAACCAAACCTCTAGATGACTTGGACTACATATGTAAACCCTTAGTCATCATCATTAGCCTTAGAACACTTAGAAAAATAAGATAAGTTAGGCTAATAAAAGAGGTGTTAATTGTTGTAAACAAATTAGCTTAGATAACAGTTTTGAATTACACTTTAATGTCATTGTAAAACATTTCAATGGATTTTCGATGTCATCGAAGACCAGTTCAACGAACATATGTTCAACAACATTTGTATAATTTCTGGACAGTTCTTCGATGACATTAAACAGCATTTCGATCCCATCGAAGTGGCTTGTTCGATGCTATCGAACTAAATGTCCAGCAACTGAAGAAACTCTCTGGACAGTTCTTCGACCCCATCGAAGAAACTTCGATCCCATGGAAGTGACCATTTTCTATCCGTTTTATAGCCGTTAGAGCTTCATTTATAAAAAGAGGAGAATTGGTTTTGGGGCTTAAAAGATAGATTTTAGAGATTTAGAAGCCACCCTTATTGCAAACCATTAGAGACTCTAATCATAACCCATACAAGTCATCTTCCTAGTGATTCATCACAAGAATGGAGCATTCAAAGCTCAAGAAGAAGATGATATTGTTCCCTCTTGATCTCTAGGAGTTTAGGCACCTTGATTATAGGAAAAACCTTAGCCTAAACACTCTCTAGAGATCTTTTACTTGAATCCTTCTAGGCTTGCAACATATAACCATTTGTAGAATACTCACCACCTCCCATCACCTTGGTCATCTTATGAAGATCATATGTAAGGCGATTGATCGTTGGAGTCGAGGCATTAACAACGCACCAACAACAAGATCGGGGGAGCAACGGGGAGCTGATTGAAGCACGGGAGAGCAGAGACTAAGCAACTCAAGACGTCGCATCAACGGAGCTTAAATCTGACAAGTAAGGTTGTCAATTTGTAGAGTCCAACCACTCTCTTCCCGTGGAGAATTGAGTGTAGAGTTTGAATTGCCAAACTCAATAGATTTGGTTGTAGGACCTAAGCCCAGTTGTAGGGCCGAATCAAGTCTCCTGGGGAGCCTCCGGTGGGAGTATACACTAGGTTCAGTTGTAGGACCTTGGCTTAGTTGTAGATCCTACAACTATTGAGATTCAGTTTTAGGACATTGGCTTATGTGCGAAGCCTAAATTGGGGTTCAGTTGTAGGACCTTAGCTCTTGAGGAGAGCCTAAATTGTCAAGTCTCTAAGAGGAGCCACCGACATGGGTGTGTATGTGGTCCACCAAAACAAGTGCATAAGTGAGGTTCTTGAGTAGGACCTGGTCCTTGTGTAGAATTGTAAGATTGGGAGGAACCTATTTAAAACTCTTAGATTGTGAGGTGAACCTAATTTAAAACCCTATAGTGAAATCTGGTATACTTAAGAGGTGAGTACAACAATCGGGAGTGAAGTAGACAAGTAGTCAAACCATTATACATCGTTGTATTTTTTATGTAATTGAGCACTTTCTACTTATGCATTATATGTTTAGTTGCTTAATTAGAATGTATGCTAAGTGCTTGATAGGTATATTCACATACATATAGCTTCACTTCTAGACTAGGTGCTTGATTAGTATATTCTTATAGTCTGAACATTGCATATAGATTAGTTGCTTGATAATCACATCATTTGTAATCTATGTGCTTAGGCTAGTTTGCTTATTGCTTTATCATTTGCTAGTCTATGTGATTGGACCACTTAGACTTGGAAGCTGAAGTGCTCTTGCTTACTTAATATACATTGTTAATTAAGTCGAGTAGGCGAAAAGAATTTTAAAAATGTCCTAATCACCCCCCTCTAAGACTTAGACATAATTCTACTAGCTCCATTCTTGCTTCCGCACGCATAACGCCTCAAGTGTGAGCCATAGGCGCAATTTGACTTTTATGGCATGAGTCAAAATGGAGGCAGATGGAAGTCCTGAATAAAGGGAGTAGTGACAATGACTCCCACCATTAAAACCTTCCCAAGGTCCAGTATCATATTATTTGTCATCTAACTTGTTCATAAGGTCACATATACCTAGATGAAGGGAAAACATAAATATTATCTTCATCCAAAACTTCTGTGGCCCCTAAGAGGTTTTCAGTTGTAGTTTCTTGTGGTGTGGTCCACTTGTGCGTTCGTTCTGCCTCATTTTTTGTATCATCAACTAAAATGATTTTTAAAAATGGATGTACAAAGTGGATGAAACATATAGCATAGTGGGCCCCATAGAGCCCCTACAGGACTGTCCGTCTCTAGCTAGGTCCTGGTAGGGAGTAACCAATCGGCGCCCATCAATGAGGATAATAGTTGAAAGAGCTCTGATTTATGGCATCATTATGATAAAAGCCTCTGTGTCATAAGCTTTTTTTTAGCCTTTTGGGCACTGTTTGTCATTTTCAAGCGTGGCGTGAAAGTTGAGAGGGCCTTTTGAGAATGGGGTGTAGGCCCCACCAAATCGAATGTTGGGACCACCCATTAGCCGATCTGATCTGTTCACTTTATTCGGACATTTATGAACCCATAGGAGGGTCATTTCAAAATAATTTTTGGAGCTTTCTGTGGCCCACAACTGCTATAACGTTGTGAGTTAATTCCGAACTGTTTCCTCCTATGTGATCTATCCATGATGAGTTTTGCCTTCAAACTTGGATAGATGATATGAAATTAAAGCCCATTTCTGCTCCAAGACTATCCGATGGGCCCCAAATAAGACTATGGGATGGGTTCAATAGATGGCTCCCTTACGCGAGAAAGGCCATTTAGCCTTTTTCTTATTTTCTTCTTCTTTTTTTCCCGGGAGTGGACCATTTGGTCATTAGAACAGTTGTCACCTTCATGGGACCCACTCTGGCGTGTATCCGGCATCATTCCCTCAGTTTCAACGAGCTTCTGAGTGTTTTTTTTTTTTTTTTTTTAGAGATTTTCGGTCACAATCTCTGGCGTAAAAGTTATGACAGACAAATGTAGGTTTAAGTTAGGATAATAGTGGCTTTTGTATGTTTTTTTGTGGGTATCAATGTTAGGAGTTTGTGAAAGGGAGGAGGGTGTGGTGGTTTCCTTTATAATTGTTCTTATTTTTTTATTGGTATGAAAGGTGCGAGTTTGTGAAAGAGATGAATTTTGTAACGAAAGAATGTTATAATGGATGGATTTTAAAATGGAAGAATGTTGGAATGGATGAATGTGATGAATGTTGAAATGGATGAATGTAGTAGTAGAAGAATGTTGAAATGGATGGATGAACGGTCATAACTATCATAACTTCATATGGGTTGCAGATCCCAAGAAAATTGGCCCACTTTTGGGCAGTCAAATGGTGTCCAAATGAGATGATTCCAAAGCTATTTGAAAGTTTATCAAATTCATTTCCAACAATTACAAGATCACCCAAATCAGACATGTAACGAGGGAGTTATGACAGTTTTCATTGGATGAGTGAGTATCGACGAATGACAATGATTTTTAGCCCAATTTTAGGCAATCAAGTAGTGTCCAAATAAGGTGATTCCAAAGTCATTTGAAAGTTCATCAAATTACCTTTCTAATAAGTATAAGATAACTTAAATCGGACATGTAACGAGGGAATTATGACCGTTTTCGTCAGATTTGCAAACGACAATGAGTATCGGCGAATGACGGTGACTTTGGGCCCACTTTTGGGAAATCAAATGGTGTCCAAATGAGGTGATTCCAAATCCATCTGAAAGTTCATCAAACTAACTTTCCAACAAGTATGAGATCACCCAAATCAGACATGTAATGAGGGACTTATGACTGTTTTCGCCGATACACACTGACCTTCACCAATACTCACTGACCATCATTGGTCCAGCCATCTTCTCTTCAACATTCTTCTTCTTCTTCTTCTTCAACAATCCATACATGGTGACTGGGGACATGTAATCATCCAGTCATTGTAAATTTAGGGCCATGCTCCATCCATTGTGGGGTTCACAACTCGAAATACCTGGTTTATAAGCATAGTTCTAACACTCACTGACTTGCACCAAACTCGGCTGAACTCGTGGCAAAAGTTGGAGCCGAGTCACAATGAAACTCAGTCCTGGAGTGACTCAGTTTTGTTTTCTGACTCATCGAGAGACACGGAGAAGACTCGACCGCTCGCTTAACTCAATGCAACTTGTAGTGGATTCACCTTAGTTTGTCAGAATGTTTGATTGCAAAAGTATAGAAGGGAAATGTTGAGACCTCTGCCAAAATAGGTGATGTTCTTAACCATCAAGCCATGCAATGTGTAGCTCTTAGGTTCTATATTTTATATTACTTATGCTAAAGTACTGTTTTAAATATTTTCTACTAATCCTAGTATTTTTAATGTTATAACTATTAAATGTAGAGTCAGGTTGAACTATAGTTTAAGTACACATGCCACCCGTGAAGTGTGTATGTCATCATCTACAAATATCATCTATGTTACTTCTCATGAGAAAAGATCCTCATTGTCAAGTGGTGCCATGGTGTGTGCTGTGAAGGCCATTACAAGGCCGTAAAGGTCGTTACATAAAGGTAACAGTGGCAACTGTTACATGTTACAGGGTCGTAAAGCCTGTAACAACGGTTGTGGAAAAAATGATCCCTAACTGCCATTAATGGCCCGTTACGCCCACTATAAAGGCTTTAACAGACCCATAATGGTATTTTAAGGTATAGATATACAATTTTTGAATATATATTTTCAATATTACAAGGCAAATATAGGTTTTCAAGGTTTTTTTTTTCAATGAAAAAAAAAAAAGACTGTAAAGGCCATTACGAGGTCTGTAACAACTAGGGCTATACATCGAGTTGAGGTGAGCCAAGCTTGACTTGACTTGTCTATGCTCTCCTCAAGTTCGAGCTCGAGCTCACCCTCGAGCTTACCATTGAAGCTTGCCTTGTTTGCTAAAACTTTCGAGGCGAGCTCGAGGCGAGCTAGTGGACCGAGTTGAGGTGAGCTTACCTAGAGTTGAGTCGAGCTTGCTCCCAGCTTAATTTATTATATTTTTTACTACAAAATACAAATTAAAAGTCAACAACATTAAGTTCAATAAGTCACACATATATTAGGGGAGAATAGTATTTCTACAGGTGGGACCCCACCATTAAAATGACCTAGCTCTAATCGATTTTTTCTTTGGCTAGGTCACACACGCATTGAATGCAGACCACTAGTAATATTTTCTGACCATAATTAACATAGTACATGCATAGCTCACCACATGAATGGACTGCCCTGACTATTGTGTGGACCATCTTCATGATGAGACCCAGCTGATTGATTGATCAGATGCACCACCTCCCTCGTAAAATTGCAATCAATAGTTGCATATGGTGTTTGGTCTTACCATAGCCCCTGTTTTGTATATATGTATGGTGTGTGGTCTCACCGTAGCACTTATGTTTGTGTAGCGTGTAAAACACACAACCACTGTGTGCTCACCTTTTTTCATACTTGAAATTACTCAATCCATCAGATATGCTCAACAAGGAATGTTCTTACCTGAACAAAATAGTAGGATTAAGAAACCCTTCAACGTTTGAAGGTTTTATATGTCCTAAGCTTGGACCCCAATGTGTGTGTGGGGGAGAGGGGCCAAGATATAAAAAGATTAGGGTTTTTTCTTTTTTTAACAAATATTTATATGAAACGAGTCGAGTTTGAGCTTGAATCGAGTCGAGTAGAGTCGAGTGACCCAATGGTTGAACTTGACTTGATTTCTGACTCGAGCTCCTAAATGAAGCTTGGCTTGACTTGTTCTACTGAGTCGAGTCGAGCCGAGGTGAGCTTTTTCAAGTCGAGTCGATCGAGTTTCTCGAGCTGACTCGGCTCATGACCAGCCCTAGTAACAGCCATTACGACCTGTATTGTAAAAGCCGTATCAGAAAAGTAACGATGGTGGCCGTTATGGCCACCGTTACCGTTACGGAATACCTTGGGTGGTGCAGAGAAAGACAGACTCTCAGGCAATTATGTTTGAGTTTTTAGGATGCTGTGCCATTTTTTTTTATTTTTTTTTATGATGTTAGGTGTTCTTGCCAGTGAGACAATTCCCCGCAGATTCACGCAATCACTGGCAAACAACATGCATCAGGTAATCCTAAGACGCGGAATCAAACTTGCGGCTGTAGGGAGCACACCCCATTTTGAGGAGGGTTTGCCATTTTTATTATAAAAACTGCAAAATTAGCTTTAGCAATTGGCCTTTTCTTAAGTAAAATGGTTTTACATCCGTCGAAGCACTCTCATTATTGGAACTCCTGGAGAGATTCTCTGATAGAAATTACCCTTCAATGAATGGTAGTTTACATTGTAACCTAGCCTTCCTATGATATACCAAGGAGTTCTAGACCTACTACCCGTCCCAAGATTCCCAACGGAGTCGGCTCTATCAAGGTTCTCAATAGATCATAAGCATGGTGTGCTGTAACGCTGTTATGGGGCCATAAAGGCTGTTATATAAATGCATCGGTGGCAACTGTTACACTTTATGAAGTTGTAACAGCTGTAATAGCCATTACGGAAAAAAATGACCCATAACGGCCCATTACGTCCTCCATGATGGTTGTAACAGCCCCATAACAGTCCATTACAGGGCCGATACAAGTTCTTCGAGTTTTTTTTTTTTTTTCCTTAATAAAAGAAAAGGGACACCATAATGGCTGTTACAAGGGCCATAAAGGCCAGTTAGAGCCTATATCGTAAAGGTAATGGTGGTAGCCATTACGGCTACCATTACCGTTACGGAATACCTTGATCAATAATCTACATGTGCTATAACGGTCATTATAGAAAAAAATATAGTTTACCATTCGTAACGGCCACATGGAAATACATGTTATGAAGTTGTAATGGCCACTATGGAAAAAATGACCCATAACTGGCCGTTACACCCCCGTAACAGATTTTTCAGTTTTTTTGTTTTTAATAAAGAGAGAGAGAGAGAGAGAGAGAGAGAGAGAGAGAGACTGCAACTACCATTATAAGGGTTCAAAACAGCTATTACGGCCCGTATCGTAAAAGTAACATTGGTGGCCATTATGACCACCGTTTTACCGATACGGAATACCTTGATCATAAGCATCTTGTTGATCATCTGAGTCTTCAATACAATTGAAAGGTGTCCCATTGATAATGTCAATCTCTGACATCAGTGCCTCGTTCATTTGCTTACTGACAATGGTACTGGATTTTCGACTTGGGTTAGGCTACAAATTTTGATTACAACAGATGAACATAAAAACATCAAATTTAGATAATGTTCCTCAATTTACACGTGCAAAGTTACAAAAATTACCTCTCTTCCGATTTCAATGATACTCCCTTGTACAATTGCACACGTTCCTTCAAGGCATCTCGCCGGGGTCGGGCCACTGTATTGTTCGGATCGAAAAGAAGCACTTCCTCAAAAGCTTTTAGAGCAGCTCTCAAATCTTTCTTCTTCTCATAGGCATCGCCTAGGTTGTTCCAGGCCGTGACATATCCTGGTTGGATTTTCACTGCATTCTCAAACTGGGATATTCCCTTTTCAAGCTTTCCATCACGGACATAGCTGACACCAAGAGCATTGTATACCTGATTCAACAGTTTGAGGAAAGGTCTATCAAAACCACCAAGGTTAGCAAAATGCAGTGAGGAAAAAGATGGAAGCAGCTGACACACAATATATAACCACTGTAACAGCACTCTTCTGAGATCAATACCCACATTCGTTATATTGGTCAACTGTTTTTTCCTTTTCACATTTCCCGTAAAGCATTCACAAATTTCACTTTGTCATTATCAACTGGCTTCTTCGCAATCTTGTCAACCATGCATGGTTCATTTATGAAGAGATTATTCACCAATCAAATAAGATAACTGCTAATTTGCTTCATGAAGAATTCAATTACTCATACCTCACTTTCAAAAAGAGTTATTAGTAGATGTCATCTCACCAAATTCAAATTGCTAGAAACAAACTGCAAACTGATAGGTAGATTGTCCCCAATTCAGAATTCATTTTCCTTGGGGTCTGTTGGTATAGTGTCAAAAGAAAAGAAAATAAATGAAAATGAAGCACTTTTGCTTGTTGGGGAGATTTCACTAAAGAAAATGAACTGCAAACTGGTAAGTAGTTTGTCCCCAATTCAGAGTTCATTTTCCTTCCCTTGGGGTCTGTTGGGATAGTGTGAAAACAAAAGAAAGTGAAGCACTTTTCCTTGTTTGCGAGATTTTACTAAAGAAAACAAAAGAAAATGAAGCATTTCTCCTTATTTGTGAGATTTCACTATGCTTGGATAGCAATCGAAATAATGGATTCCACCAAGCAATCATTAACCAAACACCAAAGTCAATTTCTCAAGTACAAGATACTGATGTGTTACTTGTGGGAGGAAAATGAGATTTTCACTTGCTATCCAAACAAAACCCCCAAAAATGGCATCCATGGGAATCCATGTTTCAATGGTGCTCATGGAATCCATCTTGGATAAATCATTGCAATTTTCTTTTCGTTCCTTTTCTTTTTCCACTATCCAAACCAGGCCCTTATTTCTACTGCATGAGTGGTGGTTGTAAATGACGAGATTGGAAACAACCACAATTAGTACATTAACAACATTCCAAAATTCATCCAATCATAATTTTAATAAAAACAAAATGTGCTGATAACTTGTTATAACATAAACCTGCGTAGCATATGACTCCATTAGAAAAGCATGCCATATGCACACATATCATACATAGGTAGTGCACAGGACTGATCTAACAATAATGGGCAAACTGTGTGGGCTAAGGGTTCTATCCTCAGTAGTTAGTACAGCCGATACAGGGGGCAAACAGAGGCTAATTTAGTGCAATATATATTAAAAATGGAAGCAACACCCAAAGGCACAAGGGTTTTTAAGAGCCACAGCCAAGTTTATTTCTATCCACTTAGCAAGAATTACAAAATCGTGCATTTGACCATGGTCTGCCCTCAGTTCTAACTGTGGCCAGGCATGTTGCCTAAATATGCCTGGTTATAGTTACATTAAAAGCTTACCAGCTAAGCAGTTGCCCACGGTTGCAGGGAGTGGTTGGCAGTTCCAGACACTTGCTGGACTCTTGCACACATGGAAACCAAGCAAATGGGGAAAGTAGGCAGTTATGAGGTAGCAGGCTGTAGTGACTTGTCTTGTGGCACAATGAGGCCCAATACACATGGCAGCATTTATAATCAAGAATAACTGTAATGTAAACTTTTTTTTTAGCAATAACTGTAATGTAACTATAACAAGGCCTATGTAGGCAATGGCTCGGTTCTGCAGGACAGACCATGTGCGAGTACACTGCACTATGCTTGTAATCCTTGCTAAGTGGATACTAATAAACTTGTGCTGTGGCCCTCTGAGTCTTTGTTTGTTGCTTTCACTGTTATTATATATTGCCCCCCTGTCCCAGTTATTTGAGACTGGCATTCTCTTGGCAAAAGTTCAGTGGATGGTTAGCTGCTTGACATCAACCTCCTCCCATAGGGACCAGAGGGCATATCACTATCAGGCAGCATTCTATATGGATTGAGCATGAATCTGCGACTTTGAAAGGACTATCAATCATAGTTCTAGTCTCTAATAAGTTGATGGGGTTGAAGTAATGACCCTGTAATCATAATTTATAACACGTCTGAGTCTTGAACTGTAACATACCTGTGAGAGATCTTGATCATCTCCATCCCATTTCTCAACTGCCTGCTGCAAGTATTTAATAGCAGCTGGGTAGAATTTCCGCCTCAACATCACTGCACCAAGCTCAAAATATGCTGTGGCATTCGCATCACCACTTCGAACTTGTTCCTGAACAGCCAAAAAGAGAAGAAAGAAAAGAATTAGCTTGATCATCACTACCACCACAACCTTGCTCCAGTTATTTGCAGTCAGCTTTTATGAATCCTGTCTCACCAATCATTCCTACTTAAAGAGTAGTGGTCGGGTGGGGTTGTGTCGGGTGGTCGGTCTATGACAGGTAGAGAAAATTAATAAACTCCAAGTTATGTGATGACATAAAGTTAAGAAGCTATTGTAGAAGAAAAACTACATAACTATGATAAAGATATCACATCCATAAAAACTTCGAGCAGTTCTTGGATGAAGGCCGAAACTGGAATTTTAGAAGTCGAGACTTTTTTAGAATAGAAAGTTGGAAGGGATATTTGAAAACTGTAACATCTATTAGCATACATAGAAAAATATATAGACAGCTTGAACTAATGAAAGTACAAGGGATCCTCATCCCTTTATTTCTTGACAACACTTTCAAGGATAGAGAGCAGAAATTATTGTACAGATTTTGGAGTATTTGCCTTCATTCCATGATGAAGTATGTGATTTCAATCATTTTTAAAAAGGGGGTTTCTAATTCCTGTAAAGACTGAGCACAGTTTCGCAATTGTTTTGAACGAAAAAGAAAAAGGGACCAAGTAAGAATGCATTCACCTGCAACTCTTTAGCAGAAAGGTCGAGCTCTCTACGAACAAGGACTTGACGGATGACGAAGAAGGTTCCAACTCCAAGAAACCCCAATAATATAAGCAGGTAAGACAGCTGAATTCCCAATTCAAACAGCTCCCCAGTCTCATAAATCACATTTGCTCTCACCCCTTCGCTTGAATGGGCTACTTGTACAGAACTTAACCATGCCGTTACTCCACATGCAAGAGCAGATAATTGCGGTGACGGCTTTTTGACACTGTCAACATCCTCACCACTTTCTAAGATCCACATGCAATCTGCGACAAGGCAATAGGATTTGATGAGATGATTCTTATGGCATAAATCACCAAAAACATGTAATACATGGAAGCAAACTCATATGTCATGCTAAGAAGCTGGAATAAGATGCATAGATATAAACTCATAGCAGTTTTTCATTTAAAAAAAAAAAAAGTTACAGTGGTTCTAAGAGATGCAAAGAGTTAAAGAGAGTTGTGTAATTTTTGTGGTAGTTACTCATTCTGCACAGAGAAGAAGTTCATCCGCTTTCTGTTTCAGAAAGATACAAAAATACCATTGGTTCTTTTGAGAGAACGTGAGCAAAATGCAGTCTAATGTTCAAAAAACTCATTGGTTGACCTGGAATTGGGCCCAATCGACTTTTGCATTTTCTTTTTTCTGTCTCAATCTTATTAGAGGAAAAAAGATGAAGAAATAAAAAAGTTTTGTAGCGAGTATTAACTCCTGTTTCAGAAAAATCATCCAAGTCCACCATTGATTTTTACCACATTTTTTCTACAAAACTAGAGACTTTCATTGTTCAAGTTAAACCCTGAAAGTGAGAGACTAACTCCGAAGTCAAGCCCAAGAGATTGGTTTGGAAATTATAATACTCCTTAAGTCTAATAAACATTCAATTTTTGCGAGCACAAAAATATGAAAACTCTACAAAAATCAAATATGACAAAATGGATTCTATATTTATTATTTGTTGTGAAGAACAAAGGGTGTCATTGGGGACAATCAATTTGTCGTGTCCATGAGGCCTATGATGTCTTTGTAGTTTAACCAGTTGCCTATTAAGCATTTAATATGAAATGTGCTTTCCACCAGCTGTGTGGCCATCAAGTGGAAGTGACTCTAGAAATCAAATTGTATAGGTTCTTAAATAATTTAGTTTTTTCAGCTTTCTTAAACATGCTGCAATGCAATCAGCATCTCATTTAGAGAACTACTAGTAGTTTTTAATGTGACAAAAACAAATATAACACTGAGAAATGGATTGGTGTTCAAATTACCATGGAGGGATGAAAATGAATTATACTTTGAGAACTCAGCATTACCTTCCTGAATGTTTTTTATTAAGGACTTCATCTTCAGCTCCCCTTCAAACATCTGCCTTCCTCCACAACAAAGAGCAGTGCAAATATAAAAAATCATCAACATCCAATTGCATACTAAAGTGCATGTGATTAGCTATTCTATTACCAAATGACAAACAGGGAAAGAAAAAAGAAGTATAAGGATGAACTATGCTAACATTCCTATCTATGGGTGAACTTTGTTAAAATTAACCAGGTGAATTGTTCATCCATCTGGACCAAATTTACGCCAATTAGATGCCCCTCACTTCTGATCAGTGGCTTTTGTAGACTCTCGATGAACTTCAAAAAATTAGGAGACTGATTGAGTAATTAGGAATTCAGGATAATCCAACCAGTGCAACTTTTGGGCTAAGATCCAATTCAAGAGGGTGCCTTTTGATTGGATGGTCCAGAATTGCTACAGATCTGCCTTCAAGGAATAATAGCATTACATGTGCACTGCCCAAGGGTGTTGTGTTCCCATGGCCCCCATCTTTTCCCCACAACATGCATATGCTACTCGACCAATGTCTTAAATTTTGGATGGCACCACCTTCCGAAAATGTTATCAGTCCAATGCCCCGAATTGCCAAAACTAGGAAACTGATCAAGCGGTTATGAACATCCGCTCAGTAAGAATTTGGGCTATAGCCAATCAAAAAGGTGTACCATATGCAATGGTCTAGAAAAGTAAGCACATGCACCGATTGTATGCAGTGAATGTTGCCATAGTTAATCCACCAGTACCCTGACATGGACACTTATGCAGAAAGAAGGATACAACGTCGCAGTTTTCTAAAAACAAAAAAGAGGACTTGTGGGTGACCCTCCGATACATGAGAACTTTTCATACAAAACAAGAAAAAATGACATCACCACTTCATCATTTTATATTGTATTTAAAGACTTTTTACAAAATAATAACAATATAAAACCACAAATTAATGTCATGGTGCTGGGCATTAAAAAAGCTGACACTGTGAAGTTCCAATGTTCCATAGCATAATCCAGAATTCCTATAAAAGAAAAAAATGATGACGTGGTGCGATCATCTGCTCAATGATATTTTTGGGCTAATTGCATATCAGAGAGTATCTCATCTATAGAATAGTCTAAATGGGTAAGCATGTGCACTGACTGTATCTGGTGAATGTTGGCCGCCTGCATGGGTGATGTTATAGAGAACCCAAATTGTAAAACTCCTTTAGATTAAGAAATTCAAAAGTACTCCGGCACGCCACACAATGCTCTGAAAACAAAGTAGTTCCTATCGATTAAGAGAAAACACTAAATTTGGATGCCCCTTAATAACACTTCCCTGTGAAAGTAGTAGTATGGTCATCATTGGCCATCCATGGCATGCACCTCCTTCCCTTGGTCATCCCATCATCATGGTGGGGTGCACCTGTTGGACGGGTTGTGCATGTAACATACTCTAATTGGTGAAGCAATCCTACCTCCTACCCTCTTATTTGTGGGCACTTGTTTGCGAAGATAGGACCGATGGATATTTTTCATTTTTAACCATCCAATAATTGTTTTTGGGTTCACATAGAGAGATGATCAAATAAGCTTATTGGGTTCATGATATATCTAACCATCTGATAGATGAACTTTTCGCCCAATCATGGTTTCAATCAAGTTCATGATCCACTATCTTATTTGTTGAAATAGGACCATTACATAGTCTTACTATTTAACCATCCAATAAACAGTCACATGAACCATCATACTCTTCTAGGTTAACATGTCAAACGAAGACATTTATCACACAGACTGCTGTCTTGGAGGTCTCCAACATTTTGGATGAAAAGGCAAATATGGAATTCAATATATTAGTTGCAGTAGTCACAGCTCGTGCATCAGTAATTTCTTGGAATGAGGAAAACATTGTCAAACAACCACTTGATCTAAAAGCTCGAGCTGTTAGAGGATGGCGTATCAATGTATATCAAGGGACTTCAACACTCCCCCACACGTGTGGGGTGGAACTCCGCACATGAACATATTGGGCAAGGGTGGAGGGACACTCATAGCTCACACCCAGGTGGAGGGATAATCACATCTCACACCATAAACGGCCCCCCGTGGGAGAATATATTACCAGTGGCATATTTGCTACTTCCAGGATTTGAACACAGGACCTTCCGCTCTAATACCATGTCAAACAACCACTTGATCTAAAAGCTCGAGCTGTTAGAGGATGGCGTATCAATGTATATCAAGGGACTTCAACAAACATATGGTAGAAGATCCACAACAACATTGGTGAAATTGGCCAAGCACTCAACCCATAGATGCAATTATTAATGGTCAAGGGTCCACATGCTATGATAACATTTGTATACATAAAGAGACTTTCTTTCGCTTGTGAGACACTATGAAAGAAAAGTGTGACATGAATGGTACATTTGGAGTTTCACTGGAAGAAGAATTAGTGATGTCAGTCATCATATTAAGAATCATATAATGGACCACCACTTCAATCATTCGGGTGAAACAAGTAGCCGCAACTTTAACAAGGTACTTAATGGAATCATCAAACTGCATTGTGACTTTTTGAAACCACCCAGAATGGAATGCCTCCCAAAATAATAAACAGTACAAGGTTTTTCCCATATTTTCAAGTTAGTGTGCAGGTATATTTCATTTCATAACTATCTTTTTTAAAAGTAATAAAACAACTTACAGGATTTAATTCTATTTAGGGATGTGTTAGAGCCATAAATAACACACAATTCCAACGATGGTCACCTTAGAAAAGTGAGCCATGTATCATAATCAATCCGTTTCCAAAAATGTATTGGCAAGCTGCACTTTCAATTTAAATTTTCAATACATTCTTAAGGAGTGGAAATGGTCAGCAGCAGATTCAAGGGTGTTGGCAGATGCACTCACACAAAGAGACAAGCTTGTTATTCAGAAAGGTATTAACTTAGCCACACTATGTATTATAATTAAATATTTAATTTTTAGTGACATGCACTTTCTCCTTGTAGGTAAATATTACTTAAATGACACGGGTTTTCCAAACAAGATTGGTTTCCTAGCACCCTTTCCTGGAGTCTGGTATCATCTTAAGAAATTTAGGTAGAGTTATTATCCTAGGGATATTAAAAAAATTTATTTAATCTTTAGCATTCGTCATTGTGCATTTAGAGTGTTAAAGATTCAATTTCCTATATTAAAGACAACCCCAACTCATCCATTACGTACACGAGTGAAAATAATATTCATGTGTTGTATCTTGCATAATCATATTGTAAATGATAATCTTGATATTGACCACAATTTAGAAATAACAAATGAAGACAACATGGAGGAAGATGGTGGCCCAGAGGAAAGCCAGGATGAAGAAGTCTGTGGTAACAGTGGAAAATGAAGGTGGTGGTGTCAACTTAGATGAAGGTGGTAAAGAGGGGCCAGGCCAAGCTAGCATTGAGAGCAAAGTAGGGAGAGCTAGTGGGAGAGGCTAAGGTGGACCAAGAATAGATTAAGCAATGTGATTAATTATGTTGACATAGGAAAAATACTTTTCCCATGTTGCATCAAAGCCAATGCTAGAACAAAGGGCCCCATGCACACAACCAAGAGTTAAAGCGGGACAGTTGTTGACAATGGAAAAGGCATGGTCAATCACCACCATTCCCCACAAGGATTTTCCTCATTTTAATCATTATTCCCTTTTTATGCATGTGTTGTGAGAATCCAAGCTTTTTAGGATACACTCTTATGGGAAAATTGAAGCATTCTGAGACCCCTGACAACCTACTCAAGAGTGTCTCCAAGGCTCTGTGCCTGCCTGGCTCCACTCCATATGACCATATGTAGGAAATTTGGCTAAGTGCTTATCACGTTAACCATCATTAGTTAGCACAAGATGAACCGTGCTCATCAGCAAGCTAGAGTACGTCTAGTCCTTACACTGATTAAGGTCAACGTTAGACCTCTTCTAGCCCTTCGCCCCAATGGTCAAGGCTAGTGCGAGGCCTCACTTCCACCTTTTGCACTCACTGCCCAAGGGTAGCATGGAGTTTAGACAAGCTTCCAAAAGGCTAAGTCCATAACGCACCAACTATTCAAGGGTAGTGCGACACCACTCTATGTAATAAGATCCTGTCTGCGCCAATGACCAAGGTCAGTGCAGGTCAACATGAATCGCCTAGTGTGCGCCGACGAAACTTCTCTGAGTTGTGCAATGGCGACGAAACCATCCCTAATATAAATAGCCCTACGAGCATTTCATTTGAGGCATTGGTTCCCCAGATATCCCCATGAGCTCTTCGAGATCTCCTTTTCTACTTTCCTTGCACTACGCTAAGGCATGGACCAAGTAAGTACTGACAGTTTAAGGACTTGTCTCTCTCACTCATCATGGCTTCACATTCGCCATGGTCCTCGGCAGTGGCTCCACGCCTACTATCTGTGTCCCCAGCAGTGGCTTCGCGCTTCCTGTCTGAGCCCTAGTAGTGGCTCGACTGTCAATTGTTTTATTCCAGCGGCAACGTCCACACTAAGTGTTGCGAGCATTGAGCAAAGGCTCATCTTTGTACGCCCAGGACCTCTGGAAGAAGCTTCACACTATCCATCTAGAGGCCCCAAGTAGAGGTTATGCACTGACTATTGGATCCTTCAATAGCTCTCCCCGAAGGTCACACGCTTGCTGTTAAGGCAATACGAGCTATACATGCTATCTTCCTACCTAAGCAAGGCATAAACAACAAGGCCACATGAGTCCTCCAGAATTTGGAAGGTTCCATTGATCAATGATCTAGAAACTCTAAATATGAGGATCATGGATTACGGCATATGCATCATTTGCATCTCCCGCGCTAGAGACTACCTCTCTTTGGGTTTTTCCTTCTAACCAGGGCTTGTAATCAAGGGCCCATGCCAAACCACAGCCTGGAATGTAACTTTTGTTCCTAGATTAATGAAAGCCTTTCGACAGGGTAGCATTTTTGGGTGTACATCTTGGCAACATCTCCTCTCTATCATTATTTTTTCTTAATCATCAAATTGATTGTATTCCGATAACTTTTTTCATTATGAGTGTGAATGTTGACTATATTGTACTAAACGATCATAGTTTGGAATGTTAATGCATTATTTTTTAGGAATGTCTCAACATTTGAAATAAATGTTATCATGTCTTACCTGCAATTTGAAAATGATTCTTTCTTATGCCTTATCTTGCCTCCATATGTTAAAATCTTAAAAATGCCGTAACAATTGAAAGCAAGCAGCAACAGCCGAAAAATCGTCATTACTTAAACTCCTGTTTCATGGACCAACACATGGCTGACATACTTATTGAGCAAGTAAATTTAAAAGTTGAAGTGTGACCATGATTCTAAGACTGCTAAGATGAACACAGTAACAAGGGCAGTGGAAGAGAGGTTCCATGTCCCTTTAGATGTGGACAACAATAAAAACCATCTACGAACATAGCGCAAACATTTCAACCTAGTGAGGGAAGTTGAATAAAAGTGGTTTTGGTTGGAAGAAGGAATGTAAATGGGTAACTGCAAATGAAGAAATTTGGAAAGAATTAATCAAGGTGAAGTACCAAAAAAAAAAAAAACTTGTCCTTCATATTCATTTATATTTCTTATAGAATGCCAATGAAGAGTATCTAATATCTAAATTTTTTATTTTCATAGTCAAACCCTAAGGTTCAAAAAATAAATAAATAAATAAAAATAAGAAGAAGTCATTCACACTCTACAAGGAGATAGGGATTATATATGAAAAGGACAATGATATGTGAAACATATCAAGCATTCTCAAGTGATATTGTAGAAGACGAAGCCCAATCACATCATCCAATGGATGACATTTCAATTTTCCCGTTACCCTTTGGAGAATTTGAATCATATACATATTTGGACGATGAGTTTTCAGAGGGGAAATTAGCAAGCTCAACGATTCGAGAGAATTGCTCCTCCAAATGTGGAAACATCAGCTTTAAGGTTGGCAAAGAAAAAGCTAACTCTTTATGGGAGTGTGATGCAAAGATTGGACCACCTCCACAACGCAATAGACAGATATGCTAAGAGGGAATTAGAACTAGACAAGAAAATGTGTGGGAGGAATTGTAAAATCTCTTAACCATCACTAACAACGTCATTGGAAGGCCTCTAGCTACCTACAAGAAGACCAAATTTAATTAAGCATTTTCTTAAAATTCAGACCGAGTTTAAACATATATAGTTGATGAAGAACATTTCGTTATAATTTTTTTCTACATGCAATTTTTTAGACTTTTTTTTTTTTTAAGATCATTATTTTAGACTTGTTTTATACGATAACTATTGAAAACTTATGTTTAAACATTTTTTTTATTACTATTTAATTTTATGGTAGTTTATAATTAATTCTTTATATTTAGTAGTTTCTTCTCATATAAGGGCACTTGAATTAGTAGACCCACTTCTGCAGCCCACCTAATGCTTGGTTTAGCATAAGGATTGGCCTTGCGCTTTATTGAGATATGATCAATCCAATGATCCATCTTAAATGAAGCCTTTATATGTCATCAGAAGATTTTATAAGGATTTACTTATCCAAGCTCTATCTCGTGTGAATACCCCATTACAATTGTAACAATTTAGGGGCTGTTTGGATGCTTGTAACTTCTATAAAATGTAACAAAGTTACAGGTAAGTAAGTTACTAGTTGGTGTTTGGGGGAGAAAAGTTACAGTTAACTTTCTCTCAACCTGTAACTTTCTTACCGGAAAATGATCCAAAAAAATCACAAGGAGAAATGTCATTTTTCAAGCTACCTGTAACTTTCTTACCGCCAACAGTTTGAAATTTTGAATTCGAAATTTCTTAGGAGAAGCACAGGTGCGTTGAAGGAGGGATGGGTGGCCATTGAAGGCTCTTGAAGGATGAGCGGCCATTAAAGGCTCTTGAAGGATGAGGTAGCCAGTAGGTTTACTCGTATTGAAGCCGGTAGGTGGCCCTCTCTCTCTCTCTCATCCAACTCCAGTAGAGATGTCCTAAAACCCCTTTTTTTTTCTTCATCAATTTTTTTTTATCTTGCATCATGGCTTGAGATGAACGTAGGTTTGGCTATGATGTTGCTATAGCCACGTGGCTACTAGTTGGTGCTCTGTAGGGCCCACAATCTTGTATGTGTTTTATCCACGCCGTCCATCCATTTTTCCAAATCATTTTAGGGCTTGATCCAAAAAATGAGGCAAATCTAAACTTCAGGTGGACCACACCGCAGGAAAACAGTAGTAATTGAGTGTCCGCCATTAAAAACCTCCTAGGGGCCATTGTAATGTTTGTTTGACATCCAACCTGTTGATTAGGTCATATGGACGTGGATGAAGGGAAAAAACAAATATCAGTTTGATCCAAAACTTTCGTGGCCCCCAATAAGTTTTTATTGGTGTCAATCAACACAGTTTCATGTGATGTGGTCCACTTGAGATTTGGATCTACCTTACTTTTGAGCCCATGCCATAAAATGATCTGAAAAAATGGATGGGCAGCGTGGATGAAACACATACATTATGGTGGGGCCTATGGAGCACTGACCAGTAGGCACCTGGCTACCCGCAATGTCAAAAGCCAAACCACGACTGCTACTTGATGGTTCTCTATGGGCCCCACTATGATTTATGTGTTTAATCCATGTTGTCCATCTATTTCAGATTATTATTTTAGGGTATGATTCCAAAAAAGAGGAAGATCCAACTCTAAAGTGGAAGTGGACTACACCACAGGAAACAATGGTGATATAATGATTACCAATAAAAACTTTCAGGGGGCCCACCGTTATGTTTATTTCCCATCCAACCTGTTGATTTGGTCACACAAACCTGGATGAAGGTAAAACACAATTTCCAGCTGATGAATACATGGGCCCACTTTTATGTAGATATTTTGAATATGTGGGCCCACTTTTATGGCCCAACTAATGAATAATTTAGCCTAAAAATTGGCTCAACTATTCATTTAGATGGGCTCAATAATATAGCATATTTTTATATAAGCTTTTTTATGTGTTAATTTGATTTTTAAACGATTCCCTACTCAAAACTCTGGTTGGTATGAATATATAGCTTCCTATTTATGACTAAGTTATAGGTTACCCAAACACAAAAACTAAGTTACCTGTAAGTAAGTTACAACTTACATCCAAACATGATTATCTGTAATTTACTTACACTTGTAACTAAGGTGACGTTTGGTAAACTGAAAAATAAGGTCTGAAAATTAATTTTAGTGCTGAATTTTAGTACTTACAAGTACTGGAAAATCTGTTTGGTAATTTGTCTGAAAAAAGTCATAATATCTTAAATTAAGTGCTTTTTTCATAAAAATCTGTTTGGTGAGCACAAACCATAAATGTCTAAAAATTGGCAATTTGTCATATTTACCCCTTTTGTCTCAATTTCCATCTTTTGTAAAGTATGAGATAAAATATGTTATTGTCATTCACATACATCTCTCAAACATAATATTTGAATTAATGGACCATGCATTGCCTTCTTCTTAATAGAACAATCATTACCCTTCGGTTAGTGTCCTTGAATTCAACCATTAAACATCTCATATTTAATTGATAAATGCCGATTTGAAGGTTAGGATTATCTAATATTTATTTATTTATTATTATCATTATTATTTTTTCATGATCCATCCATAGTGAGCCCCATCTTAATAGCATTTTTTACAAGTGTGTTATTCCACCAAATTTGTATCATTCGTGGTTCAACAATTGCTAGGTTAAGCAATCAGAACCAATCGATTGATGGCATTCAATCAACACTTTTCCTGTGTTGTCATCCACCTAAGATTTGGATCGGCTTCTTTTTTTTGTCTTATGCCCTAAAATAAGCTAGTAAAATAGATGGACAACATAGATAAAACACATACATCATGATGGGCCCCACAAAACACTTTCATATAACCTGAGTATCAAGCCATCCCTTGGCCATCCAAAAAAAAATTGAGATGGCCCACCTTGACATCTATGTGAAATTTGCACCATCCCACCATTTTACCAGCTTATTTTAGGGCATGAGCCTAAAAATGAGGTTGATCCAAATCTCAAGTGGACCACACTATAGGAAACAAGTTGAATGCCCGCCATTAAAAACTACTTGGGGTCACATAAGTTTTTGGATCAAGCTGATGTTTGCATTTTCCCACCATCCATGTCTGTGTGACCTACTCAACAGGTTGGATGGGAAATAAACATTACAGTGGGTCCCAGGAGGCGGATTGAAGGCTCAAGTGGACCACACCAGGAGAAGCAATGGCGATTGAAAGCTTATCGTTGAAAACTTATTGGGGGGCACAAAAATTTAAAATCAAGCTGATATTTATGTTTTCCCTTTATACAGGTCCATGTGAGGTTATGAGCAGGTTAGATGGCAAATAAACATCACGGTGGGCTCTAGGAAGTTTTCAATGGTAGGAATTTAATCTCCACTGCTTCTTGCGGTGTTGTCCCCTTGAGCCTTCGATCCAGCTCTTTTTTGGGCTCATGCCCTAAGATGATATGTCAAAATGGATGGACGGCATGGATAAAACATTTACATCATGATGGGCCCTACAAATCCCCTAACAGGACCGGCAATCTCTAGTCATGGTGGAGGCAGCGCCCAAATCCACGCCAGGCAATCTGCATCCGCACCTAGTCCGCTTCCCGTTCGCCATGGGCGCGAATTTATTAACAAAGGCGCATGGGCAGCTAGGTGTGGTCCACCATGATGTTTGTGAGAAATCCACTCCATCCATCCTCTTTTTGAGCTCATTTTAGGACATGAGAATAAAATTACAAATTCAAGCGAGCTACCCAAGAGGGAAAATTGGGGAAAAAATGCATACCGTTGAAACCTTCTTGGGCTCCACCTTGAGTTTTATATTCCATCCAAACCGTCTATAAACCGTTTATAAGGTCATTATCATTGGTATGAACTGAAAACACAAAAGACTTATTTTGATACAAAACATCCTGTGGCTATATGAATGTTTCAACCGTGGTTGTTCAATCCCCGCTATTTCCTCTAGTGTGGCCCACTTAAGTTTTGGATCCACCTCGTTTTTTGTCGTATGTCATAAAATGAGCTCACAAAATGTATAGACGGAGTGGATTTTTCACAAATATTAAGGTGGGCGCCCACGCATGAACTTATGGAGAGGCTTTTGGCAAGAAATCTACCTCCGCAATGTTAGGGACAACCTTCTTACTCGTGGCACAATTCCATCAACACCACCATAATGTATGTGTTAGATCCATACTGTCTATCCATTTTTTTTAGATCATTTTAGGTCATGACCCAAAAAATGAGACAGATCCAAAGCTCAAGCTCAAGTGGACCGCACCACATAAAACAGTGAGGATTGAATGCATGACATTGAAAACTTCTTGGGCCACAGAAGTTTTGGATCAAGCAAATATTTTTGTTTTCCTTTCATCCGGGTCTACGTGACCTAACGAAAAGATATGATGACAAATAAATATCATGACAGCACTTAAGAAGGTTTCAACGGTGGGTGTCAGCATCCCCACAACCTTTTTTGGTGTGGTCCACTTGAGCTTTGGGGTTGCCTCAATTTCTGGCTCATGCCCTAAAATAATTTGGCAAAATGGATGAATGGTGTGGATATAATGCATGCATCATAATGGCTAGGTATCCCAAAACGGTTACGTATCGACCGTATCAGCCTATATGTAACGGAAACGGTCATGACCGTTACGCGTTACGGGGTCAAAACGGCCAGTAACGGCCGTTACGGAAAAAACAGGCCGTAACGGCCCCGTATCGGACCGTAACAACCCCGTAACGGTCTTATAACAGTTTTTTTCAAAAAATTAAAAAGGGCTGTATCAGCCGATACGGGGTGCGTAACGGCCGTTACGGCCCGTATCATAACGGTAACGGTGGTGGCCGTTACGGCCACCGTTACCGTTATGGGACACCTTGGGCCAAAGAGCTTTGGCACATCAAGATGTCTTCCACCTTACGCAATTAGCCCCACAAAAGGCCAAGGGTAAAGTTGCCATTTACAAAAAAATTTAATTCAAAATCACTTACTGCATTCCACGTTAAGTATTAAGCAAAAAAGGGAAGCTTAAATAAAGTCGTATTTTTTTAGTGAAAACTGAAATTAAGCGCATAGTTTTTTAGATTTATCAAACGATCTGAAACAGAAAAATCACTGAAAATAGCCCACTTCAGTGATAAGGTCTGAAATTAAGCTTTACCAAACAGGCCCTAAGTTACCTGTAACTTACAACTAAAAAAACTTACAGGCATCCAAACGCAGCCTTACAGGTTATGCAAACACAGACAAAGTGTTTGCCTATAAACACTTTATAGTTTAAAGCCAAAAAGGACAGACTATAAACACTATATACCTCAAATGACCTTTAATCGAAGCCGTTAATCCACTGGGCCCAATAATGGGAAGGTCTATGCCCCGGAATTCCAGCTGGTCCACATTTAACAGGCCCTGAGCAGAATCTGACTGTTGGAATCATCATACGATGGACGCCTTTGAATTCTCCCATCCATGATGAGCCCGCCAGATCAATGGGCTGGATCACCAAAAAGGTCGACCAATGTATACAGTCTGTCAGAACGAACAAATCACCCAATCCAAAACTATAAAACTAAAGAGATACTATTAATTCTCTAAGATATTTAACAACCAAATGGAATTTTATCATACTATACTTGTCAAAATATGATTGACAGAATCAAAACTATGGGAAGAAAGATAAACCACAAAAAAGACATGAATTCCGCATACTCAAGGAATACAAGATAGATAGATAGATAGATAGAGAGAGAGAGAGAGAGAGAGAGAGAGAGAGAGAGAGAGAGAGAGTCCCAATGCAAATTCAAAATGGGATTTTAGACAATGGCTACAGACACGAACTGCATCTGAATTCCCGCATCCCCATTGCAGTACAATGTGAGAGCAGACCCAATACCTTCCCCTATTGAATCAAAGAAACAGTAAAAGCCTGAGAAGGAGAACGAAGACACAATCAGACGTACCTGATCGTTTGTAGGCGAAGAAGAAGAGACAGGGGATGCCGTTGCTGGAGGAGAGAATTTCCGAAACCCTAATCTAACGGCTCTGGAACTGAGATTCTGGTGTGGCGTTTTCAAGGGAAGGAGTTTCGGTAAGAAGCTTTCCATACAAGGCGAAGCAAAAGAAGACGAAGAAGAAGATAAGAGCTTAGAGAGAGATGGATGGGAAGCAGATGGGGAATGACAGAGAAATGCCATTTCAGAGGGAGAGAGATTTCAGTAGAGCTTGCTAGCTTTATCGATAGCTTTTACAACGTAAGCGAGCGGGGAGCGATTTTATCCGAAAAAAAAGAAAAAGAAAAAAGAAAATCATACTCTGACAAGGCAGGATGGTTAGCGGACGCGGATTGAGTACTGCGGACGCGACCGGGTGCTATCCGGATAACAGCTTAGTGAGTGTTACCCCTACCGCGGGGCCCACCTTGATGATGTATTGTATATTCATACCTTCCATCCGTTTCTACAGATCATTTGAGGACTGGGTCCCAAAATTAAGTAGATCCAAATCACAGGTGGACCATGACGCAGTAAACAGTGGTGATTAAGTGCCTCACCATTAAAAATTCCAAAGGACCTATGTCAACTTAAGATTCTGGTAACAGCTCCTCCCAAGTATTCGCCCTTCTTTAGGTGAGCTCCTTTCTAAACCTGAAAGCCAACGAAAAAAACTAAGGGTGGCTGGCGCTTGGCCGTTGGCCCTCCGAAGCTTAAGTCAGGTGGGACTCGATAGTAAGATGAAGCGTGAGACGTAGGTTTAGAGATTACATACATTTGTCATCAATGAGGTCATCTATTTATACATATCCGGATGATCCAGTTTGTTATGCAAGCCGTCGAGATCACTGCTGATTTCAAGGGATAAGGTGTTTATTTAGTTAATCCTTATCCTTAAACAAATGGATGGCATAACCACTTTAGATGTCTAGTTGATTACGCCTAATCATAGAGATTCCTCATGATTCGAGGCTACGAATAGAGACAAGCCCAAAACTGGCCTATAGGGGCTGCTGGTACTATAAGATGAGAGACGTCCCTACCAGAGACCAGAGATCAGGGCGGCTCGCATCATAGGGGTGTCATCACTTGATGACCAGAGATCATGGCCACCCACATCCTGCGACCAGTGACCAGTCCTGCTCATATATTTAAGAGTGTATAGGGACGCGTCTATGCGATATACGAGCTGCGACCATATGGGCTCGTTGGTCGAATGATTAGGTCGTGACTTCACAGAGTCAAAGGTGCTCGAGGGTCTTGGGTCTTCAAACCTCTTCAACGACCAACTTTATTCTATAACAGTTGCCCCCAAGTCCTTAGCGTTGTGGAGTTTAAGCGAATGACTTGTCTGCACATGTAACCGCCTAATACCTTTTTCGGAGGAGAAGCCGCACATGATTGAGCCACCATTTATAAGCGCTAGCTTTCCGCAGCTTTTCGACCAGGAGGAAATGAAGCAGTGCCAGCCACGTGTCTCCGGAGTTAATGACCGTGCCCGTTCGACTGTCGTGTCAAACGAATAGGTCGCCGCGTGTCGCCCAAATCTTAAAGAAATGATTGCTTATAAATATCCAAGCCTACAGAGGTTTCTTTATTTCGAAGTTTCATTGACGATTTCAAAAAAATTCTGTCCTTCTTCTCTCCATGTTCCTGTCTCTGTCTGGCGTGACCTTCATTTTTTCTTTGAGGTATTGCCCTTTCCTTGTTTTCTTCCTTGAACGCCAATGGTGAGAGATTCCGATGACGAAGCTGTCCCTTTGGGGGATGCAACTTCGGATTCCTCTTTCTCAAACAATGCAAGGGTCCCTGCGGGGAGATACTCTGTGTCCAGGTATCCTTCGATAATGATGGAGGAACGATTAAATGAGTTACGGGAAAGATACCGGATCCTTGACTTCGTCATTCTCCGGTTACCTAGAGAGGGAGAGACTCTGGATTCTCTACCTCCAAGCTGCGTGGCTTTGTATAACTATTTTTTCATTCTTGGTGTGTGTCTTCCTCTTCATCCCTTTATCCAAAACGTACTTCGTATTTACAAAATTGCCCCTGGACAACTCATCGTAAATGGCTGGAGGGTTGCTCTGAGTGCTTTTGTTCTCTGGAAACATGCCGAAAATGAAGATTTAACCGTTGAAGAATTCCTTAAAATGTTTCAACTCAAAAAGGCTCCTTCCATTGAGGGTTGGTATTACATATGCTACTGGCACCGAGATAATTATATTTTAGGAAAACCCACTTCGAATTACCCTGGGTAGAGGAGACGATGGTTTTATGCCTCCGAAAATTGGGAATCTGACGTTAGGTCCAACCTTGGGGGCCATAACGTAAGTTGCTTCTTTGGTGAAGGTGGGTAGATCTTCATTTCTCCACAATTTTTGTAGTAGTTTTAATCTCGTATTTACCCAGCTCTACTCGTGTTCGCAGGTATTCCGACCGGAGGAAAGCCTAGTTTGAAAGGGGGGATTAACGAGAAGATTGTTAAAATCTACAAACTATCGGTTAGCGATAGGAATATCGAGTCACCCTCTCGCTTCCACGACTTGCTGCTTCCGGACTGATATCTCAGGAGGAAGTCACGATGGCAAATGTTGGTGAGAAGAAAGGATTGTTACCCCGTCTGAGAGGTACCACTTCAAAGAGATAAAAGAAGATGACGGCCGATCCATCTAATCCATTTGGTTGATCGGATGAGCATACTCGAGGCTCGCAACCATGCGACCCTCTTCCTGAGATTGTGACAAGTGCTCCGATTGTTCCTCCAGAGCCACCGGTCATTGACATCATTGATAACTCCCCAAGAGGTGATGAGGTGGGGTCAAGTCGTCCCTCGAGTGAAGGGCATCGCGAGCCTGATGCTGCTCGCAAGTTGGTTCCTACTTGTGAGCCATATGTTGCTTATGATGCGAGCACTACTGGATTGGTCGTGGCTCAGCCATCTGGAGTTGGGAAGTTCAATATCACAAGTCACTTGCATCCGATTTGCAAGTTTATATTTGATAACATCACTCCGCAGACTTTTGGTACTCTTCCCAAGCCTAGTCCCGAGGATCTCTCTCTGGATGCGGGGGTGAAGATGATCCAGGTAAAAATACTTCAATTTTAGCTTGTTTTCTCCTCCTTCTTTTTTTTTTATTTTTGGGATCCTTGTTCCTTTGGTAACACCTTTTTTACTTTTTGAGCAGGTACTAGACCTCATTATACGGACGAGACATGATATTATAGCTGCTCGCCGTATTATTGATGAGGCTGAGGAGAAGAGGCTTACTCTGGAGAAGGCGATCCAAGAAAGGGATCAAGTCATCAAGTCTCATGAGACTCTGGTCGCGAAGATGAATGAGGAGAGAAAAATCCTCATTGAAAAGATCCAGGTCTTGACTGACAGGTATCAATCATTGGATACGAACTTCGCGAGACTCATGGAGATGAAGGAGAAGATCGAGAAGAGAGAGAGAGAGAGAGAGAGAGAGAGAGAGTCTTCCGCTAAGATAAAATTTCTCTGGAGGAGCAGCTTGCTGAAAGCAGGTCGCGACTGAAAGAAGTCATCGATAGCTTGGAGAAGGAAAGGTCTATTCTCGAGCAGCTCAAAGATGATTCCATTCGTTGGGAGGAGGAGAGAGTGGCCTATGTCAAAATGTTATCCGAAGAGGGGCCCCGAGCAGTCATGGAATTCAGTACTTCATAGTTGTACGACGACGAGCTATACGAGTCATACGATGTTGGCTGCGACTTTCCGTTGAGAGTAGTGCAGCGGATATCTCCATCATTCAATATGGAGGAATTCGAGAGGGTCGCGGCCGTCGTCGCTACTGAAGAGAGATCAGCCACTGAAAATGAAGCTACGGAAGCTACCCAAGCTGCGGGGGTTCCCGAGGTGGGCCCTGAGGTCGAGAGTAGCGCACCTCCTCCAAGTGACGCTCTGGAATGAGCATCTCCTCCTTTTTTATGTTGATCTTGGTCTCTCCCTTCTTCTTATTGTAAAAACAATCTTGATGTTTCCCTTTGAATGAATTCTAATAAAAAAAATCATCTTGACATTTTGGCTTCTCCTAGCAATAAATTATTTGAATGTTGAATGCATAGACACTTAACTCATGAAAAATGAGTTAGGCTCAATTAGGGGGTCTTGGTGACCATGTTCGCATAGAGATAGACTGGTCTATCGATTTAGACTTTGGCTCTGTAGTAAGCAGAAGATTTGGTTAAGAGAACTTTTGTCTTCTCTTCAGGGCTGTTCTGGTCCAAAGCGGAGCAGCGACTAAATTATGAGATTTATAGTTGAGTAACCATAATGAAAGAAATGATCTTTATTCAAACGTGATTGATGTGGCTTAATACATGAATGCTTTATGGATAATATTGAAGTAGATGCTCCACGTGCCAGGGGCGACGTAGTGGTCTTCATCGCATGTCTTCTAGATAATATGTACCTGGTCGTACAATCTTGATAACCCGATAGGGGCCTTCCCAATTCGGATCTAACGAACGAGCTGGTGTTCCAAGATTTTGTCTAAGCACCAAATTACCAAGCTGAAAAGCTCTGGATTTGACATTTGCGTTGCGATAGCGAGCTATACGCTGTTGGTAAGTTGCTGCTCAAAGTCGGGATACGTCCCTTCTTTCTTTTAAAAAATCGAGATGAAGCCTCAGACCCTCTTCGTTGCTTGCTGGTTCGTATTGCTCCGTTCGATACGAGGGTACTTCAACTTCGACTAGAACAACTGCTTTAGTACCGAATGCTAGAGAGAAAGGGGTTTCTCCAGTCGACGTACGAGTTGTCATTCTGTAAGCCCATAGGACTTCAGGTAAAAGTCCAGGCCACATACCTTTACGCTCATCAAATTTAGTTTTCAGATGATGTTTGATAATCTTATTGACTACCTCAACTTGCCCATTAGCCTGAGGATGATATGGGGAGGTTCAAACTACTTCGTATCCTCCATTTCTCGCAAAACTCGAAGAACGCAGCGTTGTCAAACTGTTTCCCGTTGTCAGTGATTATAGTATGGGGGAGCCCATAATGGCATATGATATTTCTCCATATGAATTTTGTAGTCTGTTTTTTAGTGATTGTGGTTAAATGTTTTGCCTCGACCCATTTGGTGAAGTAATCGACTTCTACAATTGCGAACATGTTCTAGCCTTTCCCGGTGGGTAATGGTTCGATTATATTGATTCCTCATTGGGCGAAAGGCCAAGGGCAATCCATCGGCGTTATTTGTTCAGATGGCACGCGAGGGATTGGAGAATATCGCTGGCATTTGTCTCATTTCTTGAAAAATTCGATTGCATCCGCCTTCATGGTGGGTCAATAGTACCCTTACTTTATGGCTTTATATGCTAAAGACCGTCCCTTGGGATGATTACCGCATGCCCCCTGATGTATTTCATCGAGAACACAGTGTGCTTCTTTTAGATGGAGACACATTAAGTATGATAAAGTAAAACTTTTACGTAATAGTATTCCGTTTTGTAAGGTGTACCTGGAAGCACGGTAACGAATTTGTCGCACAGATTTTCTATCGTCTGGGAGTTGTCCGTTTTTTAGGTAAAAGATGATGGGATCCATCTAGCATGGAGATAAATGTAATGTGACCACTTGCTTTGAAATGACTTGATCAATACTCGGAGAATGGAGATGCTCGATAGAAACAGATCGCGTTAAATCAGACTCTGGTGCGGAAGCTAACTTTGCTAGAGAATCTACGAGCTTATTCTTCTCAGTGAGGAATGTGAATTATCTCATATTTACTGAGTTTTACGAGCAGGATAAGTCCTCGAGATTTATACAAAGCTATAGACACCCCACCTTCGGACTACAATGTTAGTAGAGATAGCTGAATGAATTGAGGACCATACCCCAAAATCCTAGGTCCTAAACCCAGCCAAACTCACCCTTGTAAGCCCCAATCCATAGCCTAGCTCAAGCCTGAACCCAGTCAACTCACCCCTAAACATCAGCTCAAAAAAACCCCATAAGAAAAATCAGTAAAAAATTCTTAAAAAGTTAAAATTGGTGAGTCAACCCTGCTGAGCCAAATCACCGAGTCAACTCACTGAGTTAGTCCAGCCTTTGCACCTAATCAACGCATCGTGTTAATCCATCTTTCAAACCCAGTCAACTCACCTAGTTCCTAGCCACAGCTTTGGAGTAGCTCCGAACCTCGAACCTTGGGCTTTGCTGCTTCAGGATCGGGGCTCGTAGCTCCGAAGCTGGAGCAAAGAGTCCACACGAGCGGCCCCCAGGGTGTCGCCCAAGCCTATTTACGCAGGTTGCCATTGCTCGCAGCTATAAATTCCCCATTCCCTCTCCTGTTTCAGCATCTCTCAACTCTCAGAGAAATTCCATAAATTTTGAGTTCATATCCACCCCCTTTAGCCCATTCCTCCATCAAGGAGAGCTCGAGTGAGAAGAGCCTAACCCAAGTTTAGCCCAGCCTGATCCTGGTCCAAGTCTCCTAAGCTACCCAAGTCCTAATCTTAGCCACTCGAAGCAAACCCTTACGACACCTCCGTCCATCCAGCTACTCTTTATTAGCATCATCTTATTCGCATTTAGCATAAGTACAACATTTACTATTCTTCCAACCCCCCTGCTTATCATATTACTGCAAACACTTTGATTATTCAAATACACAGCATGCCCCACATAAAGCACTTGTCAGTTCGAGTGTATGCTCTGGGCTTGCCTGTTAATGGAAACCTGCCCATCAGAAACTCTTACTGTTCAGACCTACATTCATGCATCATATCATTCATGAGAGTGTACGAGGATTAAATCAGACTTTCAAGTATCAGTTCGATTCTGTGAAGTAGAGATCGTACTTCAGTAGGGGCAGAGTGGGGTGCTTAACATCTTCCCACCCTGTAACCGTGATCCCTTACCTCGAATCTCTTGCCGCAGATCAAAATGAGTCATTTTAGAGGAAGGAATCTTCGGATTCCCTTTTCTAACGTTTCTACAGGGTCTAGCCGACTGTAGATTTAAAATAACTGGCTAGTGGCGACTCTGGTCTTATACGAACTCATTCAAACATATCCAATTTAACACGACAACCCGAAAAAAGGCCCTCGAGAACGAGGCGAACCAATGGCATAACGACGATTCGCGCACACACCCCCCTTTTTCAAAAGGGAGGGTCAAGAGCGCGGAAAGGCGAGCGTCCACAAAATGGCGACTCCGCTGGGGAGATGCTAGTCCCACTAGTCGTGATCCAGCTTGAAAAACGGAATCCCTCATGTACTTGAAAGTCATTAGTCTTCATACAATCTCATCTGCATAGCATTTCATCCAAAAAACAAAAAAAAATAGAAAATCCCAAAACCTAGGGAAAAAAAAAGAGTAAGGCATATTCCTCACCATTGCGCCTCCTCGGGCTCAACGTCTTTGGAAACGACTTCCCTTCCGCAGCATAATCCGCACTCGAGCTCAGCAAGCCATGTCCGACCACGAAGAGGAAGCTCACCTCTTCCCTGCCCTCGACATGGCCGAAACACAACCTCCTAGCGCAACAACTAATTGAGAATACACCAATCATGCAAGAATTGACACAAGGAATGAAAGCAATGCAAAAAATGCTTTTGCAATTCATGCAAGCACAAGCTACTACAGCAGCCAGCAGTTAAGTTGGCCCAATTCAGCAACCTCAACAACCATCTAAGGCCCTCCCGGCCTCTAGTTCATCCTAACCACAACCACCAGGGATCACTCAGGACTTTCGATACCCTCCTAACAGGGGCCTTCAATCAGAACAACCCTCAACGTCAGGGTATTTCTTCCAATATCCTCCTACAAATGAGAGCCATTTTCAGTCACACCCCACAACCAGAACTCCCAACCAATTCCAATATCCTCTCTCGAATGGGAGTTCCAGCCAATTTCAATATCCTTATGTGACTGGGATTTCTTTGCAGTCTCCCTTCTCAGCTCCAGTCCAACAAAGTCCCTACAATGGGAGTAATTACCAGGCCCAACCTCTTTCAAGCAAAAATCATAGGAGCATCAATGACACCAATTATTATGAAAGGGGGCCATCTTAGTCCTGGCAAGGGGCAAGATCTCCTTCATCTGGTCCCTCTGAAATAGAGCAACTCCGAGAGCAGATACAAGAGATGAAGAGGAAGTGAAGCAACAAGGGGCAGATCTTCCATCCACTAAGTTCAAGGACCTGTGCCCATTTCCCGATGCGATGCTACCTCAAGGCTTTCAGGTACCAAAATTTAAAAGATATGATGGGACAAGGTGTGCTGTAGACCACCTACGAGCTTTCTGTGGAGAGCTTGATGCCATGGCGGGCAATGATGGAGCACTCATCTGCCTGTTTCAAAAATCTCTGAAGGGCGATGCCCTAGACTGGTATACATCATTGAACTGCTATCGCATCAGGATGTGGGAACAGCTTTCCTAGGCTTTTGTTGACAGATTCGCATACAATCTTAACTCAGCACCTAGAAGGGCGGATCTTACAACCTTAAGGCAGGGGAGTGATGAATCATTATCAGCTTACATTGGACTGGTGGCGGGCAATGGCTACTAGAATGAAGACACACATCGACGATGAGGAGAAAATCTCCATGATCATCAACTCGACAAATTCGAGTATCTTTGGATACCTCGTCTCATATTCGTATGCCAACTTTACCCAACTCATCCGCGCCGGGGAACAAGTCAAAGCCAGAATAAGGGCTGAGATGATCTCCCATTGGTGGCCTCAGCAGGCCTCTCCAGTACAACCGATAGTGGAAGGTGAGTCTACTGGATACGAGAGCGATAATGATAGTGTTCCCATCTCCCATCCAATGGAAGAAGACGATCTTATCGCCTCTACCAAAGACATACTATTCCTCCCTCAGCATGGACAACCGTAGCAACAACAACAGCTGAGATGGAGCCCACAATGCCCTTATCTATGTTGGCAAGGGAGACCCCCAACCAATCCAATTTCAAAACCCCTCATCCTATAAGGGGCATCTCCAGTCGGTCTAATCTCCGCAATGCAAGGGGCACCTCCTGCCTATCCAGCTGTCATTAGCCAAGAAGAGCCTCCTCTCCAGTTTATTCGTGCCATTAACTCTAGTTCAGAATTCGAGCCTCTCATCCTGCAAGGGGCACCCTCAGTTATTTTAATCCCAGAGCCCATCATTATGCAAGGGGCACCTTCAGTCGGTTCATTTTTCGCACCCATTTCTAACCATGGGCACAATCAGCCCATCTCAGTCAACCAAGGGGACAATCTCCTTAGCACAATATCAGCAAACCAGGGGCATGGTCTGCTCAGTTTGAGCCAGGCGCAAATCCTACCCATCTCAGCATCAATCAACCAGGGGCACAACCTGCCCGTCTCAACACTAGTCAGTCAGGGGCACAGCTTGCCCACTTCGGCTTACCAGGGGCAAAGCTTACCCATCTCTCCATCAAGCAATCAGGGGCACAACTTGCCCGCCGCACTTGTCTATTCGGCTTCTACTTCAGCCATCATCCTCCAAGAAGAAGACCCTTCCTTGGACATCATGCCACATGCCCTAGCAGAATTGGGGCCCAACTTGAATTATGTGGCCATTATCGAGTAGGTCGAAGGGGAGATTGATGTCCAGGTTTTGATCGGTCCAAAAACATCAACCATCACTCTTCAGGTCTTGGACATCTCAGCTTCATTCTATCTCCTCCCCGATCGGACCTGGTTTCACAGAATCGATGTCATCTTTTCAAATCTTCACCAAAGGGTCAGGCACATCTTAAGAGATAGGGCGATCACCATCATCACCGATCCCGAACAAATTCTCATGGTAGAAGCATCCAACCTTCGAGAGCCTACCATCCCAGCCATGGACGTACAACACTCTAATGGGGAGGTCTCATACCAAAGTCTCGAGTTTCACAATACAAATTACTTCTCTTGCGCATGTCCCATCGGATCAAACTACGTATTCCTTCCTGCCGAGCATTAAACCTTCTACTATCAACTTGAATATCAAGACTCGACCCAAATCATGGAGGTTCAAGAAGATATGGTAGAAGAAGACTGCGATATCAGCTTACTCTGATTAGGAAACCAAAGCGCGGGAGTATCAGAAGAAGACGAGGTCGTTAAGAAGAAGTCAATCCCTGCATCTGCACACCAATCCAATTTATCAATGCAGGGATTATCTACCCTGATGATGGGCTGAATTCCACCTTCGATGATCAAGTGAGTAAATTGAGTCTGATAGAGTTGCCCAAAGAAGACTCAGGCAAGGGGCAGGAATTTCTCCTGATCGACTAGGACTGCCGTCCTAGTCCCACCTCAGCCAGATGAACCCGAAGAGCTGCAATACATCGGGGATGAGCCAGGGAGAAATCGCATCCGACATCGACTCGGAGCCCAATTTCAGATATATCATGACGTTTTGGCATAATGATGAGGTTTGGCCTGCTGATCCTCTTGGTCCTGCTTCCTGAGGGGAAGGAGTGCAGGGCAGTAACAAGTTTGTAGTCCCTATGACGGCAATAAAAGTCGATAGTGCTCAGCTCCCCGAGCCGAATCAGATAACCCCTGGTTTGCATCGCTGTCTTGCTCGGGGTTTTAAAAAAAAAAACTTCAAAAAAATTAGAAGATTCAAAAACCCAAAACAACAAATATTTCAATTTTTTTTTCAAAATTTCACAAAATTCGAAAGTTCAAAAAAAAAAAATCCAGATATTCACAAAATTCCAAAAAAAAAACTTTTAAAGCCAAAAAAAAAATCTTTCAAAAATCTCAAGCAATAAAGTGCGAAGTCTGTTTGTCAAAGCACTTGAGTATGAAGTTAACTCATATGATTTTGATTTAGAGTTGGACTTCAAACTCAAGGGTCTGGACAAAGCCAAATGATGTGGAAAATGATGGCTCGGCTCCCGAACTAAAGGATCTTCTCAAAAATTTCGAATCTAAGGCCAATGTTGTAGCCGATGATTTTGAGGTAGTAAACTTGGGGACACCCGAGATCCCTAGGGAAGTACGCATTGGAAAATCGTTACCACCAGAGATGAAGTAGAGGATGATAGAGTTCCTAACTCTAAGATTGTCTAACTTCGCTTTCTCATATGAAGACATGTCGGGGCTCGATGAAGAGCTCGTTGTACACCATCTGCCGACTAAGCCAGATATGAAGCCAGTGAAGCAGAAACTTCAAATAATGAAGTCAGAATGGGCTCTGAAAGTTCGAGATGAAGTCATCAAGTAGTACAATGCGGGATTCTTGGTAGTCTCCAACTACCTTGAATGGCTCGCCAACATCGTACCAGTACCGAAGAAGGATGGTAAGGTTTGAATGTGCATCGACTTTCGAGATGTCAACAAAGCTAGTCCTAAAGATGACTTTCCTTTGCCACATATTGACACTCTGGTCGACAACTACTGCCGGGTACAAGATCTTCTCATTCATGGACGGGTTCTCAGGTTACAATCAGATCAAGATGGCCGTCGAAGATCGTGAAAAGACATCTTTATCACTCCCTGGGGAACCTTCTGTTATGGGGTAATGTCGTTCGGTCTGAAGAACGCAGGAGAAACATATCAGCGAGCAATGACAGCATTATTCCACGATATGATGAATAAAGAACTTGAAGTATATGTGGATGATATGATCGTCAAATCTCGCACAGTTGAAGAACACTTTGAAGATCTGAAGAAGTTATTCAACAGATTAGAAAAGTACAAGCTCCGTCTCAACCCTCGGAAATGTGTCTTCGGTGCAACGGGAGGCAAACTCCTTGGCTTTATGGTGAGCAAGGAGGGCATCAGGGTCGACGAAACTAAAACTAGAGCAATCATCGAAATGCCCCCTCCTAAAACAGAGAAAGAAATCTGTGGTTTCCTCGGTAGAATTTAATACATCAGTCGCTTCATCGCACAGCTCACACCTATCTGTGAACCCATATTCAAGCTCCTTTGGAAGAACGTTCCAAAAGAATGGAATGACGATTGCCAAGTTGCCTTCGACCGCATCAAGAAGTATCTCATGAATCCTCCAGTTCTAGTACCGCCCACTCCCGAACGGCCACTATTGTTATACATCTCGGTAGTAGCAGAAGCCATTGGATGTGTTCTTAGCCAGCACGAAGAGACCCGGAAGAAAAAACAAGCAATATACTATTTGAGCCGAAAGTTCATCGACTACGAGATCAGGTATTCCTCGATCGAGAAGACTTGCCTCCCCCTAGTCTGGGCAACTCAGTGGCTCCGTCAATACATGATTGCGTTCCCTATTCTCCTCCTCGCTCACATGGATCCGCTCAAATACCTGTTTGAGAAACCAGCACTCACTGAAAGGATAGCTAAATGGCAACTACTCCTGTCTGAATTTGACATCACCTATGTCACTCAGATGGCAATCAAGGGGCAGGCCCTCGCCGATCATCTCGCCGCTCATTCTCTCCTGGATTATCAACCGCTCGAGACATTCTTCCCTGATGAAGATCTCTTGCTCATCGAAGGTGAAGAAGAGAAGAAGAAAGATGAGTGGACGTTATTCTTCAATGGTGTAGCAAATTCTAAAGGAAGTGGTATCAGAGCAATCCTCTACTCTCCAGACGATGTCCCTATTCCTATCTCAAGGCACATAGCATTCAAGTGCACCAACAACATGGCAGAGTATGAAGCATGCGTCGGTCTAAGGGAAGCCATAATCTTGGGCATCAAAAGGCTACGAGTATTTGGAGGCTCATAGATTATCATCAATCAGACCAATGGCGAATGGAAAACCAAGTTGATACCATATCATGTGTACCTGAAAAATCTGATCGAAGAATTCAAAGAAATCACCTTCTCATTCATGCCCAGGGCCAAGAATTACTTTGCAGATGCTCTCGCTACACTTGCATCAATGCTCGAGATCCCAAAAGGAGCTTCAGAATGGGAGCTCATAGTCGAAACTCAAGATGAACCTGTTTTCTGCCTACAAATAGAAGAAGCCGAAGTTGCCCCTGACAAACCCTGGTATGCCAACATTAAGCAATATTTCGAAACCCATGAATATCTGGAGGCAGCAACAACAATAGATCGTCGAACTCTCTAGCGTTTGGCTGACCAGTTCACCATTAGTGGCGATGTTCTTTACAAGCGATCCTATAATCAAGTCCTCCTTCGATGCGTTGACGAAACAGAAGCTGCAAAGATCATGAAAGAAATACATGAAGGAATCTGTGGCCCACACATGAATGGGCACATGATGGCAAAAGAGATTCTACGACTCGACTACTATTGGCTCACCATGGAGACAAACTGCTGCCAGCACGTCAGAAAATGCTTCAAGTGTCAAGAGCATGCGAATCAAATCCATGCCCCCTCCTCAGAACTGTACAACCTGACAACTCCCTAGCCCTTCTCTATGTGGGGACTCAACATCATTGGGAAGATTAGTCCCAAGGCATCAAACAGTCATGAGTATATACTTGTGGCAGTCGACTACTTCACCAAATGGGTAGAAGCAGCCTCGTACACTACGATTGCAGCATCCCAGGTGATCAAATTAATGAAAAACAACATCATATGCCGGTATGGAATCCCTAATGCTATCATCACAGATAATGGGACCCCGTTCGTCAACAAGAAGATGGATGATTTCCTTAGCAAGTTCAAGATTCAACGTCATCGATCGAGCCATTACCATCCTCAGATGAATGGTGGGGTAGAAGCCGCAAACAAGACAATCGTCAGGATACTCGAAAAGATGGTCGTAACTTATCAAGATTGGTCAGATATGCTCCCGTATGCACTTTAGGCATATCGAACGTTTGTACGGTCTGCTACAGGCGTTACTCCTTTCAAGTTTACTTACGAAATGGAAGCAGTTCTACCAGTCGAGGTGGAAATACCGTCACTACGGGTATTATTGGAAAGCGAAATTGAAGAAGGAGAATGGCAATGGGTCAGATTCGATCAGTTGCAGCTAGCAGATGAGAAGTGCATGCGTGCGCGAAGTCATTCCTAGTGTTATCAGAAAAGGATCGCTCGGGCTTACAATAAGAGAGTCCGAAAGAGAAGTTTTAAGGTGGGCGACATTGTCATGAGGAAGATTCTACCGTCGCACCTTCTAGATCCCAGAGGAAAGTTCAAACCCTTATGGGACGGACCGCTGATCGTCAAAGAAGTACTTCCTAGAGGAGCCCTCAGACTCACTAGCATGAGAGGAGTGGATCTTCCTGAGCCAATCAATGCCGACAAAGTGAAAATCTTTCACGGGTAAGTCATTCTGACCTTATCAAGAGTTAAATTAGTAGAGCTGAAGTCAAGGGGTCGAAGTTAAAACCTCTGAGAAATCATTTTGGTCCATCGATAAGTGTTTCAAATAAATGGATTCAAAAGAAAAAAAGGGGGGGGGGGGGGGGGGGGGGGGGGGGGGGATACAAAGAAAAGAATAAAAAAAGAAAGAAAATGAGAAGCCAAAAATAAAACACCCGAGAAAAATCAACCCGAAAGGAAACATAATCATCCATCCATCCATCTCAGAAGGGTCTATAGCTAAGATTGACAGCTCTATCATCCTAACTTAGGATAAGGGCTGAAAGGCTGCCATCGGCTAGCAACAACGGATTCCCGACCTCTAGCCGCCTCACTTATCCAAAAAAAAGAAAGAAAGAAAGAAAAAAGAAAATGTGTGCCTAAACAAAGAGGGCGGAGTAAAAATCTGAAAGAGCGCTCTAAGTAAAAACAGTGGGCATACAACGGACTTAGTGAAAACTCGAAAGGGCGCCGAGGGTAAAAACAGCATAGCTGCCAAGGGGCAGGCAAGATCGAATACCCGGGACATGGTGAAAACCCGAAAGGGCGTCACGGGCAAAAATGACGGGCAAGCTAGACCCAGCGAAAACCCAAAAGGGCATTGCGGATAATAATGGCTAAGGAAAAGAAAAAGAAAAAAAAGAAAGGTACATGAAAGATTCAGGCGACATGAGGATTTAATGGAAGCAAGGATGATGGCCATGAGTTAAGAATTCTTTTAATCTCTGCCCAAACTCTAGGGGAAGGATACCATTACGCACTAGTTTAAGGAGATAAAGACCCTTAGTGAATAATTAAGAAAATCGAGTATGACATCGGCTAAGTCAAATATTCTGATTCCTACATCTAAAAGCACAAGTCCAAATCACGCACAGACAGACAAGCACTTGACACAAATTTTTATTTCATGATTTGCATATATTTTCCAAAAAAAAAAAATCAATCATTTTTCCTTATTCATATATATGAAACAAAAAAAAACTTACAGGGCTTTCAAAATAAACATCCCCCAGCCAACTCACGGAGTGCCTCGTACAAGCGCCTTTCTCCCGATCATTCCTCCCAGAAGGTAAGTATCTCTCTTCCTGCTTTAATGCTTCAATCCTTTTGCGAAAGTGTTTTCCTCATAGGTACCAGCAGGCAATCTAAGATCAGCCCATCAATGTCCATCATGGCCCCATCTCTGTCATCAATCACACCATTTATATGGCCCACACTTGAGAAATGCATAGCCTCAACTATGGCCACTTTTTCAAATTCATATCTACCATCTAATCCATTATCAAAGGCCCCACCAACTAAATATGAAATTTCAACAAGGTCACCATTAATGGAGACATTTAAGACCTCTCCAACCACCATCCTAAATTCTCATCAATTCCCATATTTAAGGCCCCATCTACCCCATCCATTACAGGCATCTCACCTCTTAAGCTCCTTTGGAAATCTGAGGCATGGGACCCACCTTGGTCAGCCATCACAAATCCTCACCATCCATTGCTTGATAAAGGACAAGGCAAGAAGAAGATAAAATGAGAAGAAAGGTGAAGACAAGAGAAGGATACATGGCCGGGATCAAGGATTCAGAGACAGAGAATGTTGAGACAGCAACAGGAAGCAACGATGGAATGTCCGAACCGGGACCAGCCCAGACCGCGCAGGAGAGGAAGTCTGGGGGGCATCTTGGGGGCCGCTTATACAGAAACTCTCCCCCTCTCTCTGCAGGATTGGCTCAAGGGCCCGGTGGTAGGTGAGATTGTCAGTCCACGTCAGCATATGGCACCCTAGGGTCGCCTGTACCTCCAATTCAACCCAAATTTGGACAGAGGTTGATCTTAACCGTCTGAAGCATTCCTCACAAGTCAAATCATGAGGAGCTACGTCCATAATGGGTCTGATCAGTTCAAAAAAGATAAAAGTTGATCAAGTGGGGTCCATAAGCGATCCAGACTGCTCAAAAGCTGAACCATCATGATCCAAACCATTGAAGAGCTTCCTCAAGCTATCAATTTCCAAGATCAAGGGTCCAATCATCAAGATCTTGTTTTTAAGTATGAAAATAGAAGTACAAGAGGGCCTACATGGCCCATTTAAGCAATTCAGACCACTCAAATTACAATCAGCCCCGTCAGAAGCCAAGCAAAGCAAGGTAAGTACGCCCAACCATAAAAACCGTGGTTCGAAGACCTTAAACTACGTCGGGATCAACATCCCGAGAGACTTTTAATAAAACCGAAGCGTTCATGATCGTTCGAATCAAGATCCGACGACTCCGGACATTTTTGTAATATATATATACATTTCTTGCGTCGCTTATACAAAGTCGTGGTCCGAAGACCCTAAACTACGTTGGAATCAAGATCTCGAGGGATTTTCAATAAAAACCGGCATCGATCCCAACCGCTCAGGCCAAGATCTGATGACCTGGATCATTTCGAAAAAATCTCAAAAAATGTGTCACCCCAATCTGTACATAATTTTTTGTCCGAAGACCTTAAACTACGTCGGGATCAAGATCCCGAGGGATTTCATAATAAAAACCATCATTCGATCTCAACCGATCAAGGAAGGGGTCAGATAGACTAGATCTTTTGAAAAATAAAAAAATATGTGTCGTGTTTTCATGTACATAATTTCGGGTCCGAAGACCTTAAACTACACTAGGATTAATTTCTCGGGGGACTTTTTCTGCTTTCAACAAAAAACCAGCATCGACCTCGACCGCTTGGATCAAGGTTCGATAATCCGGATCTTTTAAAAAAAATCACAAAAAGAATATATTTTCAGCATGTACATAATTTTGGGTCCGAAGACCTTAAACTATACTAGGATTAATTTCTCGGGGGACTTTTCTTACTTTCAACTAAAAACCGGCATCGACCTCGACCGCTCGGATTAAGGTTCGATAACCTGGATCATTTCAAAAATACCAAAAAGATTTTAAGCTTTTCATAAAAACTAGTATCAATCTCAATCACTCGAGTTGAAGTTTGGAACTTTCTCAAAATAAAAAAATTTCACCATTAATTTTAACTGCGCAAATCTATCCCCAGCGGTCTGAAGACCTAAAACTACATTGGGATTAACTTCTCAAGGGTTTTCTTTCCCAACTTGTCCTGGACATGGCTGACACTTGATCGTACAGGTGTCTGGAATCTTCTAAACAGGTAAGGGCTGAGGCGGGCAGAACCCCACGATCCTGTTCGTGTTGAACGCACTGTGATAGACAACCTTAATTTAGAAGTCACTATTGAATCTGACGGATGTTCCCTGTTCCTAAAACTCATGAAGGGGATTAAGGCAGTTGGGAGGTGAAGTGCACCCTCACGGAATTGTGAGCTGCATAAGACCCCAAATTGGATTGACAAAGGGAAATGTGAGGATGTGGCTCATTTTGTGGCCGAAGGAGTACGTCGGACGATACGTGGTCTATCTTCATTGCACAGGCAACTTTGTGGGTGTGTTGACTGAAAATGCTCAAAATTCTCTCATCCGAAGATGTAAAACTACGGCACTTAACTGTGTGAGATTCGACTCGCTGACGTAAAATGGATCGGGTGCCTTACCAGCAGTAGAAGCTAGAAATTGATGAAAATTCCATACCTTTCCCTACATTTCAGAAAAATCAGAAAATACCAAAACATTGCAAAATCATCTTTCAAAAATCACAAAATACTTCTCTTGTTTTCAATAAACACCGATCTTTACTCGGATCAAATATTTTTAAAATCATAAAAATATTTCCTTTGTTTTCAATAACCGATCTCCATCCTGACTACTCAGGTAAAGATTCAGACCAAATATTTGTAAAAAATCACAAAAATTGTCACTATCCCTAGTACAGTACTTCAGGAGTCTCGAACTTCGCTCACTCACTTCACAGTTTGGGATGACGGATCTAATCGCCCGCAAATTGAATCTTGACCAAAACTGGCAACCAAACGCCATCCCAATCACACCCATCCCCCAGAAGAACATCTTGAGGTTACAACTGACAACCTCCTTCATCCATCCCCATCAGCAAAGAAACGGCATCTTGAGACGATGGACCTGATCAACCATGGGTCGGGATCTTGACCAACCTGCTACCAAACATCCGCATTGAAAAGAAAATCTCCAGGGAAGCACAACCCTGTAAGCAATAAGCTTAAGGTTCTCCGCATCCCCAGCAAAAGCAAAATCATCGAACTGAAAGAGAATGAGCCAAACCATGCACCCATCATCAAATATGCATCCCCATGCATCAGCATCCATCGCATCAATTATCATGTTTACGACACCTCCATCCATCTAGTTACTCTTTTATTAGCATCATCTTATTCGCATCTAGCATAAGTACAACATTTACTATTCTTCCAACCCCCTTGCTTATCATATCACTGCAAACACTTTGATTATTCAAATACACAGAATGCCCCACATAAAGCACCTGTCAGTTCAAGTGTATGCTCTGGGCTTGCCTGTTAATGGAAAACCTGCCCATCAGAAACTCTTACTGTTCGGACCTAGCCTTCATGCATCATATCATTCATGAGAGTGTACGAGGATTAAATCAGACTTTCAAGTATTAGTTTGATTCTGTGAAGTAGAGACCGTACTTCGGTAGGTGTAGAGTGGGGTACTTAACATCTTCCCACCCTATAACCATAATCCCTTACCTCGAATCTCTGGTCGTAGATCAAAAGGAGTCATTTTAGAGGAAGGAATCTTTAGATTCCCTTCTTTAACGTTTCTACGGGGTCTAGTCGACTGTAAATTCAAAGTAACTAGCTAATGGCGATTCTGGTCTTATACGAACTCATCCAAACATATCCAATTTAACACGACAACCGAAAAAAGGCCCTCGAGAATGAGGTGAGCCAGTGGCACAACGGCAATTTGCGCACACACCCCCCTTTTTCGAAAGGGAGGGTTGGGAGAGCGGAAAGGCGAGCGTCCACAAAAGCCATTCGCTCTTCTTTTACCTCGAATTCGCCGAATACTTGATTGACTATGAGCTGAGAGTCACTGTGAATAAATAAATTCTGTATTGCGAGCACATTCGCTAATTCGAGGCCAATGATCAGGGCCTCATATTCTGCTTCGTTGTTAGAGACATGAATATCGAAGCCTAAAGCATATTGGAATTGTGATTCGTCAAGAGCGATTAGGATCAAATCGGCTCCGCTGCTAGTGGCGCATAATGACCCATCTACATAAAGTGACCAGGGTGGCTGCTCATCGGTTGTAGGGTCATTGCTGGAGGTAGAATTAGCGAGGGTCGAATATGTAAATTCAGCAATGAAATCAGCTACGGCTTGGGCCTTAGTGGCGGTTCGTGAGCAGAATGTAATGTCATGTTCATCGAGCTCAATTACCCATTAGTCAACCGCCCAGATACCTCGGGCTTCTAAAGGACTTGCCTTAATGGATGATTCGTAGGTACTAATATAGAATGGGCTTGGAAATAAGGTCGTAGTTTCCGAGCTATAGTTACTAAGGCCAGAGATAGTTTTTCCATATCGGAGTACCGAGTTTCAGCATCCACCATTGCTCGACTGACATAATAAACTGGCCTCTGGACCCCAGAATCTTCTCTTATTATGGCGGCGCTAACGGCCTGTGGAAGATAGAAATAAATAAAGAAAAAGTTGCTCGTGTGGAACGGGTTTGGATAAGATAGGAGGCGCGCTCATATATTATTTCAGTTGCTGAAATGCCTCCTCACATTGTTGGGTCCATACCCAGTTGGTTTTTACAGTAGTGCGGAGAAGCTTAAAGAAGGGAAGGCATTTATCAGAGGCACATGAAATAAACCTATTTAACGATGCAATGCGACCATCCAATCGTTGAACATCTTTGAGAGTGGCTGGAGACTTCATTTCAATCAAGGCTTTAATCTTCTCAGGGTTTGCTTCAATCCCTCGTTGACCAACCATGAATCAAGAAATTTTTTGGCAGAGACCCTAAAAGCACATTTTTCTAGATTTAACTTCATCTGATACTTCCTCATTAAATCGAAGGCTTCCCAAAGATCCGCGAGATGATCATTGGCCACGACACTTTTTACAAGCATGTCATCGACATAAACCTCCATATTCTTGCCGATTTGTGCAACAAACATTTTGTTGACCAAACGTTGATAGGTGGCTCCCACATTTTTAAGGCCGAAAGGCATTACTTTATAACAATATAAGCCTCGATCAGTGATAAAGGCAGTATTTTGACGATCAGGCAGATGCATCATGATCTGGTTGTAACCAAAATAAGCGTCCATAAAGCTGAGCAGGGCATGTCCTACTGTTGAATTGACCCATTGGTCGATGCGGGGAGTCAGGAAACTGTCCTTTGGGCACGCCTTGTTCAGATTGGAGTAATCTACACACATCCTCCACTTACCGTTGGCTTTACGGACAAGAACCACTTTCGCGACCCATTCTGGGTAGTCAACCTCTTCGATGAAATTGACGGTCAATAATTTTTCGACCTCAGCTTTAATCACCATTTGCCTTTCGGCCGTAAACGCTCGTCAACGCTGATGAATAATTTTGTACTTCGGATCAATGTTCAGACGATGGACCGTAATGTTGGGGTTGATACCTGGCATATCTTCATGAAACTAAGCGAATACATCTTGATATTTGACTAGGAAATTGGTCAGGTTTGCTCGAAAAATACATCTTAGAGACGATCCGATGAGAACCTTCTTGGAGGGGTTATCTTTAGATAGATGGATTTCGACTGTCTCCTCTCTAAGAGTTCCTGATTGATGAGCATCCTCCCTCAGGTCCAACGCTGTTGCTATCGGGGAATTCGCTTGGCCTCCCGTAATCGTCATAATAGGAGCTGCTTGGACATTTTTTTCGATCTTGTACCGCAATTTCGTAGCACGCTCGAGCTTCCTTTTGGTTCCCTCGTACTACCCCGACTCCGTTTGGAGTAGGGAATTTAATGCATAAATAAAGGGGGTGTAGAGCTGCTCCTATTTTAGTGAGCGAGGGTCGACCTAAGATAACATTGTACGCTGATTTTCGATCGACCACTATGAAGTTGACGAACACAGTGATTTTGGCTGGACTTTCTCCGAAGGTGACAGGAAGGTCGATGCTCCCTTCTGGTGTTACAACTTCGCCCCCGAAGCCAACGAGGGGGGGGTGGAGATAGGTTTGAGTAAATTTCTGGTGAGTGCCATTTTATTGAAAGCTTATAAATAAAGAACCAACATAATACGATGATTTAAATAATTTGATACCTTTAATGCGACCATGATGGAGTCCTCATGAGGGAAATGAATTCCTTCAGCATCTTCAAGAGAAAAATAAATTGGGTGATGGCTAGGACTTAGCGTATCAGACGATTTTTCCAGCCAATAAATATGTTGAGGCTTCTGACACGCCTTCCAAGCATATGCTTTCCTTGAGGCTTGGGAATCTCCTCCGCAAGCTGGACCTCCAGCAATGGTCCAAATCTCACCCGTAGGTTTCACGTCTTCCTGTGGAGGATGATGCTACGATGACTTTTTTCTTCGTCCTTGATGTGATGAGGTGTCGGTTCTTTTAGGTGACCGATCCTGTCGTGCAACGTAATCCCGGAGATGTCCCTTCCGAATGAGAACTTCAATTTGATCTTTCAGAGATATACAATCTTGAGTGTTATGCCCATGATCTTTATGGAAATAGCAGAACTTCCTCTTGTCTCTTTTTTCAGGATCTGATTTTATCCTTGGAGGCCATTTAACATAAGATTTATGCTTTATCTCCATTAATACCTTTTCAGGAGACTGATTAAGAGGCGTGTAGTTGCGATATTTACCAAAGTAAGGATCCTTAGGGGAGCGATCCTACCGATCACGCCGATATTTTCTATCGGAGGAAGAGATCTCCTCAGACTTACATTTCTTCCTTTGTATACTGTGACGAGCCAAAGTGACCTCTTCAGCGTTAATGTATTGTTTAGCTTTGGTCTGGAATTCGGTCATGGTTTTAGGAGGGTTTTTATAGAGGGCGAATCCAAATTTTTTGCTTGTGATTCCTGCTACAAGGGCAGTGAGGCCTTTGTCTTCAGTATAACCTTCAGTTTGGACGGCTTCTGCTGTAAACCGAACTTTGAACTCCTTAATTATTTTTCCATGTTACTGCTTTAGATTCGATAGATGAGATGTAGGTTTTTTGGTACAGATACTTCCTATGAACTGAGAGAGGAAGAGATCCGATAATTGGGAAAAAGATTCTATAGACCGAGGTTTTAGGCCACTAAACCATGTACGCGCTGCATCTTTTAAAGTTAAGGAAAAAGCCCTGCACATAATTTTCGAACTATATCCTTCTAACTCCATGAGAGACCTATACGTCTCCAAATGTTTGAGAGGATCACCGATACCAGTATATGGAATGATGCTAGGCGTTCGATATTTTCTAGGCAAAGGGACTTCCATTACCTCGCGAGTGAAGGGGGGTTCAGCTCGATGGATTGATACAAAAGCAGAAGGTGGGAGGTTGGATTGATATCGTTGTTCCATATCGACGAAACGATCTTCAATTCTCTTGAGATCTCCTTCCTAAGGTAAAGTATAACTCGACGTTTCGACACCAGATTCTTGAGGTCGTCATTGTCGAGAGGTGCTGGAGTGGATAGATTGTGGAGGTTGAGCTGGAGTTTGATTGCCGAGTGGTATGTGACTTGAAGGAGGATTTCGTTGAGCTCGTGGCTCATTTGCGGAATGTCTGAAAGTTAGTGGTGCAGATTGTAGTGACGGTCCTTCTGGATTCGGAAAAATACTGATCAAACCGATTGGATAAGGTTTGAAGTCTAGCTTTAAGGGTAAAGAGTGTATCTCTGACGAGACGCATAACACCATCATAGCCACCAGATATATCTTGGAATGGATTTTGTGAAGGTAGGTTGGGCTCTTCCGGGGGAATCCTCGTCGAAACAGCCTGTGAGAGGTTGGGAGTTGGTTCAGGGATGTCTAGCAGGGGTAACATTTGCCTTGAGATAGAAGAATGAGTCGTCTTCTTAGGAGGCATAGTAGGAGGTGACAATCGGTGATGAGAGCGGATTGAATTCCGAAAAGTTTCCACAGATGACACCAATCTGTTAACGTCAGATTCTGGTAACATGCTCCTCCCAAGTATTCGAGCTCCCCTCTAAACCTGAAAGCCAACGAAGAAAACTAAGCGTGGCCGGCGCTTGGCCATTGGCCCTCCAAAGCTTAAGTCAGGTGGGACTCGATAGTAAGATGAAGCGTGAGGCGTGGGTTTAGAGATTACATACCTTTGTCATCAATGGGGTCATCTATTTATACAGATTCAGATGATCCAGTTTGTTATGCAAGCCGTCGAGATCACTGCTGATTTCAAGGGATAAGGTGCTTATCTCATTAATCCTTATCCTTAAACAAAGGGATGGCATAACCACTTTAGATGTCTAGCTGATTACGCCTAATCATGGAGATTCTCCGTGATTTGGGGCTACGAATAGAGACAAGCCCAAAACCTGCCTATAGGGGCTACTGGTACTATAACACGAGAGACATCTCTATCAGAGACCAGAGATTAGGGCGTCTCGCATCATGGGGGTGTCATCACTCGATGACCAGAGATTAGGGCCACTCACATCCTGCGACCAGTGACCAGTCCTACTCATATATTTAGGAGTGTATAGGGACGTGTCTACGCAATATACGAGTTGCGACCATATAGGCTCGTTGGTCGAATGATTAGGTCGTGACTTTATCGAGTCAAAGGCACTCGTGGGTCTTGGGTCTTCAAACCTCTTCGACGACTAACTTTATTCTATAAAAACCTGTAGTAAGGTTTTGGTAATGTTTATTTGCCATCCAACCTGGTGATAATGTCAAAAATATCTGGATGAAGGTTGATTACAAATATCAGCATAATTCAAAACTTTTGTGGCCCTCAAAGGTTTTTAAGGGTCATTCATCATTGTTTTTAGTGGTATGGTTCACATGAGATTTGGATCTTTTTAAGGTTTGGGACCGTGTCCTAGAATGATATAAGAAAACATATGAACCGCGTGGATATAAAAAAATACATCAAGGTGAGCCCTGCATGGTTAGGGTAACACTCACTAAGCAGGTAACGGGTAATTCGTTCCCGGGTACTACCCCGTCTATCCTGAGCTCCAAATGGGAGGAATTAGCTATTACTTTACCCTAACCGTGTGGGGCCTACCTTGATATATATTTTGTATATCCACTCAGTCCATACATTTTCCTATATTATTTTAGGGCACGATTACAAAACTTAAGAACCAAATCTCAGGTGAGCCATACCACTAAAAGCAGTGATAAATGACCATTAAAACATTTTATGGGCCACAAGTTTTTTATCAAGCTTATATTTGTATTTTCCCTTCATCAAGATCTTTTTTACATTATCATCGGGTTTGATGGCAAATAAATATTATATAAACCTTACTATGGGCCCTTTGGAATTTTTAACGACGAGGCACTCAATCACCAATGTTTTCTGTGTTATGGTCCACCTAAGATTGGGATCTGCTTAATTTCGGGACTCCATCCTAAAATGATTTGTAGAAATGTATGGACAGTGTGGGTATATGGTGCACTGTAGACGGGGTGAGATTAATCACTGTCTCTCTCACAAGATACCAACTCTGAATCCACGAAGCTATTGGAACTCCTCAACTAGTCTTCCTTGAACCCACGAGACTTATCTTTGAATCCACGAAGAAATAAAGACTAAAAGTCTGAAATTTTCATTAATCAAATGATGAATGAATATAAAACGAGTTTAATAAACTATTTAAAGAGAAAACTAACCCTAGTTACCCTAAAAACGCAATAGAAGAGTTCTAAATAAACTAGGAAAGAATCACAAAAATCGGAGAGAAATATGAAAATCTGCGCATATGTCCGCTCATGGTCGAGGGCCTGCTGACCCCCAAAATAGTCCAGTGAGAAAACTAAAATTCAGATGAATTTCAGGCGCCCAATAAAGGGTGGTCGAGCGATCGATGATGAACAAAGTCGTCCAATGAGTTGAGGTGAATTTCGAACGAATTTCAGACGCTCGATAATGGGTTATCAAGCGCCTAGTGGATGGTCAGGCACCCTATGATGAATGGTAGGGTGCCCGATAGTGCTAAATTTGTTGAATTTTCTGCCATTTTTTCTGAATCTTCTTCCGATCCATCTCCATTAGGAATGTCGTCGATCCTCTTTCTTCACCAGGGGGTTCTTCCCCTACATCAGTCCACTTCACTTTAAATAAACTCGCCCTCGAGTTACGCCTCCGTCTTAATCTACAATACGATCGTAACTTCGAGGGTCAACGCTTTCAATTTTTCCTTGTCTTCTGCTCCATCTCGTATAAGAAATATGGTTCTTCAACCACGTCGCCTTCCTCGAGTGCATCTTCTATCATAGCCACTTGCAACATCTTCCAATCTTCCACAACGAAAATTACCAAAGCATCACCTTAGATGCTCATGCATTCCATCACATCGGATTCTTGCGACGCCGGCTTGTCATCTTTAGAGATGATCACTAGTTCTTCTTCTTTGTCCTACACATCCAAAGAATGGATGTCCTCCACTGTCTCAGGAGTTTGATTAACCTCGGAGACAATTGGAGGTTGTTCTTCATCTTTACTTTTCATGGACTTGACGTCGATCGATTCAGTAGGTTCTTCGACATGATCCTGGGCAGGCATAGAAGATTGCCCCTCCACTTTAAAAGCTTTGGGCAATCTTTTCGGTCCCACGGGGATGATATGTGTGCTATTGATGGGACTGAAGATCTGTTGTGACTTCGTCTCATCAAGATATTCTTCGTTGTACAGGAAACGAGACAGTAGGCGTCGCTTCATCCGCGACCACGAGCGAATTGATTGCTTCATCTCTTCGTTCCGAGAGTACTGAACGTGCTCCCACCAATCATAAACGTCATCCACCAACTAGAATGATGCGATTGGAACTCTCCTTTCTTCTAGAATCCGCATGTAGCTGAAAAACTATTCGATTCCAAAGAGTCATTCATCGACGTGTCCCTGGCCATTAAAGATAGGAAGATCTATTGCCCTCCTACGGGGTCGATAACTTTGATTGATTAGTCTAACGAATATGGGAGGTTGAACGTTACCTTGAACAAGGGCGAATCAGTGCATCCGCAGAACAGTAGAGGGGTGCCTGCAGCCCTTGCATGATCTTCCACCTCTCCCGGTGAAAAGCTTCTATTATTTTTTATAGATGATGAATCCTTGGATCACCGTCCACAGGATTTTGTCCTTACCTTTGCAAAGAAAGATCGGCCCAAGGGGATTCCTCACTCTGATGCCAATTTGGCGCGGGCTGTAGACGTGTTGAGGTCGATCACCATCTCTTTCACAAGATACCTACTCTGAATCCACGGAGCTACTGGGACTCCTCAACTAGTCTTCCTCAAATCCACGAGGGGATATCTCGAATTCATGATGGGATATCTTAAATCCACGAGACCTATCTTCGAATCTATGAAGAAATAAAGACTAAAAGTCTGAAATTTTCATTAATCAAAGGATGAATGAATATAAAACGAGTTTAATCAACTATTTAAAGAGGAAACTAATCTTAGAAATCCTAAAAAATCGTAATAGATGAGTTCTAAACAAACTAGGAAAGAATCACGAAAAATAAAAAAGAAATCTGAAAATTCGCAAATTTGTCCACGCATGGTTGGGCGCCCAATGAAGGGTGGTTGGGCGCCCACCGACCTTCAAAACAATCCAGCGAGAAAACTGAAATTCAGATGAATTTTGAGGGCTTGATGAAGGGTGGTTAGGTGACCGATGATGAATAAAGTCGTCCAACGAGTTGAGGTGATTTTTGGATGAATTTCGAGCGCCCGATAATGGGTTGTCGAGCACCCAATGACGGATGGTAGGACGCCCGATGGTGCTGAGTTTGCTGAATTTTCTGCCATTTTTCTAGATCTTCTTTCAATCCATCTCCATTAGAAACGTTGTCAATCCTCTTTCTTCATCAGGGGGTTCTTCCCCTACATCAGTATACAATGCAGGGCCCCACTGTAGGGGTAACACCCACTAAGCTATTACCCGGGTAACAGCCAAATCGCAATTGCTCCAAATAGGCTAAGGATCTGAGGGAACCAACATGATGTATGTGTTTATCCACACCGTACATTCATTATGCCATATCATTTCAGGTTATAAGCCTAGAAATAAGTTATATCCAAGGCTCAAGTGGACCCCACTTCGAAAGAGTATTGATAATGATACCCACCGTTGAAACCTTACTAGGGCCACCATGATGTTTATTTTCCATCTAACCTATTCATAAGGCCGTATAGACCTAGATGAAGACAAAACACAAATATAGGCTTGATCCAAAACTTCCGCGGCTCCCAAGAGGTTTTTAACATGAGTATTTAATCTTCACTATGTGATCCATATGAGCCTCTGATTTGCCTCAATTTTGGGCTTATAAACCTAAACTCTATGCTCTATGTCAATATCAAAGAGTTGTTTTTTAAGCATACTAAGAACATGCTTGCGTTAGTTAGAAGGGAAATACATTGCTTATAATATAATAGCCACTTTTGACCAAAAACTTTAAAAAAAATCATGTAATTGAAAACTTGATACAACCAATAAGTTAGTTCATATATAGATTTTTAAAGTATGAGAGAGAGAGAGAGAGAGAGAGAGAGAGAGAGAGCAACTATTTAACTCAAGTAAATTATTATCATATTGGAAAAACTCAAGCACTCAAACTTGGAAACAAGGATTACCTATATATCCCTGCTGCTCAAAATCATGTAGAATGCTTAAATCCCACCTTCAACAGAGAAGGTTCTGTCTTAGATTTATCACAAATGAGGAGGAAATCAAGCTAACATACCAATCTTAGAGTAGTGCTAGGTGTAACACACAAGAGACGTTTAAGGTAGAGCCCACAAATGTGGATATGGAGGTGGAGAGGATGGTTTCTATCTTCTCATTTCTTTCTCACTTTTCTCTCTTGCTCTCTCATATGGCGACACCTAAATTCTTTCTCCATATCCATCCAACATGAGATTTATTTATAAAGAGGAATTATGGTTATAAGGAGAGACATCAGTTATAGTACTTCACTACCCTACAAACTTTAATGTTGTCCTATTATATCTAATATTTATAATCATGCCTTTACATGTATATAAATTAACTCAGTATTTCACTAATCTAAGTTATCTACCTTTGATCCAATATTTATAAAAATTAAGTGGTAAACCACAAGATCTTAACCATCAAAATTATAATCAAGTGCATTAAAACTTTTTAACATTTAAAACAAAAGATCAATGGTTAAAAACATTCATAAAACCATTTAAAACTTTTTTAAGTATTGAGCCCAATGGAAAATCACTTAATTGATAGTCTGATTTAGCCATAAGAATGTTCTTAAGCAACCGATGTGTCTCTTCTTGGATCATATTAACTGCAATCATTTCCTAATGAATACATCCAATGGCATGCACATACGAGCTATTGCAATTAACTTCATGTGTTGAGTTAAAGTGTAGTATAAAAGGAACTTGAATGCCCCATATATCTCTATAACTAAGTGTTAGTGCACTTTTTCGTGGCATACTAGTGCACTTTATTTGTCAATTATGTATGTTTGTAAGTCTAGGTGTTGGTTGAGCCCAAAGAAGATGAAGATCAAAGAATAAAGTGGACTAACTGCATCAAGGAAGAAGAAACAGATAAATGAGATGTCTTAGTGAGCCAAAACCCTTGAACTTAAACTAAAACCAAACCTCTAGATGACTTGACCCAATAGGTAAACTTTTAGTCATATTAAAATGGCCTTAAGTATCTCAAAAAAACACCCAAAGTTAGGCCTAAGAGGTTCATGAGCTGCTGTAAAAATACAAACCAAAGTTAATAGATCTCATGTATTGTCGGCTGACCAATCGGCTAACCGTCCAATATAGGTCCAAAATTGGACAGCAACCAAACATTGTTCAGGGCTTAATTCGGCTGACCCACACCCATCATCGGCCTACCAATGGACCTATGTCGGTCGACCAACAAGACTTGTAGGTCGATTGACAGATAGCTATTATGCCTGTTTTCTATCTGTTGGAGCTCGAATTTTGGGAGGGTATTTGGTGCATTGTTAGCCTAGGTGATTCCCACTCATATTCATCACTATAGCTACCAAACCAAAGAGTTCTCATGCCATCTTCCATGTGTTAAATACTCTAATGATCATTCCAAGCTCACTTAATGAAGATGGGCATGAACTCCTCCTTTCCTAGAGATTAGACCTGACCCAATAATTAAACCCATTGTCTAATTGCTCTATAAGATCCTCTAGGTGAATTTACTAGTTAGATCAAGCTACATATCACATGAAGGAGACTTTGTCATCCTTCCATCCCCTTGGTCATCTCAAAGAAGATCATATGCAAGACGATTGATTGTTGGAGCTGAGGCATCGACAATGCATCGGCAACAAGATCCTTGGGGGGGGGGGGGGGGGGGGGGGGGGTGCAAAGGGGGAGTTGATTGAAGCACGGGAGAGGGTAGATCAAGCAACCGAAGCAGCACTATAAAAAGGGACTCGATTTGACAAGTAAGTATCAAATTATAAGAGTTCGGTCGCACTTGTAATATATGTACTTAGGTTAGTTTGCTTAATTGCATTATTTTTTGTAGCCTTTATGATTGGACCCACTTATGCTTGAAAGCTAAGTGTTCTTGCTTAACTAGTTTAATTAGGTAAGAGGTTTTTAATAAGAATTTTAAAACGGTCCTAATCACCCCCTCTAGGGCTTAGCCATAATTTTATAAGCTCCGCAAGCTTCCACACGTAGAGTAGGGAATCCCCACGACGTAATTTCAGTAAGGATTAGTGAAAGCTAACATATATACAAGTTGATCTAAACCAAGCATGACAGGCTTCTTAATCCAAAGAGTTGAATTGATCCTCCAATACAAGTATATAACAAGTCTAATAACAAGATCTCATATTTATGAATACTCACACTCTTATGTAGGGTAAGGTAAATGCATTGATTCGTCGTTAAGCCTTATGATGGAAACCTTCCATCCTAACTCATTATCAATTCCCTCATACAGGATAACCACATCAGAATAATTATATGTTCGCCTTAAAACCTGTCAAGTAGATGTGGACTAATAAAGTATTGAGATCTATGGAATATGTTGTGGGGGATTCCGAACCAATCCCTTGAACGTGAAAAGGAGCACCAACTGTCAAGCTTCCTATTGTAGTCCTATCAATATCTGCAAAAAGTCAAAGCTGGAGCAAAGCATCTACATGTCCTTGGCCTTTTGAGCTGAGAAAGTCGAGAAGAGGGGCATAGTGGTTATCTATAAATGCCCAGTCCTCCGAACTGAGTAGTAACAATCGATGGTCCGATCAGAGAAGCCATCCGAGCAGGACGAACAGTACCCATCTCAGAGACGAGCTACCGAGCTGAGTCATCAGAGCATAGAGTTAAGTGTGAGAGGGCTCGACCTCTGACGAAGATCTACAGTTTAGGTGAGAAGCCCGAAGGGAAGGAGGTTGGTACCGAACTCCACATCCTGAGCAGACAAGGATGACCACCGCCAGAGAGGCGGTAAGAGGAATCCGAGATAGATCCCCTAAATCCGGATGAGATAGGGATCCAGCCTTATCTCACATGAAGATCTCTCCTACAAATTCTGGACAAGAATCTCACCTAATTAAGACTCTCTAAATGTAACCTAATAGGACTCTTGGATCCAGAACCTTCCCCCCGTCCTATATATAGGATCGTGAATTCCAAACCAAGGTACGAGAATTTGAGCCTCTACAACCCTTGTGTCCAAATTCATTTAGGCATCGAAAGGTCTATAACCGTTGTTACTTGTTTTTCAACCGTTAGAGCTTTATCTATATAAGAACGGGGCTCGATTTTTGGGCTGAAGAGAGAGATTTTAGTGCATTAGAAGCCACCACTATAGCCAAGATCATTAGTCAAATTGCATCAAATCATCTAACATGACACCCTACGCTATGCCCGGCAGTTAGGCAGAGCTACTAGAATTATGGCTAAGTCCTAGAGGGGGGGTGATCAGGACTTTTTGAAATTCTTTTCACCTACTTAAATTATTCTACAATTTAAGCTAAGTAAGAAAGAACACTTCGACTTCCAAGCCCAAGTGGGTCCAATAACATAAACTAGCATATGATTAAGCAATTAAGTAACCTAGTCGAAATGCATATATTAACAAATAATTTAACTAATCAAGCACCTAATCTATCCAACCTATGTAGACTATATGAATGGATCACATAAGCTCAAGTCTATACTAATTAGTGAAAATGCATATTGTGTATGAATGTGCCTATCTAGTGCTTAGTATATATTCCTATCAAGCATTCATAATTAATAATTAAACATACAATGCTAAGATAACAATGTGCTCAAATACATCACAAACACAAGCATGTATAGTGGTTCGACTATGTGTCTACTCTACTCTCGGTTCAAGTACTCACCCCTTGTAACACCCCAAGATTTCAGCTCCCGTGTACATCATGACGGCCGAATTTCCAAGGTTATTTGGAATGTGTGAGGGTTATACCCCTTACATAATTTTCACACAAACATGCACATTTCATACTATTTGGAAAATCAAGAGCAAGACGGTGAAACCAAACTTATATATTATTTCATTAACTAAACTAAATCATCAAACCATGTAACCATCATTCATTTAAACATCATGTTCATAACTACGTCCTCCCATTGGGACTTATTACAATTTCAAATATTAAATAAATGCTAGAACTATGAATGATTATGCGGTCTCGTCTTCCATTGGGACTTATTACAATTTCAAAAATAGTGCGGATTTTCCTACAAGCCTTTCATTAATAATATTATGATTATCATAAGTTTCTTTTGTGGCATGTGAAGTTATTTTGTTTTGAATTGATGATCTATATAACATGAAGTTTAATGTAGGATTTGTAATGAATATCATTATATAATGATGTGATTCCTTGTTTAGATTTTTTTTACTAAGAAACATGTGTATTTGTGTTATTTATCTTTGTGAAATCTATGCCCTTATTTCCTTAATCTGTGTTTTACAAGTAACATTGGTTTTCATATTGTGATATGAAATATGTGTATAAGATCATCATATGGACATCCCATTATTGTATACTCTTTGTCCCTAAGTTGGTAAAATTATTCGATGTAGAGAGATGGAACCCATGAGAGGTGTCCATGATGGAAGAATATCTCTTGACTTAACTGAGAGAATGAAGTGCTTGTTTGTCAATGGATCCTTAGATATATATGATGCTTGATTTGATCCATTTACAGTACATGGGTATTTTAATGAATTTGGTCATGATGTACAACATTGGCTTTTTGGGACATGATGAAATCATAAAACGGGACAATGAGTAAACATTAATGGTATACAAATTCTCATGAGCCGGGGTTGGTGCTATGGACACTAATCTCGTGCTGTCGGCCTATGCTGGGTTGCTTGCGACTCCCCATAGTGACCACTGAGTTTTATTTAAATTGGTTGTATGCGAAAACACTTAAATAAAGGTGAAACTAAAGTCATGCATTCACTTGGCTCCATGTGGGTGTACGGAGTTGAGAATAGGCTAGAGCGTCCTACTTCTCCCGTACACTGTCACGTGTAGATTTGGGCTATGAGCGTCCCATTTCTCACGTGGTCGGGCAAAACTATGGGCTTGTGCGTCCCAAGAACCTCTGGTGACTAGTGGCTAGCATGAAGTCGTAACAGGGAGTCTCCCACTTCATGGATTGTGATTCTAGCCAGGGTGCCTTAGCCAGAGCATGCATTCCATGCATCGCATTAACAAAGATTTTTAGTTGGTTGTTTTGATTTGATTAAATGATAATATACTGCTTGCGTTTATTCTGTACTGTTATTATTATTATTGATTGTCTTGGAGGAAATATTCCCCACTATGATAGCGTTTAACGCTATCCCAAACACAATTTAGGTGATGCAGGTGAAGATCCAGGTATTGAACCCGATTTTTAAGGAAAACAGTTCGATGTTCGTACGATCACATGGCGGATGACGATGTTAGAGAAACTTAATTGATGTTATCATTTATTCAATATTTCCTTTGAGTAGTTGATACATTTGTGGAATTGTAATAAGTCTTCAAGAGAAGACATGGTTTTGTATTTTAATTAATCAGTATGGATATTGGTTGGTTCCTTTATTTAAACATTGATGATGACGTAGTAAGTTTGATAGAATAAGATGATAATATCTCTCCCTCCGATTCAGTATCACCCCTTGAGCACATTAGATTTCACTAGGGAGTTTAAATCAAGTTCCTCTTAACCTAGGTGTTTTAAGCAGGTTCCACCCTACAGAGGTGTTTAATGGTTCCACCCAACCAAGGAGTTTAACAAGGTTCCTCTCAACCTACTAAGGTGTTTAATGGTTCCACCAAACCAAGGAGTTTAACAAGGTTCCCCCCAACCTTTACAACATACATACACTCCCGTCGGAGGCTCCACACGGAGACTTGGTTCAGCCCTCTCATAAGGCCCAGGTTTTACAACTGAACCTATCGAGTTTGCAATTCAAACTCTTATACTCAATCCTCTATGAGGAAAGAGCATGTAGACTCTTACAATTGACAAACTTCCTTGTCAAAATTGAGCCCTGTTGATGCTGCCGCTTTGGGTTGCTTGATCTTTGCTCTCCCGTGCTTTAATTAGCTACCTTTTATTCCCACGATCACTGATGCTAGTGCGTCGCCAATGCTCAGCTCCAAGATCAGCTACCTTGAATGAGATGTTCCGATGGAGATGCCCAAGGTGCTAGGAGGTGGTGAGAATTCTCTACAACCAGTATAATTTAGGTTGCTTAGAGGAATTTCACCTAATTGGATCTCTAGAGAGGTTTAGACCAGGATATACCTATGGTATAAGTGTCTAAAATATCTAGAAATCAAGAGGGAACAAAATCATTTTCTTCATAAGCTTTGAATGCTCCATGTTTGTGATGAATTACAAGGAAGATAACTTAAATGTGTTAGGATTAGAACCTATGAGTGTATGCAACAATGGTGGCTTTTAAATCTCTAAAATTTCCCCTCCTCAACCCAAAAACGGAACTCCCCATTTTTAGAGATAAATCTTCAATGGTAAAAAAATGAGCAGATTCGCGAATATTCGATGGCATCGAACTCAGCTTTAATGGCATCGAAGATACCTTTGATGGGGTCAAAGACTGTCCAGAGATCTTCTGATGTTGCTGGATATCTAGTTCAGGTGGCATCAAATATTCTTCGATGTCATTGAACGAGCACCTTTGATTGGGTCGAAGGGTTGTTCAATGGTGTCGAAGAACTGTCTAGAGTGTATGCATTTTTGTTGGACATATATTCGATGAAATTGAACTAGTCTTCAATAGCATCGAAGACTAATTGAAATACATTTCGATGGCATTGAAGTGCAATTGAAAATTATTGTCTAGGCTAATTTATTTACATCAGTTAACACCTCTTTTATTAGCCTAAATTATCATATTTTTCTAAGTGTTCTAAGGCTAATGATAATGACTGAGAGTTTTCTTATTAGGTCCAAGTCATCTAGAGGATTTTATTATTTTGGTTCTAAGGGTTAGTCACCAAGGAATCTCTTTTAGATGTTCTCCTTCCTTTATGCTTCTTGTCCACTAAAATCTTCGGTCTTCAGCTTGCAAAGGCTCAACCGACATTACAACACATGGACGAACGTGATTGACAAATAAGGTACACTAGTATGACACAAAAAAGTGCACTAACAATTAGGTTATAATCCAACCTTATTCAAATCATCTTCCTTGTGATTCATCACACGTTGGAGCATTCAAAGCTCAAATAAGGATGATCTTGTTCCCTCTTGATCTCTAGGAGTTTAGGAACTTTGACTATAAGTAAAAACTTTGTATAAACACTCCTTAGAGATCCTTTTAGGTGAATTCCTTTAGGCAACCAAATCTTATCAGTTGTAGAGAATTCAACCAACCTCCCATCACCTTGGTCATCTCAAAGAAGATCATATGCAAGACGATTGATTAGTGGAGCTGAAGCCTTAGCAAAGCGTTCGCATCATTGATCAGGGGAGCACATGGGGAGCTAATTCGAGCATGAGAAAACAGGAAGAAGTAATCCAAGAAGGTGAGACAAAAGGGGCTCAATCCAACAAGTTGTCACATGTAGGAATCTATTGACACTCTTTCCTTGGGTAGGATTGAGTGTGAGAGTTTATGACCTAAACTCGAACAGGTCTCCAAGTAGGGAGCCTCCGATGGGAGTGTTCGTTAGGCTCTTATGTAAGACTGGAGGCTTGAAGAGGAACCTTTAAACTCTTGGGTTAGGTGAAACCCGTCAAACACCTTGGTTAAATGGAACTGGTTAGAACACCTAGGTTGAAAGGTGAACCTGTAAAACCTTCGTTTAGTGAAATTTAGTATACTCATGGGTTGGGTATGACAATCGGGAGTGGAGTAGACAAGTAGTCGAACCTACTATACATCATTGTGTTTGTGATTGTGATTGTTTTGAGCATATTTTTATTCATGCATTATTAATGAATTATATGAATGTTGAATGGATGTATACTAGGCACATGATAGGTAGATTCACACACAAGATGTATTTTCACTCTATAGACTAATTGCTTGATAGTTATATCTTTTGTAGTTTATGTGATTGGACTCCCTTAAGCTTGGAAGTTAAGTGTTACTTACTTAATTCAGTTTAATTGTTAATTAGTTTTAATTAGGCAATTTTTTTTAAAAGGTCATAATCACCCCCCTTAGGAGTTAGTCGTAGTTCTAGTAGCTGTGCCAAGCTTCCGTGCATAATGTAGGGTGTCTTGTTAGACAATTCGATGCAATTTCAATTAGTATTAGAGAGGGTTACTCTTCAAGGATTTAACTATCTAGAGTGAGATCTAATACTGGAGCTTTAACGCTATGTCTACCCATGAGGGGAGTAGTATCACCTCTCATCCGTAATATTTTGACGGTTTGAATTATGTGTACTGGAAGGCCCGAATGCGAATATTTTTAATGTCCCTTGATCCAATGGTATGAGACCTAATTGAATAAGGTTGGATCACATCGGTTGAAATGGTGGAACGAAGTGGAGTTGTTGTCACTCAACATAAGGCAATGTTAAGTTGGAGTGACTAAGGAAGGTCTCTTTGTGGCTACAATGGCAATGGTCTTAATGCAATATTTTATGTTGTCTCACTCAATGAATTCAATCGTATATGCAATTGTGAGACTAGCAAATCAGCTTGGAAGACTCTTGAGATCACACATGAAGGAACGAGTGCCGTCAAGCATTTCAAATTGCAATGCTTCACCACATGTTTTTAAAATATTAAAATGGATGAGGATGAAAATTTCATGACATTTTACACTAGATTATCAAATATTTGCAACTCCATATGTGGCTTAAGAGAGAGGGTTCCAGATGGGTGAATTTTTTAAAAATTTCTTAAGTCCCTCCTGAAGAGATTTAACTCCAAAGTCATAATCTTAAAAGAATATAGAGACATAGACTCGATAAAAGTAGAAGAACTCTTAAGTTCCCTACAAACTTATGAACTACACTTTAAGGTCCCTCTAAGAAGAAACACACTATCTTGAAGACTTCACACAAGCACTTCCATAGAAAAATAGAGAGTGAATCTGAAGAAGATAGTGATGAGGAAGATGAGGAAGAAAAGTTCAATAGATAATTCGAGAAATTTCTCAAAATGAATGAAGTGAAGAATTGTGACAAAAAGGAAAAAAATGTTAATAAAAATAAAGAAAAATCAACCAAATCGAAGAAAATACAATGTTACAACTGTGATGAATATGGTTATGTTACCATTGAATGTCCAAACAAACTAAAAGTCAAAGGTAGCAAGGTTATGACAGCAACATAGGATGATACGGAGGAGTTAAAATCTGAATCAAGTGACTCTCTTAGTGATGGAGACCAAAAGACATAGTACATTTTATGAGCCTCCAACACTACCTCTCTCCCTTCCGATTTAAGAGAGGATTCAAACCATTATCCCTTCTAGGAAAAGGAGTTCTCAACCCTTCCTCATTTGCTAAATTTTATAAGGATATTGAGGAAATTAGGTTACCCTTAGGCTAAACAATAAGAGAATATTAATAAGGATAGCTAGAATATAAATATTATAGGTAAATTTGAGGATTTTAGTATTATTTTTGTGCGTATAGGCATATTAGAGGATTCCAGCCTCACTAACCTTTGATATTTTAACAATTGTGTGCTTATTTTAGTATCTTTAGGTTGCTAGATTATTATCCTGCTTAGATTAGCATATCTTACTGAATTTTGTGCTTCATGCTTGCTAATTCATGCCTTGGTTATTTATGCTTTCTTAAATATCTTAGAATGATCATTCTATGCATGATCACATATGCTTAGATAGGAATATATGTTGTGATCATGTGACGCATACTCCATGTATTTTAATGTTCACGCAACCTTATCCTTTTCTTGTCAGCATGTGTTTATAGTTATATTATAAACATTTTAACTTCTCCTTGCATTAGTCTGTATTGGTGTATCATTATGGGGGGGAAATTAGTTTGTTAATTATGACAAAAAGGGGAAGAAATATATCCCACCAAAACAAATGTAATCTATTTTTATAGGTTATCTTTTATAGGGATATGTTAAAGATAGGGGGAGCTGCTTTAGGGGGAGCAATGCTAATTGTGTACATGTCATAGAGTTGTATTTAAATTCTGTATTTCATTGTACTCTTGAACATGTAATTTTGTTGTTTTGGTAAATTAGGTTTTTGTCATGTAATTGACAAAGGGGGAGATTGTTAGTGCACTTATTTGTGGCATACTAGTGCACCTTATTTATCAATCAAGTGAGTTTATGTGTTTAGGAGTCGGTTGAGATCAAAGAAGATGAAGACCAAAGACATAAAAGGACAAGCTGAATCAAAGAAGAAGAAACAGGTAAATCAAAGGTACCTTAGTGAGACTAACCCCTTAGAACCAAAACAACCCAAAACCTCTAGATGACTTGGACCCCAACAGGTAAAATTTTAGTCATCTTAGAATAACCTTAGGAGTCTCAAAAGACCACCCATTGTAAGGCCTTAAAGGTTAGTGAGTTACTTTAAACAAACTGCCTAAAATAACAAAACTCACCATGCTGTAGATAGGTCGACAAGTCGAAACAGGATAAATCTAGACAGTAAGATGGCCAGTTAATTTGACCAAAAGATGGTCCCTGTTGATCGTTCAACAGATCATGTCGACCTGTTGACAAGTAGTTGTTGCTACTCGTTTTTCAACCGTTTGAGCTTTATCTATATAAGAACGTGGCTTAATTTTTGGGCTGAAGAGCGAAATTTTAATGCATTAGAAGCCACCACTATAACCAAGATCATTAGACTCTAATCCTAACCCATTCAAGTCATATTCGTTGTGATTCATCATATGATGGAGCATTTAAAGCTCACATGAAGATGATCTTGTTCCCTCTTGATCTCTAGGAATTTAGACACTTTGACTATAGGTAAAACCTTTGTCTAAACACTCCACAGAGATCCTTTTTAGTAAAACTCTCTAGACAACTAAATCCTATCAGTTGTAGGGAATTTAACCAACCTCCCATCACCTTGGTCATTTAAAAAAAGATCATATGCAAGGCGATTGATCGATGGAGCTGAAGCCTTGGCAAAGCGTCGGCATCATTGATCGGTGGACCACATGGGGAGCTAATTCAAGCACAGGAGAGCAGGAAGAAGTAACCCAAGAAGGTGCGACAAAAGGAGCTCATTCTGACAATGTAAGTTGTCAATTGTAGGAGTCCATTAACACTCTTTCCTGTAAGTTGTCAATTGTAGGAGTTCATTGACACTCTTTCCTTGGGTATGATTGAATGTGAGAGTTTATGACCTAAACTAGAACAAGTATCCAAGTAGGGAGCCTCCGACGAGAGTATACATTAATTAGGTTCTTGTGTAGGACCGAAGGGTTAAGAGAAACTTTTAAACTCTTGGGTTAGGTGGAACCCATCAAACACCTCGGTTGGGTGGAACCGGTTGGAACATCTAGGTTGAGAGGTGCATTTGTAAAACCTCCATTTAGGTTGAGAGGTGAACCTGTGTGTAAAACCTCCATTTGAAAGGTTGAAAAGTGAACCTGATTTAAAACATTCATTTAGTAAAATCTGGTGTACTTATGGGTTGGGTATGACAACCGAAAGTGGAGTAGACAAGTAGTCGAACCACTATACATCATTGTGTTTGTAATTGTATTTGAGCACATTTCTATTCATGCATTGTTGATTAATTATATGAATGTTGAATGGAATATATATTAGGCACATGATACGTAGATTCACACATAAAATGTACTTTCACTCTATAGACTAGTTGCTTGATAGTTATATCTTTTGTAGTCTATGTGATTGGACTCACTTAAGCTTAGAAGCTAAGTGTTACTTGCTTAATTCAGTTTAACTGTTAATTATTTTTAATTAAGTAAGAGTTTTTTAAAAGGTCCTAATCACCTCTCTCCTAGGACTTAGTTGTAGTTCTAGTAGCTCCGCCAAGCTTCCGCACATAGCGTAGGGTGTCATGTTAGACAATCTAACACAATTTCAGTTCCGACCAGAAGAAAATGAAGAGCAAATGCTACTAAGTCTCGACCTACTCGAAGAACTTAGGGAAACTGCACAAGTAAAGGTCATGCCTACCAACAGAGAGTTGCTTGTTACTACAATTCGAGGGCGAAGCAAAGAAGCTTCAGAGTGGGGGACTTGGTACTTCGAGAAGTCTCCCTAAACACGAAAGAACCTCGCTCGGGAGCCCTTGGGACCGAGTTGGAAAGGACCTTACAGAGACATCGGTATAGTCCAAACAGGGACATACCGACTAGAAGACTTAAAAGGTTGAGCTTTGCCACATCGATGGAATGCAGAGCATTTGAAGATCTACTATCGGTAAATACAGATTAATTTGAGTTCTACAAAATGCTTCAGGTGTTCAATTTTCTAACAAACATCTCAGGTGTCAGCCATTTGTATTGATTCCTTAAAAATCAATAAAAAGTGTCTCTTCATTCGATGACTATTCTACTGTCCCTAAGTGACAAACCTAGTGGCTAGAGAGCCGAGGAGGGTAAGGTCCGAGCAGGCACCCTCAAAACCGCAGAAGACTTAATGGCCACCATCCTGACTGGACAAAATGATTAAGGTGAGGGAAAGGCTGAAGATAACACCCTCCAACTGAGCACGTTGCCTTAACCATGCAACGATAAACAGAAGGCCAGGTCAAAGAAAGCACCTTCTATGCCGACCTGACCAACCAGCAAAATAAAGTATAAGAGATGTCCAGAGGAGACACTCCTACAACCAGACCACCCCCACCGCTTTCACCGAGTAGTAAACGTTGCTCGAATAGGAAAACAGGGGAAGGAAAGATGAGCACTTCTACAGAGAGGAGTTCTAACTCCACTAAGTTAAGCACCTCGACTCCTACGACCCAACAGACAAGTGTTCGTCGTAGGAAGGGGGGGCAATAAGTATACAAGCAAAAAAGAAATAATGCGAAATACAACCAGATGAGCACAAGCAAATAGAGTAGGTGACAAAAGAAGAATTTTTTCATTAAATTAGAATTTTTTTTTACAAGTATAGGTAGACTAAGCTGTGTAAAAAAGAAGAAGAAGAAGAGGCTACAAAATTGAAGGCTTGGTAGCTCAACCAACATCTAAGAAGGTGGGACCCCCTCTTGAGTAGTGGCATCCTCGATAGCATCTCCCTTATTAGCAAAACAAGACCCTTCCTATTAGGCAGAGTCCAACCATGATAGATCGAGCTTGGGATAGCGACCTTGGACTTCATCCCGACAGTTGTAGAAGCCTAGACTATATATGTCATTCTTCTCGGCCTTGAAGTCTTCAGAGGTCTTGTACACCTTCACCATAACCGCCTCCTTCACTGGAAGAGAAGCTTTCATCTCAACCACCTTGGCCCCCATCTCGGCCGTTATTAGGCACTCCACCTCCAGTTGGGAAGAAGTATCTACCAGCTGAGCCAAGTCGGCCTCATGCTCCCCCTCTACTGTCCTTAGGGCTCCTTGAAGGGAATCCTCTGCCTCGGTCGCCTCGGCTACCTTGACCCAGGCCCTTGCTACCCCCAAAGTTTCCTTGGCCGCCTGCCAGCTGCTGGGCCTTTGCAACAAGGCCATCCTAGGGAGCCTCTAGTGGGTGCTCAGCCTCCCTGACCCTGTTCTTGAGCTCGGTTAGAATATGTCGAGCCCCCAAAGCCACGATGGTTTCCTACAATAGAGAAGAGAACTAGGAGTTAGTACATAAAAAAGGGAAAGAGATTGCATAAGAGCACCAACAATGCCATCGCCCTGGGCATTTGCTCAGAGGGCATCCTCAGCAAGTCGTTTACATTCACCTCAAGCATCGAGCTTAAGATCCAGTTTAGGAGTAGGATCGCTTGCCTCGGGACGAGTGAAGATGATGCCTCAGACCCTCCTACAACAATAGCATCAGGGGTAGAGCTGTGGTGCTCTAAGGCACCCCTTGCTCCCCACATCTCCCCAGCTCGAACTGGCTTGGCTCATAGGGTGCTTTGAGATCAACCACCTCCTACGGCTGAGTAGGAGGGGAGATGACACCAACTGTGGCTATGGTTACCCACTCAACTGTGAGGGTAACAATAGCCCCCGAGGGCACGACCCGCTCAACAGCAGCATGTTGCACCCCTAGGATGCCAGGGGCTGCAGATAACCTCGGTCCCCGATATCCCGAGTCCATAGTATGCTAATGCACATGCAATGATGACATAAGTGCAACTCTAATGACATCAATCCTAGTAAGTAATTGTATCAAGCAATAAGATAATCCAAAATGAAGTAGGCGAATCTAAAATATACAGATATATCATCTCACTCAAGGGGGACCTCAGGGATCCCCGTCACACCCATGTCCAAAAATATGCATAAGCTAAGCTAGCTAGGATCACCACCAAGGCTCTTAGCTCCCAAAAAGAACTGCCACAACCCTCCTCTAGACCTGATCATCAGCAAATTGGAAGTACAAGTCACCGTCATCCTCAACCTCCTCTTACTCTACTATTCAGTCCACCTCAAGCATACTTACGTCAATCAGATATTATGGTTTGTGTTTTAAAACACCTTCCCAGGTGGGAGTGAGTACTCAACTCAATGGTTCCAATTTCCTAAGTTACTCAAGAGATCAAATGTAGCCAAACATAGATAATGAAATTTCCACAGCAAGCACATGATTGAATCTACCCATTTATCTTAATGCATGCATGCATGAGATGCATGCCCAAACATCGTTTTGGTCACAACTGACAATGAGTGGCTATTCACCACATCATCCGCACATACTCTAGCTGTCAGGTGAATGGGGCTCGTCACCCTATCATCCGCACAATGCATGCCATGCGGTTTCATGTATGATTAGCCAAGTATTTAGTTAGTCCAATTTCATCTAGTCAGTTGGTGAAGCTATAATACAGTCATTTTATCCTCTAGCATAACTAGGACTATCTAGCTCCCTGCTCTACGAACGCCCATCATCACCCAGTAACTCCTCGATCCTATGCTCGGGTTACTCACCCGAGGGCCTAATTTGGCAGTGACTCGTCAACCACTGCCCAAATTAAGCAGAAAAGGGCTCGTCACATCCTTCCCACAGTAAGGTGGAAGGCTCGTCGCCTCCATGGGTGCTCAATGGTCATTATGGGGAGGTTTGTCACCCCAGCGTAGGCCAGCAACTCGAACATGGTGTCTCATACCACCATACCTGGCCCATGAGACTTTGGGGATCGATTCGTAGAGCAATTATAAGCGGGTTATTCTAATGGTAATGTCGGTACTTTGGATTTAATGATATGGAGATAGAAAGCAAATCACACACCTCCAGCCCAATGTCGAATTGGCACATTCAACTGAGGAGAAAGTTAGGAAGGCCGGCCTTAGGCACACATGGCCTGTGTAGTCCTTAAACTATAGCCGGTCACCCGCATTCTTTCCCAAATCGACCATCCTAGCCCTAGGGCGGTTGACCTCAAGCGGCCGCCCCAATCTTCGTCTAATTACCGAGCTAGACCATCATACAAATCAAATCATATAAGATAAGATGGGGTGAATTTCAGACAGTTTAATTGCAATTCAAATAGCATGCATGAGTAGTTTCATAGTAGTACATTAAAGGCATGAAACAATACAAAGTTTAAAGTTCCATAAGCATAGAGCAAGATCAACATCGTACCATTATATGAGCATCCCTAACACAACAGTAATTTCATTCATCTAGCATCTAACGATACATAACATTTCGACATAGACATGCAAGCTAAGATAGACAAATAGTATGACATCAAGGATTTAAATCAAGCAATTTCATCAACCATGCATGAAGCAAGGCATATCATAACAACTTAACAGAAAATTTAAGGATTCCTAATTATCTAATTGAAACATTAACTATATTTAACAACATATAGTCTTAGAAAACCTAGGGGTAATGGTTTGCACTTTAATTTCTTGGGGTGGCTTGAGTATTCCTACAAGAATAGACTTTGCATGTAAAAAATTTAGGACAACCTAGCAAGGGTAGCTAGAACTTGGGGGAAAGATCCTTCTACTTACCTCTAATAGCTAGTATAGAGGTCTAACGAAGAGGGACGACAACTATGCATGGTGACGCTAGCACCAAGGCATGCAAGGCTCATTCCCACCTTCATTCACCCTCACCTCTCTACTCTCCCTCCCTCCCTCCCTCCCTTCCTCTCTCTCCCTCTCAGCAATTTCTGAAAATGGGGGAGGGGATTTAAGTGTTTAAATAGGGTAGCTTATGCCCCAAATAGCCCTGGATATAGGCCCTATATTATAATGACCCAAGTGGGTTGTTTTAGATAGTTGGGGCCAATCTGGCCTATCTAAGCCAATCCAGTCCATGGGTCATACTTCTCTAAGGGGGATCTTCCTACAATTACGATCCCATGCAATTCAGATATGGTGATTGTCGAATAAGAGTGCAAGTGGTTCAATGTTCACTGATTGTAGATCAGGACCACGACTTTAGGGATTGAGTTCAATGTAATAATCCAAGTCTAGGGTTCTAAGTTCCATGGCCATGCAATGGGTCCTAATGCCCCACCTAGAAAAAGGTGGGGGTGGTAATGATTGCTTGGGTGGATTTGCACTTGGCAAGTGCCCCCCACCTGATTCTTAAAAGCTACGTAATTCCAGGTGCTAACTGCACAATGGCATTCTTCCAGGGTCGTCAAGCCTAGCGAGGGGGTCATCCCTCCCGAGTTTCAAGTTCGTTGGTCCTACAATGGGTGGGTTAAAGGCCTTCTACAAGCGCGATTAGGTTTCTCTTAATAAAACCTGGGTCTTTCTAAGTTAGCAGGGGTTAATGAATCGACCTAAGGTGTTGGGAGCATGACGTGGCCCGAGTACGTGCTTGGGTTTTAAGGTGGTAATTTTACGGGGCTGTTACACAGCAACAACAGGAGTGGCCTTCTTCTTTAAGGTAGCTCTCCTTTGGTCCGGGTCCTCGGGAGCCTTCCTCTTCAGCCTGGGATGATCAACCATTTATGGGGAAAAAAAACCAAGCCTAGTACTCGAATGTGCTACACGACAAGAATGGGATGCCGAGCTTAAGGACTTACCGCCCGGGATAAAGCCGAACCGCTGCAAGAGCTCGTTGGTGACCAACTTCTTGTAGTCTCACTCACCAGCAGGTTGCAACCTGGCGGTCCTGACCTGGCATTGAAGACGATTGGGGAGGTGGGGGCATGGCCTAGAAAAAGTTGCAGGAGCAAGAACGACCTCACGTCAGCCACAAATAAGAAAGCATACAAAATGAAGTGCAAAGGCTCAGTACATATTCCGACATGACAGGGTGTAGGGGTCGGGACCCGGAACCTCAGACCCTCTAGCTCTTCCTCCAGTGCCTCACATTCTCCAGAGTAAAAAAACCATTTGTCCTTCCAGCCTTTGTTAGAAGACAAATTTTTGGCGATTATGGCCTCGCCCTTGCCCATCCATGAAGAAAAATAAAACCATCCATGAGATTTGGGACTTCCCTTAGTCAGGTACAAGTAGAAGAGCTTGTCCGTAGTGAACTCTCTCTGTTCCCAACCTGCTGCCAGAGGACTGCAACAACAAAAAATTGCCTACCTATATGTTGCGGTTCAAATGCCCCAAGGCGACCCTGTTGAGACATGAAAATGTGTAGGAAGAAAGAAAGAATGAAAGAAATCAGAAGAAATAACGAAGAAAGAAAAAGAAAGAAGAAAAAGTGTAGAAAAGAGTCCTTTTACATGACTCACGTAAATAGGGTAGTGTTTATGCGGGCCACGTAAATACCTTGTTGATTCATGGGATCTTTAACACGGAAATGACCCGTGAGTCCTATAAATGCCCCCTAGGGGTCCTCATTTGCATTTATTCAGATTTTTAGAAGGTCCAGAGCTCTTTTTTGAGTTCTCCAGAGGTATGAAGAGAAGATTTGTAAATCTCCTGCATCCCGAGTTGAATGCATGAGTTGCGATCATCAGGAATCGAAGAAGAATGACAAAGAAATGCTGCGAAAAAGAAGATTAGAAGATCGAAGAAAGAGCAACAAGGTGTGTTTACACGACCCACGTAAACACCCTGTTTCAGGTGAAATTCAGCTTGTTGGTTGAAGATTTTAGGGGTGATTCTTCTCGGTAATAACTCCTATTTCTTTTCAAAGTAAGAGTATTGAAGGATTCCTTGTTGAAACTGCAATATAAAGAGGAAGATGATGATTCCAACTCGGAAACTCCCAACCATTTCTCTGCTATTTTAGTAGAAAGAAAGATGAGAGGGGCGAAGCTCTGTCGAAATTTATAAGTTCATATCGTATTGTATACATTCTATTCTAGAATCAAAGGCTTGTAATAATGGAATGTAAAAGAACCTTATTCATAAATAAAAGATGGTGAATGTTTCTCCGATTGATTTACAAAGTCAGTTATCAGAATACTATTCTTTCCCTGATATATCAAACAACATTTTGTTGTGTAAACAGACCCTAAGACAACTAATTACCTCTCTCACCAGAGGATGAAGAGGCAAACGAAGACTGCAAGAAAAGAAAATAGGATATAAAGTGACCTCCCCTAGAGGAGGTTGACTTGGGGCCTCTCCAACTCGGGGTAGCCTAAGACCCATCGAGCTAGGGATGTTATAGACCAACCTAAGGTGTTTCAGATTGGCCATCCTCAATCCTAACATAAAGGTGTCAACAGTGAAGATGAGCCCAGCAGAAAGGGAGGAGGTCGGCTCTTTAGCCTATTGCTCCTCCTCGGACTTGCGAGTTGACCTTGTAGGACCAGACTCGGACTCTTCAAATGGTGCCGATCTAGAATCACTCATGTCACCCACTGACTTGTCCCATTGACGGTGGCAGCACCAGTATCATCTTCGGAAGACATCGAGGAGGAAGAGCAAGAAAAAGAAGAAAATCAAAGGAAGAGAGGGAGACTGAAAAGACAATGTAGTAGCGAACACTTTGGCATGATGACTTCAAGACGACAAACTTCGAAAACTTGAGAGTTTCGGAGCACCAGTAGGTTGGCAGAGCTTGGGCGTATCACAAGAAGAATGAGAAGAAGTGGGGGGGGGGGGGGGGGGGGGGGGGGGGGACTTGGGGTATTTATAAACTTCCCCTCATACCTGCTCCCCCTACAATGCCACGCGTCAGCACGGGGCAATCTCGTGTAGAGATGCGTCGCCTCATCTGTTGTGCCCCTCCACGTGTCATTACAAGATTCTCCTGAGCAGAGATATGATGATTTATCTGACGAGCTGCTGCCATGTAACAGCTCATGATTCGCCCGAAGGCCGATGTGACGGGTGTAGCATACGGGTAATCATGGTGCCTTTTCGATTTTCATGCCCGCCATTAATTCCTCAGTTCTCGTCTTTCCAACTGGCATAGATTCGAGTAAAAGTTTGAAAATTAAAGTTCTCAAGCAACCAAACTAGTTCAAGATCTCACTTCCGAGCTCGATCAGGTCGACATCAGAAGTGGAGGGGGGGCAATTGTCATGAGGGATTTCGAACTGATCCCTCACACGTGAAAAGGAGCACTAACTGTCAAGCTTTGTACTGCAGTCCTATCTGCAAAAGGCAAAGCTAGAGAAAATCATCTACATGTCCTCGGCCTTTTGAGCTGAGAAAGTCGAGCAGAGGAGCCAAGCAGTTATCTATAAATGCTCAGTCCTCCGAACTGAGTAGTAACAACCGATGGTCCGATCAGAACAGCCATTCAAGTAGGATGAACAATACCTCTATCTCAGAGACGAGCTACCGAGCTGAGCCATTAGAGCATGGAGCTCAGTGTGAGAGGGATCAACCTCTGAGGAAGATCTACAGTCTGGGTGAGAAGCCCGAAGGAAAGGAGCTCAAGCACCGAGCTTCACACCCCGAGTAGACCAAGACGACATCGCCAGAGAGACGGTGCGAAGAATCCAGGGGTAAATTCGCTAAATTTGGATGAGATAGGGATCTGGCCTTATCTTGCCCAAAGATCTCTCCTATAATTCCGGAACGAGAATCTCGCCTAATTAAGACTCTCTAAACGTAGCTTAGTGAGACTCTTGGATCTAGAACCTTTCCAACGTCCTATATATAAGACCATGAATTCCAAACCAAGGTACAAGAATGTAAGCCTTTACAACCCTTACGTCCAAATTCTATAAGCCTTGACTTAGGGATTGAAGGGTCTACAACCAACCATCAGCACCCCTCTTTTTGCCTATTTTTTGTTCTTCACTGTAGGACCAACAACAAGAGGACGATCATAAGGCCCTAAGTCGTCTCAGATCAACTTCATTTGTTGGTTCGATTTAGGCAACAACAGAATATAACTCTCCCTCGATTAGTGACTATTGTACTTAAAATCCAGTTCTTAAGGACAAGATAGGAAACCCTTTCCTTTAACCTACATTTATATATGTTTAAAATAGACTAGCATGTGAATTATGGCATTAATAACATGTCCAAATAGGACCCCTTGTTTATCATGGTCTATGTACAAGATCATCAATTCAATGATTGAGATCATCTCATTGGCTTCATAGAGCATACAATACTTTCATGAAGTGTCAAGTCAAGTTGAATAGAAAACTTGGGTGTATTAATTAAAATTTTATAATGAAAAACTAAAAAAATATAATATATTAAAAATAGTTATATATATATATATATATATATATATATATATATATATATATATATATATATATATATATATATATATATAAACATTTTTAATAAAAAAGAGAAAAAAATCCTTAAGTTCTTACTCTTAATTGTTAAGATTACATCCATTAGCAACAAATCTAAAGATTAAGATTGCGCAATCAAGATTCAAGTAAAAATTTGAAGGAATCTCTCTATTCAAGCTTAGGTTAATTGGAAGTAGCAACACTATAAAAACTCAAACCATCATCAACATCACCATTGCTAGACAAAGAATTCAAGTATAGTTATTAGGATTGCTGCTGCCACCATTGCCATTTAAGAGGAAGATATCTATATGCATTTATAGAAGAGGAATGTGTAGCCACTAATTGAAAAATGAGAGGTGTCGAAACTGAAAAGCATGTTGAGAGAGAGAGAGAGAGAGAGAGAGAGAGAGAGAGAGAGAGAGAGAGAGAGAGAGATGTGAGGATGGAAAGAGTAGCCATTGAATTGGAAGGCATATTCTAGCTAGTTATTACTCTTTTGAATTTACATTAGATTAACTTGTGAAATTGTGAAATCTAATTAGTGAGTTGTACCTGTTGTCATTGAAAAATTGGACAACAAATAAGGCAGGTTGATCCTGTCCTTATGATCCTTTCCACCCTTGTCTTCCCTAAATAAAGCAAGTTTGTGGCAGTCCTGATATCGTTGGACCTACAAGAGATGAACAAAATAGGTGAAGGGGAGGTGCCGGTGTCCAATTGAGGACTCTCTGATGCCTAAGTCAGGCAGGTGAAATGGTAGAACGTATGTAGGGTTCTCTTGGAAAGAGATTACATACCTGAGTTTGTGGATGGGAGCCACTTTTATAGGGTTTCGATAGGCATTAAGTGCCAGAGTTAATCTGGGATATGTTATTGGAGAGTCATGGCAGAGCGGGAGTCTTGCCCTGTAATTGTCTGAGTGATTTACGACTAAGACACGACCACTATCCTTATCTGGTCCGTGCCCGGCAGTCTTGTTCAGGACTTATTGCACTACCATTCTGGCGGTGGTCATCCGAGATGAGCTGGAGATGAGGTCAATCTCTACCTCTATAGGCTCATCCCTATCAATGCTCCTTGGCCTAATAGGCAGAGCACTTATCGATGTTTGCTCGAGTCCTTGGCCTGACGAGGAACCGAGCATGTGGCTTTTGGCCCATTCCCCTAACTCCAATGGTCTCCCGGATTAGGGCTTGTCGGACTGTGTCCTTGGCCTTTGACTCCTCAACTCGAAGATATTACCGATGACTTTTACTTAGGGCCCCTGGGCCTGTGGACTTTGTACCCTATGTGGGCCAATTTGGTTTTCCCCACAACAGTTGCCCCTTACTCCCGAGGCCGACTTGTTCAAGCTCGGGAGTGAGACGTTCAAGACAAACTGGGCTAATAGTTGAGCGTGGGAATCCTCGAATCTTTCAAATTTTGCTCAGCTGTCCCCAGTTGGAAGAGGGGGGAAACGAGGAATTTATGACGGGCTTGGAATTCGAAACGTTGTCATGATTGCCCATACGACGCTATAGCCGTTTCAGTGTCCGGCCGAATCAGAGGCTGACGTGTCGTGATGGCTTATTAACTAAATCATCGTATCTCGGTGTTGACGAATCATGCGACGATGCATGGACTTGCTTGTAGCTGAGGAGGCATGCCTTTGTGCAAGGCTACCCTTCGCTAATTTTCTAAATAAAGGGATGCTCACCCTTGATTTTTTAAGGGGCCCATTGTAATATATACATGTGATCTACTCTAATCATTGGATAGACACCCTTGGTTTTTTAAGGGGTCCATTCTAATATGTACATGTGATCTACTCCAAACCCCCTCAGTGGAGTGGGAACCAATTTTCTAAATAAAGGGATGCACACGCTTGGTTTTTTAAGGGGTCCATTATAACCTGCAAAAGTTTGAATAGGGCCCACCCGACAGCCCAGCCCGAAACAGTGCAAAATTTGGGTCGAGACCTTCCAGGTCCAGCCCATTGATAGCCATATGTACATGCCATCTACTCCAAACCCGCTCGGTGGAGTGGGAAACAATTTTCTAAATAAAGGAATGCACGCCCTTGGTTTTTTAAGGGGTCCATTGTAATATATACATGCGATCTGTTCCAACCATTAGATGTGTAATTCCATGTTAGGCCAAAGGGAAAAAAATCAGGCTTCCTCGTTACTCAGGTGGGCCACACAAAAGGAAATAGCTGCTAAAGAGACTCCCACCCTTGATTTGTTACAAGGTTCAATGTGATGACTATAAAAAAAAAATGGATGGCACACTAACGTTTAGGCATGGAGCCTCAAAATCAGGCTTATCCATGATACAGGTGAGGCAAACCAAGGGAAACAGTTCACAGGGTTAGCCTTGCCTATGCTGTTTCCAATCGTGTGGCCTACTTGAAAAACGAATGGAGCTGTTTCCTTTGTCGTTAACCTAACATGGTGTGGCACACCTGATGGTCCTGGTGCGTTTTAAATTAACATTAAGGTGGAGCCCACCTAAGCTGCCCAGCCCCGTTTTCAAAAATCCTAAGGAGTGGATTAGCTGTCAGGCGTTACCCTTACCATGTGGGGCCCACAATGATGAATGTATTATATATCCACGCAACCCATTCGCTTTTTTAGCTCATTTTTTTAAGTTATCCCAAAAAATTAAGCAGATCCAAATGTCCCGTGGACCACACCACTGTAAAAAGTGGCAAATGACCATTAAAGACATTTTGTGGGCCACAAAATTTTTAGATCAAGATGATTTTTGTGTTTTCCCTTCATCCAAGTCAGGTTGACCTTATCAACGGGTTGGATGGCAAATAAGCATTGCCGATTTGTTTACGGTGGGCTAAGGGAAGTTTTAAATGGTAAGAGTTCAATCACCACTGTTTCCTATGGTATGGTCCACCTGAGATTTAGATGTACTTAATTTTTGGGAACTCGCCCTAAAATGGGCTGGAAAAACATAATACTAATTATCCTTTGACATGATTTGACCCACTTGAAATTTATTAAGCCTGACCCAACCCGACTTGACCCATTTAATGGTAAATGGATTAGGCTCACCTGACTCAATCCTAGCCATTAGATGAATTGATATTTTTTTGTTGAATGTGGACTATCACTGTCAGCATCTATTTGACAATCCCTTTGCATGTTATTGGGCAGATAGTGGGTACTGTCTGACTCGAGCAGAATTCAAACCATCTTCGATTTGAGGTGAGGAATCAACTGCCCACATTAATCAAAGATAGGCCCACTTATCCAATGTATGGAATTTACACGGTTTAATGACTCGATGGACCGGAATCATCTACATGAGTAAAACAATCCATGCTTTGGGGCCCACATGTTGTATATGGAAAATCAACTTGGCCCATCAGGTTCTATCCTTGATTCTACGATCTGAGAACAAAAATCAGCAGATCTATAACTGAGGTGGGGCACATCGCTGGGAACAAAAGGGATGGGATGCCAACAAGATTGTGTGTGGAACCACATGATGTGTAGCTTCAATTTTTGAGTCGAGTTTTTCCCTACTCGTTGCTCGGCTTGAACCACTCAGCCCTGGTCGGTGCTAACTCGACTTGGTCGAGTCGAGCGTGGACCTGCTCGATCAACAGACCTTGCAAATTCGAGTTCAAGCCGAGTCTGAGTTCAATTCTTTAGAGCTGGGGGGAAGAGGATTACCAGCGTCGAGCGAATAGGCAGGCTGGGCAGCTCAAAGGGTGGCCGGCGTAGAGCGGACAGGGCAGCTCAGGGAGTGGCCGGCGTCGAGCAGACAGGGAGTGGGGGTGGTTTGGCATCGATTCTTTCGAGCTGAGGGGGGAAGGGGATTTCCGGCATCGAGCGAACAGGCAGACTGGGCAGCTCAGGAGGTGGTCAGCGTCAAGCAGACAGGGCAGCTTAGGGAGTGGCCGGCGTCAAGCGGACAGGGAGTGGGGGTGGGCGCGCGGACACACAAAGCCGGGGGGGGGGGGGGGGGGGGGGGGGGCTTGGATGGTCGGGACTCGAACGGTAATAGTAAGTCAAGTCGAGTCAAGTGTGACCCTACTCGATGCTCGACTCGAACTCATTCAAGCACCACAAAATTAACTCGACTCGGCTCAAACTTACTTCTGATCCGAGCGGAGCATTTTCAAGTTGAGTTGAGTGAGTTTTCCGAGCTTTAACTCGACTTGTGTACAACTCAGTTAGGACGCAAGCCGGTTTCGTCCGACCCAATTTAAGCATGCGAACCCACCTAAGAGAGCATATTTACACGCCATCCGTGCGTCATTGTCACACATGACTACATAAGTGAGATATGAGGGACGCGGCTTCGGTGGATCCCTGGCTGTGGGCCCATTGTGATGTATTTTTATTATAAACAAACCGTCCATCTGTTTTTCCAGCTCAATTTAAGGCATGATCCAGAAAATGCTCTGGATCTAAATCTCAGGTGGACCACACCACAGGAAACAGTGGTGATTGAATGCCCACCATTAAAAATTTCCTAAGGGCCTCATGAATGTGTCTTTGCCATCAAACCTGTTGATAAGGTCACAAAGACCTGGATGAAGGGACCACACAAATATCAACTTTAATGGCTAATCCCCACTGCTTCCTGTGGTGTGGTGCACCTGAGATTTGGATCCGTGGCTCATGCCCTAACATGAGCTGGAAAAATAGTTGGACAGCGTGGATACAAGAAAAATACATCACGGTGGGACCCACAGTCAGGGATCCACCGAAGCCGCGTTCAGATACAAGATATTCTTTGGGTGGGTCCGATAGCATAAATGCCCTAATTCGATCTGGGCCTTACCCGAAGCCGTGGTCCCATCCATTGGTGCAAACCAAAATATGTCACAGATGTTGGCCCACCATATTGTGCATGTGACATCCACTCCGTCCATCAGGTGAAACTTCTCTTTCTAACCATACATCCAAGAAATTGGCTTGATTCAAAACTCGGCTGGACCACATCACAGAAAGGAACGTAATCGCTCTTAAAATCTATGTGCACGCCTCTTCATGCGCCAGCATGGCGCATATGGATGAGACCCAAACCACCTGTCGAGGTCCCACTGGTCTGACTACCAGGTCAATCCACTAATAAGGTGGGCCATAGTTTACCTAACAAACGTACAGTTGAAATGAACTCAGCAGAAGTTTTCCAAGCCGTACAACCGGACCAGATCGAGAAAACAGTGGGGATAGTGACTTCCACCATTGAAGCCTTCCTTGGGTCCACAGTGATGTTTATTTGTCATCCAAGCCGTTCATAAGGTCATACAAACATAGATGAAGGGAAAACACAGATATAAGCTTCATCCAAAACTTCTGTGAGACCCAGAAGTTTTCAACAGTAAACGTTCAATCCCCACTTTTTTCTCTGGCGTCGTCCACTTGAGTTTTGGAAATGCTTCAATTTTGAGTTTACCCTCTAAAAAAATCTGGAAAAATGGATGAACGGTGTGGATAAAACACATACATCACGGAGGCCCCACAGAGAATCCTCACCACGTTCTAGCGTGGTGAGCTCCTCACTACACAATACGAATCCCATTGAAGTGGGCCCCACCAGAAAGATCACCTGGCTTGAAACTCTAGCCAGTCCACTCATCAGGTGGTCCACACGTTTTGCCCTGAACATGTCTGATTCATTTGTACACGATGGTTGGGTTGATGAGTGGACCTACCTTTTATGCCTGGCGTTCATCATGGTGGACCTCACATCATGAGCGAGTGTGACGGTTTATACACAGGCGCTGATCAAATTTATTAAGCACACATAAGCAGCTAAAATTAAGCCGTTTAATTATGGACCCCACCCTAGATGGATTATACAAACCAAGAACCATACTGATTTCACGTCTAGATAGCTGATCGTTGGATATTTAGTGGACGGTTGAATTTAAAAGTATCCAATAGTTTGAATTCAGCCAAACAATGATTAAGAATAAAAGATAGCACACGGGTTGTATACCGAGTCACTGACACTCAGTGGCGACTCGCTGCGGGATGGTGCTCTGTCGGCTGCACTGATTCATCCATTTTGCCGGATGAGCCCATAAATGAGGCAGATCCAAATATCACGTGAGGAGCACAGGAGAAGTGGTAATTGAATGCCCACCAACTAAAACCTTATGGTATGGGTTATTGGGGTTGTTATGGGTAATGAGCCGAGCGGATGAAAATCGCTTTCTGCCGACCCGATAAGGACGAGCCGATCCATCTCAGGCCCCGGGTACGAATCGGGTCGTGTTTACCCGACGGAAGCTGATCGGCTCGGTCCGATGTAATGAAGATTATCTTAAGTGAGCTGAGCTGTAAACTGCAGTCTTGGGTTTACACCAAAATATCAGGAGGAAAGATCGACATCCCCAGCTTTTAGGGATAAGGATCCCCGATTGTTATACGCAAGTCCTAAGATCCCGGGAACCCAACTGGCAGTCTGCTAGAATCACGACTCTCCAAAGGGCAAGCAATCTCACAACCTAAGTCTATAAATAACGGTACTCTCACCAGTATCAAGGTATGAAAAACTAATATCGATTTATGCAAAAAGTATCCGATTATTCAAGATCACTGACTTAGGCATCGGAGGGTCTTTGGCTGGACCCTAGCCACCCCCTTATTCTCTGTACTCTTTTGCAGGATCAAAAGATTCCGTCATCTTATACTGAAGGATTAATTTCGTTCGACCGTCCAGATCGTAGATTTACATCTTTGTCTGTTAGCCATATTTTGACATCAACAGGGGTCATTAGCCCCTATTGTGACATGTTTGTGTGTTCTTTCTCAACTGAAATTTATTATTTACTTTTTAAAACCGGATGCCTCAAATCTAAGCTGAAACAAGGGCCGTTGATCGATGACAAAAAATATGTGATTTTATACTGTAATTCTTTGGACAATTTCAAGACCGATCGATCCTGTCTAATCGACCGATTGATCAATGCCCGTCAATCGAACGACCGCAATTTTGCACGTTTTTATAGTTTTGTTTCTAATTTCATATTAGTGCTATATAAACACTTGTAATTGTAGGATTAGGATATGAAAAGACGGTGTATCATGGTTTGAGAGAGTTTTGAATAGAGAAAAGCTAGAGTTTTCTTTTAGAAGCATTGATCGAAGTAAGTTCATCTCTTGTAACTTCTGATTTATAGTGCATTGATCACTTTGTGTCGTGGTTTTTTTACATAAGTTTAAAATATTCTATTTCGTTGATTTACTTGTACAATTGTGAGTGCTTTGATTGATTCTACTATGTATTTTTGCAATTCCTAACATTTTTGGACATGAAACTATGTACTTTTTAAATTTTCAATGGATAAAAATGCTCTTCTGCCACAGCTACCCCTCGTACGGCTGGCTTTTGTTTCGGTGGGAGAACTTTCTCGCATAGAGAGTAGTTGTAGAAGAAGGGCATTTTCATCTACTGAAAATTGAAAAAGTGATCTTAAGACTACAAAAACTTAAGTTGGAGAAGGACTGACTACTGATACAAACGTGTCACAGTACAGAGCTATTGATTCCAATAATCCAAAACTACTCAAGGCCACAAAAGTTTTGGATTAAGTTCGTATTTATGTTTCCCTTAGTGGATATTTGTGTTTTCTCTTCATCCAGGTCTGTGTAACCAACATTGTAAAAAAAATGGGCCTGAGGAAGTTTTTAATGGTGGGACAATGCATTCTCTACTTTCGAACTTCTTTTTCTTTGGCTTTTTCTTTCATTCGCAGGGCTAAGAAAGCAGCCTTTGCTCCAACTGTCACCATCCTTGAGAAATCAAAAGAGCTACTTAAAAGATACGGTATCTCCCTTGGCCTTTTGAGACGAGAGGACAGAGAGGAAAACATCCTTCACACAAGTTTTTAATTAATTTATTTTGCTTTCTATGTGGACTTGGTTCTTCCAGCAAGGAGGCATTCTAGTTTGATGGCTGCTCACTACATAAGCAGCCATCAGTCCATAGTGCTCTTTGAGCCCCACCATGATGTATGTGTTTTAATCACACCGTCCATCCATCTTGCCAGCTCATCTCCGACCCGAATCAAATCCGTTAGTCGCTGTCCGCCAAAATAAAGAATTTTAGACTCGACTTAAAGCGCTGTAAATGTGGTTCAACCTCCCATGGGTTGATTGGGTGATTCTAACCTCTAACTATCAGGCTTTTCTTTGTAGAATTAGGATGGTGGGCTACTTTTCACATGTGGAAAGGTGGACGGTCCAGATCAACAGTCCCATCGCCACGTGCATAGTGGGAGGCTTATCTATCATAGCATGACAGGAATTTCTGCACCATCATATCTACGATGAAAATGGATTGGGGTGACTGGACGGGTCATTGTATCTGACCTAATAATAAAGAGGCCCGATCTATTACAAGCACTTGTAGGTTAACGTAAACGTACAATGCAATTTATGAAGCCTATGCTGTTGCGTGTTTGCAATCTAATCCGTCCATCACATACATCTAATGATGCTTTCCTTTGTGGCCAAAATTCATTTCAATCTAAAACTCAGGTGGGCCACTCAACAGGGAAGAACATCCATACCATCTTTCTACCTTTGAATGGGCATTTTTGTCATTTCAAAAATTTGGTTGCCAACACATATATCAGCCTTTTCTACACGCATTTGTTTCCCGCCCAACATAATGTTTTTTTGGCGGGAAATATTCCAAAGGTTTTCTTTTAGAAAGCATTTTGATGGTGGGCCAATGTTGGCCCTACTATAAATGTATGTAGTTCATCTACACCGTCCATCCACTTTTCTAGATCATTTAAGGGGTTGAAACGAAAATTGAAGCATATCCAAAACTTAGGTAGACCATACCACAAGAAACAGTGGGTATAATGATTTCCACCGTTGAAAACTTTCAAGATCACACAGCCATTGATGAAGAGAAATATATATATATATATATATATATATATATATATATATATATATATATATATATATATATATATATCAGCTTGATCCAAAATTTCGATGGCCCTAAGAATTTTTCAACGATACAGGTTCAATTCACATTGTTTCGTGTGGTGTGGTCCACTTCAGCCTTTTATAGCCTTCATTTTTTGTATAAACCCATAAAATTTTATTTTAAAATGGATGAATGGAGTTGATGAAATACATAAATGATGGTGGACCCCATGGAGTTTACCCAGTATGCTTAAAGTACTGAGTTACTCAGTATGCAATCCGTTTCTTGTCGGCGGAAGTTATGTGGAGCCCACCGTGATGCTTGTTCGAAATCCTCGCCGTCCATAGGTTTTTCCAGATCAATATAGGACATTGGAAGAAAAATAAGGTAGATCCAAAATTTAAATGGGCTACACAACAAGAAACAATGAGATTAAACATCCATTATTGAAAAATAGATGGATGAGGTAGATCCAAAACTTAAACAGGCCACACGACTGGTAATAGTGAGATCAAACGTCTACTATTGAAACATTGGTAGGGCAAAAAATAGTTGGATCAGACTAATATTATTTTTGTTTTTCGCTCATCTAAGTAATAGTGACCTTATGAACGGTATGGATTCCATGTAAACATCACAAGGTTTTTAGGGAGGTTTAACTGTAGTAATTTCCCTACCCACTGTTCCAGTCATGCAGGCCACTCAAAGCACTAGTTCGGTGTAATTTTTTGTCCCATGTCTTAAATGATCTGAAAAAAATCGATGGACGTTATAGATTTCTCACAAATATAAAGGTGGAATTACAAACTGTTGGAGTTGAGAGAGAGAGAGAGAGAGAGAGGGAGAGACCACGCTCGAAATAGAGAGTGGGGAGAGTGGGAGATACAATAGGTGGCTAGGGTTTCTTCATAGGAGGGAGATAGCAGACAGAGTGAGAGAGAGTGGAGAGAGAGAGAGAGAGAGAGAGAGAGAGAGAGAGGTGACGTTGAATGGGGCACGGATTTCCTCCGAAAGCCTTGCGTACGAAGTTCCTGCGCTGGGAACCAAGGTGGAGGGCCACAATGACGTTTTTTGATAAATCCACCCCGTCCATCCGTTTTGGGAGCTCATTTTAGGACATGAGAACAAAAATGAACCGGATCCAAGACTCAAGTGGGCCGAACTAAAGGAAAAGGTGGGTAGATAAATTACTACCGTAGAAACCTCCCTGGGTCCATAGTGATGTTTACATGACATCTATACCGTTTATAAAGTCACTACTACTGGGATGAACTAGAAACACAAATATTATCCTGATTCTAAACTCCTGTGGCTCCACAAATATTTCAACTGTGGACGTTCAATCCTCACGTTTTTGGCCCACTTGAGTCTTGGATCCGGTTCATTTTTGCTCTCATGTCATAAAATGAGGTCCCAAAACAGATGGACAGGATGGATTTATCAAAAAACATCACTTTGGGCACCACCTTGGTTCCCAGTGCAGGAACTTCTTGCGCAAGGCTTTCGCAGGAAATCCGCGCCCGAATGCAGTGGTAAGGTACACCAAGGTGTACTGACGTCGTGAAGTTCTTCCACCATGACCCACGTGTTATATCCAATCCATCCGTCCATTTTTTGAGATTTTTTCTAAGGCCTGATCTAAAAAATAAGAAAGATCCAAAGTTTCTGTGGACCACACTGCAGAAAGTAGTGAGACTGAACGCATACCATTGAAACCTTCTTGGGGTCCTAGAAGTTTTGGTTTAGTCCAATATTTGTTTTTACCCTTCATCCAGGTCCATGTGACCTTATGAACAATTTGGACGGCAAATAATCATCATGGTGGGCCGTATGTATGTTTTGACGGTGAGAATCATTGTAGGGTCTGCGTTTTTTGGTGTGGTCCACATACACCAGCGAATCTGCTTCCTCTGTTACCAAAATACGAGTGGGTGCGTAAACACCTAGGAAGAATATGTATCGTGGTACTGAAACTACGGAAGCACTCTAACCAAATACTGAAAAACATTGACGCATACCGTACCCCTAAAATAGCATCAATTCACTCCGACTTACACAGCGGCAATTCGGTGGTACGCCGAACGCTTTCACCGAACTTGAAGTGGGTGTGTAACCTCTCAAGAAGACACTACGTTAGGGTACCGAGACTAAAGAATCACTCTGCCATGCACCGACGAACACGGACATACACCGGACCTCCAAAATAGTAACGGTTCCCTCCGACTTGTACTGCAGCACATGCGATTGCATCTCGAATGCTTTTACTGAACTACGAATGGGTGCGTAAACACCTAGAAAGAAGATGTATCATGGTATCGAAACTACGGAAGCAATCTAACCAAATACCAAAAAATATTGACGCACACCGTACCCCTAAAATAGCATCGATCCACTCCGACTTACACAGCAACCCTTCGGTGGCACGCTGAACGCTTTCACCGAACTCTAAGTGGGTGCGTCACCACTCAAGAAGACGCTACGTTAGGGTACCGAGACTCAAGAATCACTCTTCCATGCACCGACGAACACGGACATACACCGGACCTCCAAAATAGTAACGGTTCCCTCCGACTTGCACTGCAGCACATGCAGTCGCATCTCGAATGCTTTTACTCAACTACGAATGGGTGCGTAAACACCTAGTAAGAAGATGTATCATGGTACCGAAACTACGGAAGCACTTTAACCAAATACCGAAAAACATTGACGTATACCGTACCCCTAAAATAGGATCGATTCACTCCAACTTACACAGTAGCCATTCGGTGGTACGCCGAACGCTTTCATCGAGCTTTGAGTTGGTGTGTAACCTCTCAAGAAGACACTACATTAGGGTATCGAGACTAAAGAATCACTCTATCATGCACTGACGAACACGGACATACACCGGACCTCCAAAATAGTAACGGTTCCCTCCGACTTGTACTGCAGCACATGAGGTCGCATCTCGAATGCTTTTACTGAACTACGAATGGGTGCGTAAACACCTAGGAAGAAGATGTATCATGGTACCGAAACTACGAAAGCACTCTAACCAAATACCAGAAAACATTGACGCATACCGTACCCCTAAAATAGCATCGATTCACTCCAACTTACACAGCAGCCATTCGGTGGTACGCCGAACGCTTTCACCGAACTTTGAGTGGGTGTGTAACCTCTCAAGAAGATGCTACGTTAGGGTACCGAGACTAAAGAACCACTCTGCCACACACGATGAACACGGGCATACACCGGACCTCCAAAATAGGAACGATTCCCTCCGACTTGTACTGCAGCACATGCGGTCGCATCTCGAATGCTTTTACTGAACTACGAATTGGTGCGTAAACACCTAGGAAGAAGATGTATCATGGTACCGAAACTACGAAAGCAATCTAAGTAAATACCGAAAAATATTGACGCACACCGTACCCCTAAAATAGCATTGATCCACTCCGACTTACACAGCAACCCTCTGGTGGCACGTCGAACGCTTTCACCGAACTCCAAGTGGGTGCGTCACCACTCAAGAAGATGCTACGTTAGGGTACCGAGACTCAAGAATCACTCTTCCACGCACCGACGAATACGGACATACACCGGACCTCCAAAATAGTAACGGTTCCCTCCGACTTGTACTGCAGCACATGCAATCGCATCTCGAATGCTTTTACTGAACTACGAATGGGTGCGTAAACACCTAGGAAGAAGATGTATCATAGTACCGAAACTACGAAAGCATTCTAACCAAATACCGAAAAATATTAACGTATATCATACCCCTAAAATAGGATCGATTCACTCCGACTTACACAGCAGCCGTTCAGTGGTACGCCGAACGCTTTCACCGAACTTTGAGTGGGTGTGTAACATCTCAAGAAGACACTACGTTAGGGTACCGAGACTTAAGAATCACTCTGAAACGCACCGACGAACACGGACGTACACCGGACCTTCAAAATAGTAACGATTCTCTCCGACTTGTACTACAACATATGCAGTCACATCTCGAATGCTTTTATTGAATCACGAGTGGGTGCGTAAACAACTAGGAAGAAGATGCATCATGGTACCGAGACTACGAAAGCACTCTAACCTTATACCGAAAACACCAACGCATACCGTACCCCTAAAATAGCATCGATCCACTCCAACTTACACACCAGCCCTTCTTTGGCACGCCGAACGCTTTCACCAAACTACGAGTGGGTGTGTAACCACTCAAGAAGATACTACATTTGGGTACCGAGACTCAAGAATCATTCTGATCATGCACCGACGAACACGGACACACACCGGACCCCCAAAATAGTAACAGTTCCCTCCGACTTGCACTGTCGCACATGTGATCGCATTTAGAATACTTTTACCGAAGTACAAGTGTGTGTGTAACCAACTAAGAAGACGCTGCATCATAGTACAGAGTTACAGAAGCACTCTAACCACATATTAAAAAACATTGATGCACACTATACCCCTAAAATAACATCGATCCACTTCGACTTCTGCAGTATTCCTTCAATGACACGTCGAATGTTTTCACCGAACTACGAGTGGGTGCATAACCATTCAAGAAGACGCTATATTAGGAAAACGAAACTCAAGAGTTACTCTAACCACGCACCGACAAATACGGACACATACTGGACCCCCTAAATATTAACGGTTCCCTCCGACTTGCACTGCAGCAAATGCGATCGTACATCGAACGCTTTCATTGAACTATGAGTATATATGTATCAACTACGAAGACTCTCGATCATAGTATTAAGTAGGGCTGTAAATGGGTCAGTGGACCCAATGGGGTACCCAGACCCAACCCATTTAGACCCAACCCTAGACCCGACCCATTTGTTAAATGGTATGGGTCTGGGTCCAAGAATAGACCCATTTGTTAAACGGGTTTGGGTCTGGTTTCCTTTATATTAGGCCCGACCCGACCCGACCCAAACCCATTTAGTAAGTGGGCGGGTTTGGTCTATGTTACAAGGGACCCGTCCAGCCCAGACCCGTCCAGACCCGGTTTTAAGCCTTGTAAAATGCTTGCATACTTGATCCAGACCCGGACCCATTAGACCCGGCCCATTTATAAATGGGTCTGGGTGGATCTCTCTCTACCAGACCCGGACCCATTTATAAATGGGTCTGATGGGCTGACTTGGACCCGACCCAGACCCTGCCCATTTAGTAAAAGGGTCTGGGTCTAAAATTTGGACCCAGACCCGTTTAGTAAATGGGCGGGTCTGGTTTTGACTAAACCCGCCCCGAACCCAACCATTTACAGCCCTAGTATTAAGACTATAAAACCATTCTACATAGACAACAACTAACATTGATGCACACCGTACCGTACCTCTAAAATAGCATTGATCCACTTCGACTTGCACTGTAGCCTTTCGATGGCACGCCGAACGCTTACATTGAACTACGAATGGGTGGATAATCACAAAAAAGACACTGCATTAGGGTACCGAGACTCAAGAATCACTCTAACCACACACTGACGAACACGGACACTCACGGGATCCCCAAAATAGTAACGGTTCACTCTGACTTGTACTGTAGTCCATGCAATCGCACGTTGAACGCTTTCACTAAACTAAAGTGGGTGCGTATCCACCTGGAAAGACTCTCCATCAAGATACTAACACTACGGAAGCACTCTAACCACACACCGAAAAACACTGACCCATACCGTACCCCTAAAATAGTATTGATAAACTTCGACTTGCACACCAACCCTTGGCACGCCGAACGCTTTCACCGAACTAAGAGTGGGTGCGTAAACACTCAAGAAGATGCTGAGTTAGGGTACCGAGACTCAAGAATCACTCTAACCACGCACTGGCGCACACAGATATACACAAGACCTCCAAAATAGTAACAGTTCCCTCCGACTTGCACTGCAACTCATGAGGTCACAACTTGAATTCTTTTACCGAAGTTCGAGTGGGTGCATAACCAACTAGGAAGATGTTGCATCATGGTATCGAGACTATGGAAGCACTCTAAGATCATACCGTAAAACATTGACGCACACTATACCCCTAAAATAGCATCGATCCATACCGACTTGCACTGCATCCCTTCACTGGCACGCCGAACGCTTTCACCGAGTTACAAGTGGGTTCGTAACCACTCAAGAAGACGTTGCATTAGGGTACTGAGACTCAAAAATCACTCTAACCATGCACCAACGAACACGGATACACACAGGACATCTAAAATAGTAACGGTTCCTTTCGACTTACACTGCAGCCTATGCGGTCGTAACTCGAATTCTTTTACCGAAGTAGGAGTGGGTGCATAACCAATTAAGAAGACGCTGCATCATGGTATCAAGACTACGGAAGCATTCTAACATCATACCGAAAAACATTGACGTACATTGTACCGCTAAAATAACATCGATCCACATCGACTTGCACTGTAGCCCTTCGGTGGCACGCCGAACACTTTCACCGAGTTATGACTGGGTTCGTAACCACTCAAGAGGATGCTGCATTACGGTACCGAGACTCAAGAACCACTCTAACCACACATTATCGAATACGGATACACACCGAATTCCCAAAATAGTAACGGTTCACCTCGACTTGGACTGCCTTATTATAGTAATGGGCCACACCTTCATTTATTGATGTTGTTAGCAATGATACATGTTGTTCATTCAAATTTAAAGATTTTTTTTGTTCCGATACTATAAAAATGTGGCAGATCAAATAATCAAGTGGTCCACATCATCTTCATTTACATTTAATGGTACATACTTAAGACACTACTATACTTTTTATGGCCCACCTTCCACTCAGATGCGCCTCATTTTTTTCTAATGATATAAAAGAGGATGAGAAAATCGCTGGACGGTATCGATCGACAAATTAAATTTATGTGGGCCCCATTTTAGAGATTTGACGTAACTAACAATTTCAAGGTTAAAGTTGTAATAAAGTAACACCACAAGGGTAACAGTGTCAATTTAGATAGCTGGCGCGAGTAGATTTACAACGTTTTGTCTCTTTTTGAGGCCTTTGTGAAAAAACAAAATTAACCTCTGTGAGTATTTACGTTAACCTACAAGTGCTTGTAATAGATCCGGCCTCAAATATAAATGGATTTGGATCCTTTGGAATGGGCTTGGTCCCAAAATTTCACTTCTAATGGTAAATGGACCACGTAAAATGCCATTGGTTCTGAGATAATCTGCACCTTTTTTTTTTACACACGCACACCCCACTCACGATTGTGTGAATACCTTCATACCCTTACGTAAACAAACGCGGATTACGCCCGAACCCTAGCCGGAACTTTAAGCATCCGACCAGAACTGTTAGGGTCCGAATGTGATGTATCTGTTTATCCAAGTCATCTATACCTTTTCTAAAATCATTTTAAGTCATGGTCCCAAAATTGAGGCTGATCCAATGCTGCAATGGACCACCCCAAATAGTAATCTTAGATTGCATTAAATGCCTAGAGCATAATGCAAGTTGCATTAAATGCAAGATTCATCTCATCGCTTTTATGGGTATTAGTGCGCACCTGTGAGGTTACAACTTTTGTTGGATAAATAGTAATGTTGGAAAGCTAAAGGCTTCCCTGAGAACCGATAGCAGCCGGAACGCAACACTTCGCGGGGTCCCTTTTAATTGAGGGAAGAGCCTGAGTGAGCATCGATTCCTAGAGTTATGGTGCATATAAAAATTAAAACCACTCTCTGCGTTTAATGCAACATGCATTACTCTGGGCATTTAATGCAATCCAAGATTACTATTCGGTGTGGTCTTCTATAGAGTTGGATCTGCCTCAATTTTGGAACCATGCCTTAAAATAATCTTAGAAAAGGTACGGACGTCTCGGATAAACAGGTACATCACTTTGGGACCCTACAATAGTTCTTGTTGGACGCGCAATCCCCGTCCGTAAACCCCTCCTTCTCTCTCTTTCTTGCTTTCTTTCTATATGAGTGTGCACACGCTTTTCTGAGTTTTCTTTAAAATATAAAGCAGATTAAGAAACGTGTTGGCTTAGAGCCCTTTCCACCCCTACCGACCTGACTCATATGCGCTGGTCTTTTGCTTGAAGACAAATCAAAGGAGAGAAATGAGAAGGCCAGATGCCACATGCCACATATGTGAGCATGTGCAAGCAATGGCTCAAAATCAGGCAATCTGCCCATTAGGCCGGTGGCACATGTCAATGTGGACCACTCAACTCTTTTTTAGCTATTTTTGGACCAGGCCCCCAGGAACACATTTGGTGTGGGCCCAACTGCTGGACTGCTCGAATCTTGAACACGTACGAGGCATCCATGCTGGCACGTGTGCCCAAATGAGCTGAGGAGATATTTGAGAAGAGAAAACTATACCAACTAGCAATATTCTCTCATCTGTCTCACATGCAAATACAGTGAGGAGAGATGAATTCTATTAAAAGCATTCCCAACTAACTCACTGCACTGTAGGCTTTTAGAGATGAAACGTTCCGTACAAGCAAACTTACAAACCGACTACCTTACTCTTGAAAGCAATCTTCCAACTGCCCCCCACCATTTGCAGCCATAAGGTGAATGATGCTACTACATGGCCCATCTGCTGAAGTCTACTTGCCGACGTGGCATGCATATCCTTGGTCTGAGCTGTTTATCAGGTGGCCCCTAGCCAAAACTGGGCGAGTCTGCTGATCAGGTGGTTCATACATGTACATTAGATAGGCATATCAAGGCCATCCTTGAATTATCCCTTTAGTCAGAGGCGTGACTACTATACGCGGATTGCATGTTGGCCCCAACACCACGTAGCTACGTGATGTCAGGACTCTGTGGGGCCTACTGTGGTGTATGTGTTTTATCTACACTGTCCACTCTGTGGGGGCATGAGCCCAAAGTTGAAGCATCTCCGAAGCTAAAGTGGACCACACCACAGGAAACAGTGGGATAATGACGGAAGTGGATTGCGTCTGACCCTGCTTGGACCTAGTAAAGTCTAACCGGATGGGGGCACTGTGGTGTATCTGTTTGTCTATGTTGTTCATTTCTTTTCACATATCATGTTAAGGAATGAGCCCAAAAATGAAGCAGATCTAAAGCTCAAGTGGGCCACACCACAGGAAACAGTTGAATAATGACAAAAGTGGACTGCGTCTGACCCTGCTTGGACCTAGTAAAGTCTAACCAGTTGGGGGCACTGTGGTGTATTTGTTTGTCCACCCCATTCATTTCTTTTCTAAGATCATGTCAACGTAGGGGCCAAAAATGAAGCAGATCCAATGCTCAAGTGGACCACACCAAATAATAAGCTTGGGTAGCATTAAATGCACAAAATCATTAAATGCAAGAGTCTTCTCTAGTGTGGTCTATTAGAAATAAGCAAAATAGTGTGCCCCCACACAGATTTAGTTGGACCTTGCTAGGTTGGCTTCGATGATGACGTGGTAAAACCTTTCCAAGGCACATGGATGTTTCTTTGTCATCCAAGTTGTCCAATCTCTTCATAAGGTTATACAAACCTGAATAAGGTGAAAACACATCTATCAGCTCCATCCAAAACTTCTGACGTCCTTGGGATGTTTTTCACATTAGGCATTCAATCATCGCTTTTTCCTGTGGTGTGGTCCGCTTGAATTTTGGGCCCACAGAGTCCTGCTTCGACGACAATCCGCCTAGGTGCCTACTACTGCTGTGGGGCCAACGACTCCACACAATCTCTCAGATAACCAGCATGTGTATGGAGTTAACGTACCCAACATCACACCGATCCAACACTCAGGTGGGTCTCACCATACAGAAAAGAATAGAAAGATGCGTAAAAAGCCTTTATGTTCCCTTGGGCCCACCTGAATTTAAGAATAACTCTTTTTGGAACGTCCCTTCATCCTGATGATTTGCATCAGATGAACGGATCAGATGACATAACTAATCAATGGTTGGTACCGCAATCAACTAATGGTGTGCATCCCATCCCAACTCTTTCACACAGTGTGGCCCACCTGATCTTTTGACCGGCTTAATTTTAGGTTCCAGAGTGAGCATGAGGCAACCCTATTGATGGACGGGGAGGATCTCATGCACGTTGTCCCACACGTGCCTTATGGTTTGTAGTAGGCACACTATTGGAAATCCTATCAAATTTAAGCAAGTCACTTTCCTCATATTCTATTCATCCATACCGTTGGTTTTCTCAGGCCCTCTGTAGATGGACCACGTCCTGAAAATAACCTAGATAGGACAATCCTAGCCTTTCAATTCCTGGATTGCAAATACACAGTTAAAAAGAGAAATACATCAATGGTCCAAATTCAACAAAATAAATAAATAAAAATTGGACAGCTTAGTGACCAAGATCACCCAAGCTGGAAGAGTTGTAGCGCATGGTCCATCCATGGTGGGTCCCATATATGCACCTTCAGGCCAATATCACTAATTCATCTACTGTTTGTAGGTTAGCTAGTTTCAATCAGGTGGTCAGCAATGCCTATCAGCATATTCCCATCTTCCTGCCATAATTTCATAACTTACACTGGCGTGCATCGTAGCTAATGTATACCTCTAACTTTTAAAGAGAAAACTGTGGGGCATGATAGAAAATTAGAGCAATGATGAAGTGGTCTCAATGTATAGGAACCTTTCCATGCACACAGTTTCATTTGGACTCAGTGGCATACAGATCAAGTATCTGGTACCATCCATTAGGTCTAGTGCAATCTTCATGGGCTACCTTGAAAGTTTCTTAATGATTGGCCCCAGCCACTAATGTTAAGCATTCCAATTGATTAATCTAGACTGTCCATTATGTCCAACATACATGTCATTGGTTATCATGGAAACATCACACCGATCTAACAATCTTGACCATTTGTTTAATGGCCTTTGATACGTGTGGTCAAGATCATTTGCATAAAAATAACTCTAATCAACAATTTGATCCATCTATTTGATGGTTCTGCCATGGATTGTTTATGAATCATTCTTATTCCCCAATTCCATCCACCTGGTTGGTTGGAGAGAGAATAGCTATAAGAATCAAGGCCTAATCAAGAAGGGAGTGAGGGCTTGTTTGATTTTCCATTATACATGTAAATATTCTGGTAAATAAGTAATCATTAATTTTTCACCTTGTTTAAAAATAGGTGGATAATTCCACCTTGAAAATCAGTGTGAAAGTGTTGACTTAAATATATGGGCCCACGATAATTTATATGATATATATATGTTGTTCATTTACTTTATCAAAACATTTTGGAGCATGAGCTGAAAAATGAGGCAGATCCAATGCTCAAATAGCGCACATGAAAGGAAATAATGGCCTTAATTCATTCACTGTTGAAAGTTGTTAATTTCACTAAGCCTACATTGAGGTTTATCCATCATCTAACCCGTTCATAGGGCCACATAGACATGGACAAGGGGAAAATACAAATATCTGCTTGATCCAAAACTTCTAAGGGTCCCAAGAAGTGTTTATTTCCTACTTTTGCCTAGGGTGTGGTCCACTTGAGCTTTGGATCTGCCTCAATTTTAGCCTCATGCCCTAAATTCAGTTGGCATAACGAGGCGGTGTGGATAAGCCACATACATAAAGGTGGGCTTCACATTTATTTCGAAAATTACATTTAATTCGCAAATTTTCAATTTTAGTAGTAAAAAAGTAAGCTGTTATTGTCAGCATTGGTAAAGATGCTATAATTATATTATAAGTAAATAATTATTATCCATTTACAAGGTAATTATACCTGAGCGAAAAATCAAATAGGCCCAATTATCAGCTTGGCCCTTAAAATGTCTTCCAACTTAATAGACGGTTGAGATGGGCCTATTGGCAATATAACTCACTAGGGCTGTGTCATGTGCTGCACTATAAGAGAGAAAGTAGGCGTTAGAGGCCTTTTGAACGACAAAAATGTCTTCAGTCAATGACTTGCATTTTAAAATTTCCAAAATAACCAGCCTATGTTGGAAATCCTCTGCCTTCCAAACTTAAAAAGGTTGACAGCTCTTCTAAAAAGAAAATTGCAGGCAAAATCATCCAAAACTAATAGCGTTCTTTGTAAAATAAGCCTATGAGAGCAGTGGGTACATTTCTCATGATTTAAAATCTAGGGTATATGCTAGGTAAGGTGCTGAATGTGTGTGTATCATAATTTTTATACACCATAGTTTTTAAATAGCCAAATTTTAAAAAAAACTCATATTTAAGGAGGCGTTTGGATCACAACTTTCTTTAGATCAGTTACTTAAACCACAAGTAAGTTATTTTGGTTTCTACTTATTTAGTAATATGTTTGGTAAACACCATGTTTAACAATTGAAATGTAGAAAAGTATGTTTGGTTTCCTACACATAAGTATCTATCTCTAAAGTCTGTTTGGCCACCCTCACATCCACCGTCCATCATGCGGTGCCAACCTTTGATGTGGACTGTTCACTATGTAGGTCCCACCTTTGATGTGGGTCGTTCATCACGTGGGGCCCACTTGGGTGTGGGCCGTTCATCATTAGGGGCGAACCTTTAAAGTGCATCGTCCATTATGTAGGGTCCACCTTTGATGTTGGTCACCCATCAAGTGGGGCCACCTTCAATATCCACCGCCCATCATGTGGAGCCACCTTTGATGTGGACCGTCATCATGTGGGCTCCACCTCCAATGTGGGCCGTCCATCTTGTGGGGCCCACCTTTGATATGTACCCATCATTAGGGCCGACCTTTGATGTGGGCCAACCATCATGTGGGGCCACCTTGATGTGAATCATCCATCATGTGGGCCCCACTATTATTAATTGCCCATCCTGGGGAGCCCACCTTTGATATGAACGGTCTATCATGTGGGCCTCACCTTCAATGTGGGTTGCCCATCATGGAAGGCTCGCCTTGGATGTGGCCATTCATCATTAGGGGCCAACCTTTGATGTGGATTGTCCATTATGTGGGGCCAACTTCAATTTCCTGTTGCCCATCACGTGGAGCTCACCTTTGACGTGGACCATTCATCGTGTGGTCCCCACCTTTGAAGTGGGCCGTCCATCATACCCATCATTTTGGACATGGGCTATTTATCATTAGGGGCCACCTTTGATATGGACCATCCATTATGTAGGCCCACGTTAATATGAGTGATCTATCATGTGGGGCGCACCCTTGATGTAGACCATCCATCATGTGGCCCTACCTTCCATTTGGAGCAGGCTATCACATGGGGCCTCATTTGCGTGAGAGAGAGGTGAATAGGTGAAAAGCTTAAAAAAAAAAAAGAAAAAAAAAAAAAAAGAAAAAAAAAAGAAAAAAAAAAAGAAGAATAAGTTACTTTTACAATCATGTCTACCAATAAAAAAAGTAAATCAATGAATATGAGTTAAAAAGTAATTACTTATTTGGTAGTATCCAAACAGGCCCAAGTACCATCCAACGTGTATCTTGCTAGCCTAAGAGCTTGTTTAGGTGACAACATATCAGTGTATATTGGTATCCATGCAACTCAAACTGAACCATCCAAATGATAGGCTGGACTTATTAATTCATGGAAAAATTTACTCTGAACTTGTATTCTAATTATTGCATTGATTGATAGTTGTCATATGGTAAAATTAAAATTGGCCAATTGCTGAAAGAGTTATTGCCGTACAGGTACCTATCTTTTGGGCCATGGACGGATTAGTACCTACTTTTAAACTTATTCCAAATCAGTACCTAAGGTTTGTAATGTACGGACATCTTACTACTTTGTTGACGGTGATTGACGGAGGAGTAACATAGGCATCCATTTTATCACAAAAAAACGCATTTACCCCTACATATATACAATGACGATGGTGCTTGCTGTATAGACAATTCATCCAGAGGACGCTGTTGTCTAGTGTTGGTAAGGGCAGAAGCCCTTTTGGGTGGTAATAAGGGCCCCACCATGATATATGTGTTTCATCCATCCGTCCATCTATTTTGTTAGATCATTTCGAGCCAAGGCTCGAAAATCAGCCAAATCCGAGTCTCAAGTGGAACACACCACATGGAACGATAAGGTCAAGTCGCTGCCCTTTTTGGCAGCTGTCTGTGTTATAACTAAAAATGCTACAATTACATTTTTTGCGTATTGTTGCTCTGGGGTTCTGAGTAATGGAAACATTCGTAGACAATCACAAGTATTCACAAAAGGTATACAATGAGAGATATCGCAAGGCGAATTTTATTCCAGATATTTTAAGATTTTGTACATTCCAGGTTGTGATCTGGCACGAGCCTTAATTACATCGAATAATCGATGACCCTTGATTAAAAGGCAGAAGATTAGTCGACAGGGACTATGGTCTTAGAGTTTGTGGTTGTAGAGACCTTTATTTATTTTGTTGTAGACTGAACCATCTTTATATTAGTCAGAAGTTTATGTCTCATGTTTTGATCGGAGATCCGGGTTGAGGCTATCAGGGTTTATGACTGAGAGGGACGACTCTGGGCTCACGCCTGTCATGTTTGGACAAGTGACCTCGGGAAGTCCGATCTGCAGTTGTGTGTACCTAAATAGCCTAACCGACGGATGTCGTTTGAATGGGTAGGGCATCGACTGTTGTGTTGTGGCAGTTCATTGCAATTGCTTTGTAGAGAATTGAAACTCTTTGATATGATTTATTGTGATAACCGTAATCCCGTTTGTCTAGCTTTCAACCCTAATCGGGTCATATCTTATAGTACATGTGAATGATGATACATTTGTATAATTCTGGATGCTGGCGGCTTCTTTCCGAGAAATTATTTCATTCATTGTATTGAATCGTGTCAAACCTCGAAGGTACGCAATTGTGTTCATTTAGAAATCCTGGAATGACCATTTGACCATTCCATTGCGTCCGGAACGCTTAAAATACCCAAAATAGGCTCAAACAGAAATTGAAAACACTTAAGATTAAGTCTGGTGTACCCACAAATATTTTCTGGAGTTGGCTGATTTTTTGGATGTGAGGGGACTTAATTTACGGGTGCGTGGGATTCAACACACCTTTAAATTAAGTTGTCTGATTTTTATAATTTTATGGATGCGTGGGACGATTTTTCGGATGCGTGGGACTCCGATGCACCTTGGAAATACTTTTCCAACTTTGGTGAATTTATGGACGCGTGAGACCCGAATTTATAGATGTGTAGGACCATTTTTCAGTTGCATGGGAGTCCAATGCACTTGTTTGAATGGTGTCGAATTTATGGACGCGTGGGACCCGAAATTATGGATGCGTGGACTATTTTTCGAGTGCGTGGGAGTTCAATGAACTTGTCTGAGTTATATCGAATTAATGGACGCGTGGATCATTTTTCGGGTGCGTGGGAGTCCGATGCACTTGTACGATTCGTCATTTTAAGGATATGTGCCCACACTTATGAGTTGTTATAATCTGGACCTGTGGTGGTCAGAGTAAGCTTCCGATGGGGACGCCGGTGATCGGAAAGGGATTCCGGTGACTGGAAAGGGTTTCCGATGATTGGAAAGGGATTCCGATAAGGGTTTTCGACAGGGATCTCAATTACTCAGGGGATAATAACTCTCTTTCTCTCTTGAAAACGTACGAATGAATAGTTGGGCGAGGGTATTTATACCTGAAAATACCGGCACTCGACCAATGAGGGGTTGCCACGTCCTACGCACCTAAAAAATACCTCCATCGCACTCCAAAATCGATGCGTGGAGGTCCAACGCACCCTAAAACAATTTCTACAAGTTGCTGAATTTTTGGGTGCGTGGGACCTTGATTTTTTGGGTGCGTGGGGACTCCATGCACCTAAAAATGAGATCCTAAAATGTGTTGAATTTATGGGTGCGTGGGACCATTTTCGGGTGCATGGGACCCGAATTTAGGTACACGTGGGACCTCTAAATAGCCATAAATCACTTTCTGATTTGTGCTAAATTTACGGGCATGTGAGCCCATTTTTGGGGTGCGTGAGAGTCCGATGCACCTTTAAATCATTTATCTGATTTTGGTGAATTTTCGAATTTATGGGTGTGTGGGAATCCAATGCATCCATAAATGAGTTTCTGATTTTGTTGATTTTATGGGTGCGTTGACGGACTTTTGAACGCTCCAAATTGGGTTTTGTGGGGCCAGCTTGATGATGAAATCACATGCACTATTCATCATAATTCATAATGAAGATATTGGCTTGATTTTGGATGGTTCTGATCACAGCGATTCGCGGGGCTCACCAAAGATTTCAACCAAAATTGGCTAAAGGGAATTTTGTAAATTTTCATTTTGCATGTGCTGGGAGGCATTTTGTGGGATTCTTTCAGAGGTGCGTGGCCATTTTGTTTGTTTTGAAGGCCCATACATTTTGGGACCCCAACAGATGCCCCTTTGGTGCGTTGCGATAGACGTACGATCGTCTAGTGTGACGCATCGGACTTTTTGGGTCCTGGCTATAAATATGAAAGATAGCCTATTTCTTGTCATTTTCTCATTTCTCATTGAGCGTTGGCTTTCCCTTCTACACATCCTTTTATTCGCCAACACACCCAACAATTGTCTCCAACGCACCCAAAAAATCTGCACGCATCTCGTAATTCAAGGTGATGTGAATTTATGGGTGCGTGGGCTTACACGCACCTAACAAATGAATTTCAAAATTTTGGATTTTAAGGGTGTGTGAGCTGGCACACACCCAATAATTTGGACTTGGTGAAATATCTGATTTAAAGGGGTGCGTGGGGTAGCACGCACCCTTCGTCTAATTTTTGGAGGGGTTTTGCCCCCCACACACCCAACATTGGGTTTTGCCAAATTTTAAAGTTTTTAAGGGGTGCATGGGGCTGCACGCACCCAATAATTTGGACTTAGTAAAATCTGGTGTTTATAAGGAGGTGCGTGGGACCTCACGCACCCTGATATTGTGACTTGGAGAAAATCTTATTTTTAAAGGGGTCGTGGGACCTCACGCACCCTTTGTTACCTTTTTAGGAGGGTTTTGCCTCGCACGCACCCAACAATTAGGTTTTCTATGTATTTAAGGGTGCGTGGGGCCTCACGCACCTAGAAATTTGGGATTTGGATAAATCATGACTTTAAGGGTGCGTGGGCCTCCACGCACCCAAATAAATGTACTTGCCATATTTTTATTTTATGGGTGTGTGGGACCTCATGCACCTGAATTTAAACTTAGGTAAATCTGAACATTTTAGGGGTGCGTACGCACCCAAATTTGAACTTGGTGATTTTCAGACATTTGGGGTGCGTGGAGCCCCATGCACCCAGATTTCAATACTTTATGAAATCGAAATAATTTCTGTTTTGGCCATGTTCATCCTATCTGGATTTTGGAGGGTGTTAGGTTTTACGCTTTTATCTTATATCTATATGTTATTTCGAAGTGTCGGTCCTTACACTCTTGAAAATCTAGATTGTGTCGAGCGGAGGCTGAAACCTTGATGACCTGACTTAACTAGAGTTTTAAGCATACATTTGCATGCTTTTCTTTCTTTCGAACTGGACCTGGACTTCCTGTGTGCTTTTTGCAGATTATAATGGCTAGTGATCCTTCGCAAGCTGGCCCTTCAAGTTCACCACTGACTCCGTCAAAGCGTAAATGGGCGGCCCCTAAGAAGGTTAATCGGTCGTTTGATCAGAACCCTCAGTGGTTCCTGCCTCAAGAAACCTTCAATTTCTACGAACGCATATTAGCACTGTCTAAAGATATGCAATGGAGGATCCTTTGTGATAGAGTTGTGCCACCTCCTCCAGACAGAGGCACACAAGAACAATGGGACACTTGGTATGCTTCCTTACGTGGTTTTCGGTCCGATGGGACCTTAGATGAGGTGCCCGAAGAGGGGGTGATGAAGGTGATGATGAGGATGAAATGATGATGATAATGATGATGTTGGCAAGGTTGGTGGTGATGATGATGATGGTGGTGTTGATGGCGATGGTGGTGGTGATGGCGAAGGTGACGATGCTGTTGATGGTGGTGATGGTGAAGGTAATGATATTGTTGATGGTGGTGATAGAGATGGTGATAATGTTGTTGATGGTGGTGATAGAGATGGTGATGATGCTATGGGTGATGGTGACGAAGGTGGTGGTGATGAAGGTGGTGATGATGGTGGTGATGGTGGTGGTGACGGGGTGTCATTCGAACGAACTCGTCCTTGAGTGAAAACCGCCCCTAGTCTTCCTGTCACTTATGGGGGCAAGAAGATCAAGGAGATGTGGAAACTACACAAAGCCGAGCGTTTATGGAAACGACTCTCCAAGGATACCGGTGACTGCTCCGACTGACAATGGAGGTGAGGTCAGGGAAGATGGTGACTCAAGCTCTCAGGCCAATTTAGGTGAGGACCATCACACCAGGGGGAGCAATGATGACGAACCAATATATAGATCTGTCCCTGAGGAAAACATGGGAGCGATCTTCATAGATCTGGATGATGACGTACTTGCCGAATCTGTTCTTCCTCCTAATCTTCCCGTGGCAAAGGCTGAAGTTAATCAGAGCGTTGTTCCCGAAACGATTGTGACTGTCGTGGTGGAAGGGGTTGTAGTTCCTGATATTGAATTAAATGCGTCTGGACCTACTGTGGAAGCACCTCCCATTGTTGAGCCATCATTGACTGAACCTACTGTGCAAGCTCCTCCTTCTATTGAGCCACCATCAATTGAAACTGTCGTAAATGCATCTTTTGCTGTCGTGCCATCATCAGCTGAGCCTATCACTGAAGTTCCTCATATTGTCGAGCCAACATCTAATGCCAACATTCCCGAGGTCGTGGTGCTATCTTCTCCAGAATTACCTGAACCATCGACTGAGAGAATGACCAAACCTGCCCTAGTATCGTCTATGCCTACTGCCTCAACTAGTGCTCTTGTCGTTGATGAGCCTGAAGTTACTGGTATATTACTTGTCCTTACTGTCTTGACTGCTTTCTTTCTTGCTCTGGTTTCCTTGTACTGATGTTCGTCATTTATTTTGTCAGTGACAGTTCCTGCCCATTCTCCTGTCTCTGTGGTTTTGCCTGAAGCACTCATTTCTTCCGTTCGAGGCTTATCGAGGATAAAGGCAAATCTTTTAAAGAATCTTCTGATGAATATCACTAATTCTCTGAAGAATGGAGATGAATGGTCAATTCTGGATGAAGGGCTGCAAGCACTTGAACATAACGTTATATGGCTCAGGATTGATGTCTCTTCGATGATCAGTCACGTGGTCCGGTTCAAGGAAGGAATGGCTCGCGTTATTGGTGCGAAGCATCTCAGGTCTAATCCCTCTGTTGAGGAGAAGAGAGATCAATTGCAGTCCCTTCTTCCGAAGTTAGAAGTTCACAGGGCGGACGTGGCTACGGCAAGGAAAAACTGGCAAGTTGCTAACACTAGATGTCAAGGGGCTATGAAACGTCTTGAGGAGATTGACAGTGAAATAGCACGACTACAGGATGAGCATTTGGTTGTTCACCCAACTTTTCCAAGTTTAGCAGTTAGAAAGCTCGCTTGCAGTCGTCTATTGATCAACATGAGGCGAAGTGTAATGTTGTAGAGGCTCAGATTACAGAGCTACAACAGTTTCTTCAGAACATTCCCGATCCTGCTCAAGTTTTGGCTGAAGCAGAGGCGGCACAAAGGGATATCCAAAGTTCTGCAATTGATATGTTAAAACAATGTATGAAAAATTTAGATGGTTGAACTGTAACAATCTTCATTTGTAATTTGGAACATGTTGTAATGGATATTGTAACAATATGTATACTATTGTAATTTTAGATCTATGTTGTGTCTTTAGCCTACTTGCCATTTTTATTTGAGTTTGAATGCAAATAGATTGGGCCATTTGGAAAGGAACATCCCCTTGTTAGGACTTAAACCTACGCTCATGTGAAAAAAGACGTGACCGAGTCTTAGTTTAGGGCTTATCATAATTCTCAATGGTCTTGAAATGGGCGGGGTGTCATACTTGACATGTCCTAGGTCTTAACTACTTTTTTTATACCTGTGCAAACACAAAATAGATGATTAGTATTTGAATTTAATCGTTGTGTGGTATCATTTCTTTTGGTATCTTTCTATTACACTCCCTCTAATGGGGTGTTTACAAATTACAATAATAAGCTGATGTCAAGTATAATATCTTTTCAAAAAATGACCATTCACCAGCGAACTGATGCTCTAGCCCCTTGCTATCGATTACTCGATAGGCCTCATTGAAATAAACTTCATCGATGATACACACTGGATCCCATTTCAGATCAAATTTGCTTTTAGGACCTTGAGCCAGTGCCGGTCGTTTCATCATTAACATAAAATCGCCCCTTTTAAACGACCTGCCCCAAACTCGTTTATCATATGAGGTTGAGATTTGTTTCTGATACATTTCAAGCCTTTGCTGAGCGACGAGGCTCTTTTCATCTAGATCATCAAGTTCGGCCATTTTGGTCTTAGCGTTTTGCTCGGATGTCAAGGAGTGTCGGAGTGCGACCCGTAGCAACTCGACCTGTATCTCCATCGGGACTGCCGCCTCTGTACTGTATAATAAGGAGTAAGGTGTGACTTTAGTGGCAGTGCGATATGTGGTCCGATATGCCCATAATGCTTCGGGTAGACGCTTGTCCCAATCTCTCTTATTTTCCGCTATCGTTTTCTTCAAAATTTTCACGATAGTCTTGTTAAAGGTTTCAACCAGCCCATTTGCAAGAGGATAGTAGGTTGTCGAATAACCATGCTTGATCTTGAATTTCATGCACAACTTATCGATGGTGGCATTCTTGAAGGGTGTTCTGTTGTCGGTGGTGATCTTCTCGGGAATACCATGTCGGTATAATATAGGATGACGGATGAAACCCTCGACATGTTTGGCCTTCACATTCCTAAGTGCTACTGCTTCGGCCCAATTGAAAATGTAATCTGTCGCAGCCAGGATGTACTAATGCCCTTGAAAAGAGGGTGGGCTAATCGGTCCAATTACATCCATGCCCCAGGCTGCGAAAGGCCAGGACATCACTGATTGATGGAACTCTTCCAGTGGCGAGTATTATATCTGCATGGATCTAGCATTGATGGCATTTCTTGATATATTCTATTCCATCTCTCGTCATTGCGGGCCAATGATATCCCATGTGTCGAACACAGTGATGTAAGTTCTTGCCTCCTTGGTGAGCGCCGCACTCTCCCCCATGAGCCTCCTTCAATGTGTCATACGCTTCATCTTGGTCCAAGCAGTGCAGCAACACGCCCTCATATGAGCGCTTATAAAGAATATCGTTCTGCATTATAAATGAACCGGCATGTTTTTTGACTTGCGTGCGCATCTTGGGATCTTCTGGTAAAAATTCATATTTCAAATAGTCGACGAATGGCCTTTTCCAGTCATTTTCTTCTGTAATCTCAAAGCAACAGATGGGGTTTGCACTTGATTCACCACCATGCTGTGCAGTTGTCGGTAGAATTCTTCTTTCTTCAATTGTTACTTGGAGTGGGTTGCCCCTGGGATTACCTAGAGCAGCGGCTAGACTGGCGAGCTCATCAGCCTGTACATTCTCTTACCTCGATATATGTGAAATGTTACTTTCTGAAATTGATCGAAGAATGATTGCGCTTGATGAAAAAATGCGATAATTCAGGTTTGCGGACTCCATATTCTGTCATCAATTGTCTGATGACTAGCCTGGAATCAACATAGATCTGTATCGCCTTGATTCGCATTTTTAGTGCGAGCTGTAGTTCGATGATAAGGGCTTAATATTCTGCCTTGTTGTAAGTACAGGCTGGTACGATTGTAAATGAGTAAGGCAGCAGATTCCTTACGGATTGATAAATATAACTCCTGTTCCTGCCCCTATTGACCTGGAGGCTCCATCAAAGTACATTTACCAGAGTCGCAGTTCTCCAACCATCATGACCTGGTCATCTAGGAGATCACATTCCATTTCTTCATTGCTTGGGATTGGATGCGCAGCGAGAAAATCTACAATCGCTTGTCCTTTAATAGCTCGGGCTGGGACATACGTAATATCGAATTCTGAGAGGAGAAGGGCCCACTTAGCTAGTTGCCCAGACAGCATTAGCCGATTCATGAGGAATTTAATCGGATCCGCCTTGGATATCAACGTTATTTGATGCGAGAGGCAATAATGCCTAAGTTTCTTCACAGTGAAAATGAGAGCGAGATATATCTTCTCGATTGTTGAATAGTTGAATTCGGCTCCCACCAGAGTGCGACTCAAATAATATAGTGCATTCTCCTTTTCTTCTTCGTTCTTCTGTGCCAGGAGTGCCCCTAGTGAATTATCGCCCACGACGATATATAAAATTAATGGCTTTCCTTTGATTGGGGCGGCGAGGACTGGAGAATTCCTGAGCATTTCTTTCAGCGAATCGAAATCTGTTTGACAAGCATCATCCCATTCTAACTTAACGTTTTTCTTGTTGAGGTGGGAGAACGGCTGACAATGACCAGCCAAGTTCGAGATGAATCTTCTCAGATATGCCATGCAGCCTTGAAAACTCTTCAACTATTTCAAATTCGATGGTAGCATTTCTCTGATGGCCTTAATCTTCGCAAGGTCTATCTCTATGCCCCTGTGTCTGATAACAAAGCCCAAGAATTTGCCAGACATGACCCCAAACGTGCATTTTAACGAATTCATACGGAGCCTCTTCTTAAGCAACCGCTGAAATACTTGCTTCAGATGTTCTCTGTGCTGTTCATGATCAGCCGACCTCACAACCAAATCATCTACATAGCAATCAACGTGTTTGTGCATCTTATCCTGAAATATAACGTGCATCGCATGTTGATACGTTGCCCCTGCATTCTTCAACTTAAAGGGCATTACGCGGTAACAATAGATGCCGAGCGTCGTGCGGAAGGCTGTAGCTTCTTCATCTTCTGAAGCCATATGGATTTGATTGTATCCCGAATAACCGTCCATGAAGGACATCACTGCATATCATATAGTGTTATCAATCAACAACTCTGAAATCAGCAAAGGAAAATCATCTTTTGGGCAGGCTTCATTAAGATTCCAAAAGTCAACATAGACCCAGATCTATCCACTCTTCTTCTTGACTGACATGATGTTCGAAATCCATCGGGGGTACTTCACCTCTCTAACGAACCCGGCTTGGATTAATTCTTCCTCAATTTTGGGCACAATGTCAGGGTGAAACCGTCATTGAGGTTGCTTCACCGGCTTCTTCTCCTTCATGATGCTCAGCTTGTGCATGGAGATTGTCGGATTGAGCCTTGGCATTTTGAATATGTCCAGGCGAAGATGTCCTTATTCTCCCTCAACAGCTATATGTATTTCTCTCTTTCATCTTTTGAAACGTTTCTGCTCAGGTATATATTCCTGGGTTCTTCAAGGGTGCCCAAATTTACTTCTTCAAGTTCATCAATCGTTGGTTGTCCACCATCTTCTAGTTGCACGGTGCGATTGGCTGGATCACGTCAGTAGGATCTTGCAACTGTATTTCTTCTATAGGTCCAATGGTTACCATATTCATACTTGCCTTAGCTCCTAGACCTTCTCCGTTTCTGTATACTTGTTTGTATTCTTCAAATGTAGCTAATAACCTCTTCTTCGTGCTTGAATCTTGGCTGAAGAATCCGATGTTTCTCATAATCTTCTGGCTGGCTCTGCTGTATCTCTTCTCCTCTATCGGCTGAGGTCGGGCAGATTCTCTTTCCTCTTCTTCTTCTGATGATGATAATGGCTGACTTGGCCTTGAGTGAAACTTAATATCTTTCTAAGTGATATCTCTTGATGGCACGACGAATTGGCTGGGAGCTTTCGAAAATGGCTTAACTCTTCCTATCTTGGGTACCGGTATGTTGAAGGTGGATTTGAACACACTTATGTGTTGATCTAATATCGGTTTTAACACAGACTGTCTTGGCTGACGCAAATGTGCTGGTACCACATAAAACTTCTTTGTGATCAGGCTGAGGTTGGTTTTCCAAATGATATTGGGATCTCCCCTGAGTAATGGGTTGAGGTTTGCTTTTCTGCTCAAACTTTTCAGCTCGAGGTTTTGCCCCTTGTCTTTTCTTCATGACATCGGGCTTCGTACCGGTTTTACTACTGTCGGTTAGGTTGTAATATTTTGCATCGGCCAAGAAAGACTCAACTATTGTGTATGGCGTCAGATCTGCTACTACTCTGTATTGGATCTCATCCCTATTGTATTTGAAGCACTGATGATATGTTGAAGGGATCACGCGATTCTGATGGAGCCAGGGCCTCCCTAAGAGGAGATTGTATGTTGTCACTACGTTGATCACCTGAAATGTTACTTTCGTCATTAGTTCTTTGATCTCTAACATCACCGTGATTGATCCAAGTGTACGCTGACTGTCTTGGTTGAACTCTTGAATCATCATGAGACTCGAGCGTAACGCTGATTGTCTATAACCCAACTTCTGTAATGTCTTCAATGGCATGATATTTATGGCAGACCCATCGTCTAACATACATCTCTTGACCTCTGTCCTTGATCATTCCTGTAACCATCAACGGACAGTTGTGGTCTGTTAATTCGATCATACGGTCTTCTTCTGAGAAAGTAATTGCCAAGGGGTAGTCAACATGCATGACTTGTGACACCGGTATATACCCCTCCCAAAATTTATCTGTATTATTCATTTTTTCTTCTATTTTTATCATCATAACCTCCCTGACCTCACTGTCAAGTAAGGCATTGATTAACATTTCTCTGTACACTTTCAAGAGACACAAAGCATCATATATACTTAAGCGGGCAGGGACCTTCCGTAAGTGTGACATAACGTCGTATGCTACTGGTCTTGGGATTGGCTGACTGATGGTGGCCTTGACGACCTTCTCTTTCAGTTTCTGCATGTGGGGTCTCTCTTGCGGCCTGTCAAGGATACCGTCTTCTTGCATTGGGTCGTCTGATCTTGGAGGGGTACAGTTAGGCATTTACTTTCCTGATCATAAGATGACTGCGCAAATTTCTCCCTTAGTTGCTTGCGGTGTTTTTTCAGACTGTGCGTGTTCGACAAATGACACCATTCTAAAGTATACCATGTTTATCGTGGGTCGTATATGCCCCTTGTGTTATTCCTCTCCTTCATCTTCCTCTGTTCTTTCTTCAGTTAACAAGCCTCCGTCTGTTCTTGAGCCTTTTCTTGCTACTGACTAGAGTCCATCGTTCCTTTGGTTCAGGGAATGAAGTTTGTCGGTTGGTGTCATTTTCTATTGGGACTGCTGAAATTGTCCCGACTATTTCCTTTGCTATCTCGGGTACTTTCATGCTAATGACCCCTTGATTGATCAACCCTGTATCCTTCCTTTCAGGGAGAAGCAATCTTCTGTTTTGTGGATGATACATTGATGATATTTGCAATATTTGGGATCGTTTATTTGCCCGACTTCAGTGGAGAGGGACAGGATCTGGCAGACGCATTAAACCTTCCTCGATCAATTATTCCATGATCGGAACTAGATCGTCCATATCAAATGTGTATGGGTCATTCGCCCTTTCTCTCTCGGCTATCGATATGCGTCTGCGTGCATAGGGCCTTTTACCCTTATCTTGGGCAACCACTTGCTTTTGTCTCCGGCTTATGATCGACAGCGGGGCGCTTTTCGGTCTTTCTGGTCCTTACTCTGATGGGTTTCTACTACTCTTTCCATCTCTCTCTTCTGTCTTTCGGGTCTCAAGTTTACCCGGGAGGCGGCTTCCTCGACGAGATGTGCTTTCGTCGCCAGCTCACGAAAAGAATTGAAAATATTGCCCGAAAATTCGTACGAGATCATCGAGTCTAGAGCCCTCAAGCACATCTCCATCTGCTCACCTTCACTGGGCAACTCTCGACACTGAGCTGCCATTGTTCCCCATCGATCAATGAATTTCTCAACTAATTCTCCTTATCTTTATCTGACTATCGCCAGGTCTGTCAGCGAAATTTCCCTCTCAGTTACGAAGAACTTTGAAATGAAGCTATCTTGCATCTGCTCTCATGCCTTCATAAAATTGGCTGGTAATGACATGTACCACTGGAAGGCTTTCCCTGTCAGGGTTGATCCGAATAGTCGCATGCAATACTGCAGGACTGCAGACCAATTGCCTAACGTAGTCAAGAAGTGGGTGATATGTTCTTTAGACAATTCTCTGCCGTCGAACTTTCCTAAGTCCGGGCATCTGAAATTGGCCGAGAATGGTACCTCTTCTACCTCTGGTGGGTACGGGACCCGGTATTTATAGCTGTCTCTCCTCTCTTTCTCTTTCTCTCGTTGCATCATATGGGCTATCATTTGGGATAACTCTTCTCGTGATATGTGCTGATGTGGAAAGCGGTGCGCATTCTATTGGCGCAACCCTGAGTTGGAGGAGCAGTTTAGGTTCAGCTGGACCTTCTGCTGCCCCTTAGGATTCCTCTACTGACTGACTGAGTGGGCGGCGCGATACTTCTGGTGGCATTCTGGGCTATCAGAGTGGTCAGGGCTTCCTGCATAGCCCTCATTCGATCATTTGTTTCGCGATTATCCTCAATTAATCTGTCAATCTGATCTTGAAATGAAGGTAGTTCTTTTCCTTCATACGGTCCTTCCTCTTCTTCTTCGGCCACTTGGACCATTACCACTTGCGCTGACTGAATCTTCCGAGCCAGCCTCTGTCTTGGTTCGAAGACTGTTGTGGGCTTGGATTTCTTTACATGGGCAGGCTTGATAGGTTTCTGCGAGGTGCGAGCGGTCTCGGACACGGCGGGAACTGCTCGGCTGTTGTCACAGGCACTACAGGCTTGGCTGATATGACAGGACCGTTAATAGGGATCTTCTATCCTTATTTTGGCTGCCACTGTTTCTTTATGACAGAGCGAGGTTTTGCAATATTCGCCCTCTTGTGTGCAGCTATGATGACCGCTTTCTTCTGTTCTTTCTTCTATCTTCGGGTCTCAACCAACTGCCATTCTGAGCTTGGGCTAGCTGTTGTAATTGTGGTGAAACAGGGGAAAGTGAAAACCCCGTTGGCAAAGAAGATGCACGGACTTGTCATTAAGTACGCCATCTCTTCTATCTGTAGTGGTATCTTGCTAATTCTATGGTGTCATAAAAATCATTAGAACAGTTCATAAATGCGGTCAGGAGTATGAAACCATCGATCACGGCACATAAATTGATGGAAATAAGCAAGAAGTAGACAAATACATGTAGTTGTGGAAGTTTGTAGGTTCTGAGTAATGGAAACATTCGTAGACAATCACAAATATTCACAAAAGGTACGCAAGAAGAGATATCGCAAGGGGAGTTTTATTCCAGAGATTCTGAGATCTTGTACATTCCAAGTTGTGATCTGGCACGAGCACTTAATTACATCGAGTGATCGATGACCCTTGATTAAAAGGCAGAAGACTAGTCAACAGGGACTATGGTCTTAGAGTTTGTGGTTGTAGAGACCTGTATTTGTTTTGCTTATAGACTGAACCATCTTTGTATTAGTTAGATGTCTATGTCCTATGTTTTGATCGGAGATCCGGGCTGAGACTATCAGGTTTATGATTGAGAGGGACGACTCTGGGCCCGCGCATGTCATGCTTGGACAGGTGACCTCGGGAAGTCCGATCTATAGTTGTGTGTACTTGAATAGCCCAACCGGCGGATGCCGTTTGAATGGGTAGGGCATCGACTGTTGTGTTGTGACACTTCATAGCAATTGCTTTGCAGAAAAATTTAAACTCTTTGATATGGTTTATTGTGATAACCATAATCCCGTTTATCTAGCTTTTGACCATAATCGGGTCATATCTTACAGTACATGTGAATGATGATACATTTGTATAATTCTGGATGCTGGCGGCTTCTTTTCAAGAAGTTATTTCATTCATTGTAATGAATCGGGTTAAACCTCGAAGGTACGCAATTTTGTTCATTTAGAGATCCTAGAATGGCCGTTTGACCATTCCATTGCATCCGGAACGCTTGAAATACCCAAAATAGGCTCAAATGGAACTTGAAAACATTTAGGATTAAGTCCGGTGTGGTCACAAACATTTTCTGGAGTTGGCTGATTTTTTTAGTCTGTGGGACTTAATTTACGGGTGCGTGGGACTCAATGCACCTTTAAATTAATGTAGACACCCCACCTTCGGCTACAATGTTGGTAGAGATAGCTGAATGATACCCCCAAATCCCATGTTCAAACCCAGCCAAACTCACCCTTGTAAGCCCCAATCCATAGCCCAGCTCAAGCCTGAACCCAGTCAACTCACCCCCAAACATTAGCCTGAAAAGCCCCCCATAAGAAAAACCAGTCAAAAAAATCCTTAAAAAAGTCAAAATCACTGAGTCAACCCGCTGAGTAAATCACCAAGTCAAATCACCGAGTCAACTCACCGTGTCAACCCATTTTTCAAACCCAGTCAAGTCACCAAGTTCCGAACCACAGCCTCGGAGCAGGTCCAGACTCCAAACCTCGCGCTTTTCTGCTTCAGGTTCGGAGGTCATACACTCCGAAGTTAAAATAGCACGGCTGTACGGGCGGCCCCCTAAGGGCCGCCCAAACTTATTTACACAATTTGCCACTCTCCGCTGCTATAAATACCCTCGCCCCTTCTCATTCACAGCATCCCTCAACTCCCAAAGAAATCCCCTTAGTCCGAGTTCATCTCCATCTCTTTAGCCCATTCCTCCACCAAGGAGAGCCCGAGTGAGAAGAGCCTAGCCCTGTTCCAGCCCAGCCTGACCCTGGTCTAAGTCTCCCAAGCCACCCAAGTCTTGATCTAGCCACTCGAAGAAAACCCTTGCAACACCTCGTCCATCCAGCTACTCTTTTACCAACATCATCTCATTCACATCTAGCATCAAGTGCAACATTTACTTTTCTTCCAACCCCCTGCTTATCATGTCCCTACAAGCACTTTGATTATTCAAATACACAACATGCATCCCGCATAAAGCACCTGTCAATTCGAGCGTATGCTCTGGGCTTGCCTTGTTAATGGAAACCTGCCCATCAGAAACTCTTACTGTTCAGACCTGCATTCATGCATTATATCATTCATGAGAATGTATGAGGATTAAATTAGACTTTTAAGTACTAGTTCGATTATGTGAAGTAGAGACCGTACTTCGGTACGGGCAGTGTGGGGTGCTTAAACTCTTCTCACCCTGTAACCGTGATCCCTTACCTCGAATCTCCAGTCGCAGATTAAAAGTAGTCATTTTAGAGGAAGGAATCTTCGAATTCCCTTCTCTAACATTTCTACGGGGCCTAGACGACTGTAGATTCGAAGTAACTGGCTAGTGGTGACTCTGGTCTTACACAAACTCATCCAACATATCCAATTTAACACGACAACTGACATAAAGTCCTCGAGAACGAGGCAAGCCAGTGGCATAAACGACGATTCGCACGCACGAACACCTCTTTTCCGAAAGGAAGGGAAAACAATCCGGGAGTGCGGAACGGCGAGTGTCCACAATTAAGTTGTCTAATTTTTATGATTTTACTGGATGCGTGGGACTCCGATGCACCCTGAAAATACTTGTCCGACTTTGGTGAATTTCTGGACTCGTGGGACCCGAATTTATGGACGTGTGGACCATTTTTCAGGTGCATAGGAGTCCAATGCACTTGTCTGAATGGTGTCGAATTTACAGATGCGTGGGACCCGAATTTATGGACGCGTGAACTATTTTTCGGATGCATGGGAGTTCAATGAACTTGTCTAAGTTATATCGAATTGATGGACGTGTGGACCATTTTTGGGTGCATGGGAGTCCGACGCACTTGTCCAATTCATCATTTTACGGATGCATGCCCACACTTATGAATTTTCATAATCCGGACCTGTGGTGGTCGGAGTAAGCTTCCGATGGGGGACGCCGGTGATTGGAAATGGATTCAGGTGATCGAGAAGGGTTTCCGATTATCAGAAAGGGATTACGGCAAGGGTTTCCAGCAGGGATCTCAATTACCCAAGAGATAATAACTCTCTCTCTCTCTCTCTCTCTCTCTTAAAAACGTACAAATGAATAGTCAGGCGGGGTATTTATACCTGAAAATACCGGAACTCGACCAATGAGGAGTTGCCACGTCCCACGCACCTAAAAAATACCTCCAACGCACCCCAAAATCAATGCGCGGAGGTCCAACGCACCCTTAAACAGTTTCTGAAATTTGCTGAATTTTTGGGTGCGTGAGACTCCATGCACCTAAAAATGAGATCCTGAAATGTGTTGAATTTATGGGTGTGTGAGACCATTTTCAGGTGCATGGGACCCGAATTTAGAGACGCGTGGGACCTCTAAATAGCCATAAATCACTTTCTGGTTTGTGCTGAATTTATAAGTGCGTGGGCCCATTTTTGGGGTGCGTGGGAGTCCGATGCACCCTTAAAGCATTTATCTGATTTTGATGAATTTTCGGGTGCGTGGGAGTCCGATGCATTCATAAATGAGTTTCTGATTTTGTTAATTTTATGGGTGCGTTGATGGACTTTTGAATGCTCCAAATTGGGTTTTATGGGGCTCGCTTGATGATGAAATCATATGCACTGTTCATCATAATTCATAATGAAGATATCGGCTTAATTTCGGATGGTTCTGCTCACGACGATTCGTGGGGCCCGCCGGAGATTTCAGCCAAAATTGGCTAAGGGGATTTTTGTAAATTTTCGTTTTGCGTGAGCTAGGAGGCGTTTTGTGGGATTTTTTCAGAGGTGCGTGGCTATTTTGTTTGTTTTGAGAGCCCCTACATTTTGAGACCCTAACTGTCTGATGGCCACTCGTGGGCCCCACTATGATTTATATGTTAGATCCACGTAGCTCATCTGTTTCTCCAGTTTATTTTAGGTCGTGGGTCTGAAAATGAAGAAGATTAAGATTTTAAATGGGTCATACCAACGAAAATAATTTCCACCATTGAAACCTTCTTAGGCCCACTGTGATGTTTTATGCTATCTATTATGTCCAAACTAAATCTCTTTGGGCAGGCAATGAGCTGGCCAATTCGATGGACAGATTAGATTTTCCATGTTGACCCCACTTTGCTGGGAAAGCACAATAATAACAATAAAAGGGGTCGCTGGAATAGATAGCGTCCAAAGGACGCCGCTGCCGACAGACGCCCTTACTAGGCTTGATCTGGGGACCCACCATGATGTTTATGTTTTATCCATGTCGTGTAGACCATTGCATGACAAGCAGGGCCAACTAGTGGGGCCCACCTCATGGATGGATTGGATCCAACATTCTGCGATTGAACAATTCTAACTATCTAATAAGGTAGGGCCCAAAGTGATGTTTTCTGATAAATTCACACCGTCCATCCCTTTTGGGAGCTCATTTTAGGACATGAGAACAAAAATGAACCAGATCCAAGACTCAAGTGGGCCTCACTAAAGGAAAAGGTGGGTAGGTAAATTACTACCGTTGAAACCTCCCTGGGGTCCACAGTGATGTTTATATGACATCCATACCTGTTCATAACGTCACTACTACTGGGATGAACTAAAAAGACAAATATTATCCTGATTCGAAACTCCTGTGGCTCCACAAATATTTTAACTGTGGACGTTCAATCCTCATGTTTTCGGACCATTTGAGTCTTGGATCCTGTTCATTTTTGTTCTCATGTCCTAAAATGAGCTCCCAAAACGGATGGATGGGGTGGATTTATAAATAAAAAAATCACTTTGGGCCCCACTTTGGTTTCCAGCACAGGAACTTCCCGCGCAAGGCTTTCGCAGGAAATCCACACCTAAGAGGTGGAGAGGGGGCGCAGTTTGGGTGGATCCCCAACTGTGGGACCACTTTGATGTATGTACCTTACATCTACACCATCCATGCATTTTGAAAGCTCATTTTAAAGCATTATCCAAAAAATGAAGCAGATCCAAATCGTACGTGGACCATACCACATGAAATAGTAGTGATTGAATCCACACAATTAAAAACTTCATGGAGGCCACTGGAATGTTTATTTTCCATCCAACCTATTTAAAAGGTCATAAAGACCCAAAATATCAGCTTGACCCAAAACTTTTTGTAACCCACGAGAAGCTTTTAATGGTTGAGTACCATTGTTTACTGTATTATGGTCCACTTGAGATTTGGATCTACTTCATTTTTTTAAATCATACTCTAAAATGAGTTTCAAAATCAATGGACGACGTGGATGTAATAAACACACATCACACAGTGGACAACACGGTAAGGGATCCACCTACCTCGGTGGATCTGGAATCCAGCGAAGCCGCGCTCAGGGAGAGGGGTTAGGCAAATTGTATTTTAGTGGTTGTAAATTTGTGGGGCCCACCTTTCTGATCTATTGTATATCCACACCGTTTATCCAGTTTTTCTATATTAAACTTAGGGGATGAGCCTAAAAATGAAGTAGATCCAAATCTCCAGTGGACCACGGTATACAAACCAGTGGAGATTGGCTCAATGAAGGTTTAAATGGTGCACATTTAAGATATTACTATTCATGCAGTGTGGCCCACTTGATTAAGTTTTTTCCATTTATTAGAATCTTTTGATGAATAGAAATGGATAGATAGAGTGAATTTGTCTAGGTCATCTCTGTGGGCCCCATATAGCTTCCAATGATAGGCTGAGATTACAAACATGTATCCGTCTATTTGCAGCTAAAATGAGGGATAATATCATCTTTTTAAAATACTGTATGGGTTTGTATCATATAGGTAGAGAAGATAGACAATGGATACCAATACGACTAACATTTGCAATTCTTAGGTACTAATTTAGAATAAGTTTAAAAGTAGGTACTAATATGTCTATTACTAAAAAGATAGGTACATGTACCACAATATCTCTGATTTAGATGCAAAACTTCAAAGCAAATTAACCTACCTAAACATTGGAAACTACCGTGGCAGAACAGAACTACAAGGTAAGTCGAATGAATGATCGAATGATCTACCTCAATTTTTTTTTATGCTCATTTCCTGAAATGACCGGCTAGATGATGTACGGTACATCATTTTGGGGTCCACATAGCCTTTTCAGCATCACACAATATTTCAGGCTGTGTGCTACACGACGCAATCCGAGTAGTAAAACGAGCTGGCAAAATGGGGAGCGGATAGGTGAGACCCTCTACCGAGGTGGGCGGGACCTGACTGTGGGGCTCACAGTGATATATGTTCCTTAAATCCACACCGTCCATCCGTATTGAAAGCTCATTTTAGGGCATGATCCAAATTATGAAGCAGTTCCAAATCCCAGTTGAACCATGGTACAGGAAACAGTGGTGATTGACCATTAGAAACTTCACGTGGGCCACAAAAGCGTTAGATCAAATGATATTTGTGTAATCCATCAAGTTTTTAATGGTGGGGATTCAATCACGACTGTTTCATGTGGTGTAGTCCACCTAAGATTTGAGTCAGCTTCATATTTTGGATCATGCCCTAAAATGAGCTTTCAATATGGATGGACGGCATGGATGTAGTCACATACATCAGCATGGTTGTAGTCACATACATCATCACAGTTTCCCCACGGTTAGGGCTCCCACCCACCTCGGTCGATCCGGGGTATCATCTCATCCGCAACCGACAAAATGGATTAAGACATCACGATGGGCCCATCGATCTTTCCGCTGTAGGCAAGACACATCCTCAGCTAGTGCTCAAGAATATCAAAGGTTTTTCAGACGGGGAGTTATTATATACTCCGGCTGGATATGACACTTGGTACACGTCCCATTAGAATTTTACATGTGGACCATCTATAATTAAAAATTTCATCCTAGGTGGATGATTCTGACCTTCCCTGATCAGATGCTAACAAAATGAATGGCATCAGCCTATGGAGATCTGGCATATGCAAGAGATTCAGTCCACTCATCAGGTGGGAGGCTCCATGAACATGTCCTAATGCAACAATCAACATGCATCACTTATCAGTTGTCCAGCAACTATATAAGAAAAATAGAATTCCGACCATCCATCCAGATTTAAATATAGGTGGTCCAGATGATGAGTAGAGTGGCTCAAGTTTTGATAAACGGCTCAGATATCGTACACCTATCCTAAAAGTCCTCCGGACGTGCACGGAAATTATATTTTTCCATCTCTCTCGAAAAAATCGTCCTGCACTTGTCTGTTGCGAGTTAAAGCACCTGACGAGGACGAACGACAATCTTTACTAGTTGACACGCATCCCTCCACACGAATCTACACACGCAGATACACGTGCCAAATTGGCTCATATCTAGAAAATCAAATCCGTTAATCACGTCGGATCAACATAGATCAACTGTATAAATTTAATAAGACCGTTCAAATTTCAGAGGAGCCATATGCACTTGAAACCAATGGAAATGTCTTTCTTACCATTGTTTTCATAGAAATGCAGTCTTCACGATAGATTACAGATTAATTTTCAGATATTGATTTGAAACATAAGTTCCAACTGATCCAATGGCTAGGATTTAATGTACGAGTGTCGGCGTAGCATGTGTACCTGCGTGTAGAGTTGCGCTTGTGGCTAGCAGACTTCAACTGGAGAGAGTAAAACGCTTGTTAGGACGGACAAATCTGGCCAGCAGTTTGAAAATATCGCGATATACAATACAAGATATTTTATAATATATATCACATTTTTATTACAAAAATATCGCGATATTGATGAAAAAATCCCGCCACGTGCAACCACGTACGTCAAAGTGGCCGTTCGCGATGGGAGCGGATTGCCAGTGACGCCGGTCACATAGATGTTTCTGTGCCCGTGGCTGTGTGGGATCCACAGTGATGTGCCTGAGAAATCCACTCCGTCCATCTGTTTTGAAAGACGAAAATAGTACAGGATTAAAATTCATGCTGATCCAAAACTCATGTGGGCTATATTACACTGAACGTTGGAGATTGAACGCCTAGCGGTGACAGAAGTTTTGTATCAGGTTGATATTTGTTTTTACAGTTTATCTGAGTGGTAATACTTATATGAACGATTTAGATGGCATATAAACATCATTTCAAAGTTTCAACAGTGGACGTTGCTGTTCCAACTGTTTTGTTGGTGTGGACCACCTGCTTTTTTATCTTCCTGATTTTTATAATTATGTCCTACTGTGGTCTTTCAAAACAAATGAACGGAGTGGATTTCTCACGGACATCTCTTTGGACCCCACACAGCCACGGTCACAGAGATATCGCTGCTCACAGGCAAACCGCTCCCTTTCTCGATATGTTTACGTCCGTTCACCATGCTAGTAAAATGACCATTTTTGCGTCCTGCCCTCGCCTGGATGGACTCGGTCCAGGCTGGGCCCACCGTGATCTGTGGGTTTTATCCACGCCATTCATCCATTTTTCCAGATCATTCTATGATATGAGAATAAAAAATAGGCAGATCCAAGGCTCAAGTGGACCACACCATTAGAAGCAACGGAGATAATGACACCCACTGTAGAAAACTTCTTAGGACCCACCGTGATGTTTATTTGCCATCGAACCTGTTCTTAAGACCATATAGACCTGGATGATGGAAAACACAGACACCAGCTTGATCGAAACTTCTATAGCTTCCAAGAAGGTTTCAACGATAAGCATTCAATCCCACCGTGTAGATCTGCCTATTTTTTATTCTCATGTCACTGGGCCATTGCCTCGACTGAGTCCATACAGACCGGGCAGGACCCAACCCTACTTCCCTTTCACCATGGTTCCCACTTAGTCTTACCCAAACAAGTGTCAATGAGGTCTAAAAATTAATTGAAGTGTTGAAAATATAAAGTGCTCAATATTAGTACTTATAAGTATTGTAAAATTTGTTTGATAATTTATATGAAAATAAGTATCTTTTCATAAAATTTGTTTGAAAAACACAAGTTATAAATGTCTTAAAATTGCAAATTTGTCACATTTGCTTATATTATCCCAATTCTACTTTTTAATAGAGTATGAGACGAAAGCTATTATTGTCATGTTATCAAATTTGTTACACTTTTTCTCAAATTAAAAAAAAAAAAAAATTTTTCTCACCAAATAAAGCTAAATAGATTAATTATTTATCTTTTATGTTTGCCATGTGGAGTAAATTGACTGTATAATTAAGGAGGCAAGTAGACAATACAAGTCTCAAAGATATACACTTTATATTTAAAATTTCAATTTCTATATATGTGGCCTTTAGTTGCGGTCAAAGTGCATAGGTGAGAGGAGCCACACCATTGATGGACTCCATTTTAGATGGATAAATAACTCAAAGATCATGACGATTATGTGATTTTAATCCATCTGAAATTTCTACATATGTGGCCTTTAGATCATAACTTTGTATATTTCCACACATATGGCCTTTAGATCATAACTCATATAGCCCCACTATGATGTATGCGTTTTTATTCATTATGTTCATCTATTTTGTGAGCTAATATTAGGGCATGAGCCCAAAAATGAGGTAGATCTAAACCTTAGGTGAACCACACCACAAGAAATAATGGTGATTGAATGCCTACTATTAGAAAATTCTTAAGCCCCATTGTCTTGTTTATTTGCCATCGAACCTGTGTTGATTAAGTCACAAAGACCCGGGTGAAGGAAAAACACAAATATCAACTTGATCCAGAACTTTTGTGGCCCTCGTGAAGTTTTTAATGGTGGGCATTCAATCACCCGTCTTTCCTATGGAGTGGTCCACTTGAGATTTGGATCTAATTCATGTTTAGGACCATGCCTTAAAAATCTCAAAAAACTAATATACAACTTGGATGTATAGCACGTACGTCGAGGTGAGGTCATCGTGAGGACAACACCCACTATCGCAGCGTCCGTGCTGTGCAATACGGCACGTGGATTTGTATCACTTGACATGACCTAGTTCCGTGGACCCCAACCTGATGTATGCGTTATAACCACACCGTTCAATTGTTTTTAGGTCATTTTAGGGTATGAACTTAAATATGAGGTATACCCTAGTTTCAGGTGGGCCACACCACAGGAAACAACAGTAATTGACGCCTACCTTTAAATACTTCTTAGAGTCCTTTGTCATATTTATTTTACATCCAACCCGTTGATTAGGTCACATGAACTTGGGTGAAGGGAAAACACAAATATCTGCTTCATACAAAACTTTTGTGGCCTTCGAGAAGTTTCTAATGGTGGGTGTTCAATCACCACGGTTTCCTTTGGTGTGGTCACCTAAGATTTGGATATGCTTCATTTTTGGGACCATGTCCTTAGAATGATCTAGATAAACTTATACACGGCTTGGATACACAACAAATACATCGAAGTGGGCCACAGTCAGGACAACACCCACTAACAAGTTATTTGGTAACAACTCATTCATGCCCAGACTTGCATGCTGCAAGAACTGCGCTAAGTGAGTTCTGTGTTGACATGGCAAAGTTATGTGAGCCCTACCACAATGTTTGTGTTATATCCACTTTGTCCATCCACTTCGCCACATTATTTTAATGCATGAAGAAAAAGAGGTAGATCTAAGTGTAAATGGATCACCATAGAAATCAATGGAGATTGAATGCCTACAATTGAAAACTTCTTAGGGGCCATAGAAGTTTTGGATCGAGTCGATATTTATGTTTTCCCTTCATCCAGGTCTTTACGGCCTTATGAACAAATTGGATGGCAAATAAACATCATGGTGAGCCCTAGGAAGGTTTCAATGGTGAGCCTCATTGTCCCCACAACTTTCTATGGTGTGGTCCACTTGAGCAATGGACATGCTTTGATTTTTGGCTCATGCCCTAAAATGATGAGGCGAAATGGATGGACGGGGTGGATATAACACATATATCATGATGGGCCTAAATATCTTTGCCACATCAACCTAGCTTTTAGGCTGTTAGCATTGAAAGCCCACACAAAAGTAAGAAAATGGTAGAATTATCATTTATGAAAATGTTTTAACTCAAAATCACTTCCCACATTCTTTCTTAAGCATTAAGTCAAAGGAGGAAAACTTTAAAATGAATCTGTTTTTTTTAGTGAAAATTCAAATTAAATCTTAAACTTTTGAATTTGCAAAAAATTTGAATTAAGGAAAATCACTGAAAAACACTTATTTCAGATATAACTGTTGTAATTTAGTTTTACCAAACAGGCCCTAAGACAAAGGAGGAAAGCTTAAAAATGAATATGTATTTTCAGTGAAAATCCAAATTAAGTCTTAAACTTTTAAATTTGCCAAACAATCTGAATTAAGGAAAAATCACTAAAAAACACATATTTCAGATAAGTGCTGCAATTAAGTTTTACCAAACAAGTATAACTTTCTTAGGACCCACCATGATGTTTATTTACGATCCAACCTGTTCATAAGGTCATATAGACTCAAATAAAGGAAAACACAAATACCACCTTGATCAAAACTTCTATGGCTTCCAAGAAGTTTACAACAATAGGCATTCAGTCCCACTGTGTGGTGCGTCTAAGCGATGGATCTGCCTATTTTGGCTTCATGCCCTAAAAGGATGTAGCACGGCTTGGATAAAAAGCCATGATGAGCTCCATAGGGACCTTGCCTCAACTGAGTCCATCCAGGCTAAGCAGGACCCAACCTTCTTCCCTTTTATTGGGGGTCCCATGCATTCTTATACAAACAAGTGTATCAGGGATGTAGATTGCGTCCAACCCCTACCAGCGTTCATCCATTTTGTCATTGTAGACACCCCACCCTAAAACAAGATTAAAACCATTCTTCGACTTCAATTAAGCTTCAATCAAAGTACCTGTGTGGCTCAGAGTGGCTTTCGGAGACAACGATCGAAACAGATCGACCATCTGCAGAGTATAAAGGTAGTAGGGAGAGCAAGGGAGCATCATAATTACAAACAATATTAAAGCGACATTGCATTTTGAAAAGTTAAAAAAAAAACTTTTCAGGACTGCTTCTGTGTTATTTCAGGACCGCTCTTGCACAATAATGGTCTAGCATGGGTTATTTCTATGTCTAATCGCATTTGCACTGCCTCCAAGCTTTGGATTGCTTCTGCAGTTCCTTTTGTGGTGCTTTTGTAGGGCGGTTAATAGGGTATTAGACACCTGAAAATAGCCCTCGAAGGGCCATTATCGTATTTTTCCTTATCTATTTAATGGGGTTCACTGCAAATAGAGGGATGAAGGAGAAAAACAACGGGTTGAGAGAGCAGAGGGCTGTGGGAAGGTGGAGAAGCCCTAGGTCGATTGCGGTCAAGTTGAGTCGAGCCAAAGCTGGTGCGTCGTCATCCACTTAAAGGTATATGTGTTAAATCTCCCCCACTCCTCTACCCCCTGTAGGGCCGGTTCCACCGCAAAATGGCTAGTTATTATTGAGGGGTCTCTTCCCAATATATAACCCAACAATCTCCCCAGCCTCTAACCAATGTGGGACAAACCCAACACCCCCTTAAAAGTCTAATTGTGTCGTTACTCTGCCCAACTAAAAGTATGAATATTCCAAGCCAAAGAAGCTACTGAAGTCAAAATAATAGGATTGGAATCGGGGACATCCAACCATCCATTTTGTAGAAAAGGGTGTCAGATGGGTCTCCCATCTTTCTTTTTACATCTCAAACTAATTTGCATTTCAGTCCACACATTCCAAACATACTATGGGCACACATACTCACCTTTATGTAATCTTCTCTTATCTATTTGCCTTTTCATATTACTTGATTGCTTAGGGTCTTAAACCCTGCGAAGTAAGGCCAAGTTTCATCTATTTTCTTTTTGCCTACCCAGGGTCTTAAATCTTGTCCAGTAAGGTTAGGTGTCATTTATTTTCTCTCTCGACCTATCCAAAGTCTTAAACTCTACAAAACACGGCTAGACGCAGTAATGCTGAAATTCCTTTAAATCTCCTTAAAAATCGTAAAATTCCGTAAAGTAGAGACTGTGTATTGCACAAATAGAAAAATGGTGTATAACCCATTCCTTTTCTATAATCGAGACCCTTACCCAGATTCTACAATGCAGACCAGTACAAAAGTCACTCGAGTCAAGAAATTTTGCTATTTTTTGTCCTCTAGGTAATTCTACGAGTCCTAGCCAACCATAGATTTTAAACCTGTATCTTTGCTAGTGGTGACTCCAAGTTAAACACAATTTCACATCTGAGTCAACCCTACACTTAAATCAAATCAAAACCAGAATTGACAAAAGGAGAAATACTGAGGAAGTGAGAGCTCCATTTTGTGTGTGCACGTGTGGGAGGGCATTCACAGTTATATCATTTTAGGGCATGAACCCAAAAATGAGGTAGATTTGATGATTAAATGGCTATCATTAAAAACCTCTTAGGCACTACATAAGTTTTGTTGAGAATCTCTGATCTCTAAAAAATAAATTAATTGGAAAAATCGAGAAATAAAGACAAGCTGAAGCACGTGAAAAACACGCTGTCCTTAAAGCGTAATTCGCCCCTGCTCAATATAATTTTGAGTCTGCTGATAGGTTGCAGGCGGATTGCTTCCAGGATACGACGAGCCTTATGTGGTTCTGCGTTCAGCAAGAAACGAAGGAACCGCTATGGAACTCAGTAACACAATCTGATAGATAAAGAAAAAGAAAGAGAGAAAAAGAATGGCAGTCTTCTTCTGGCAGCAGTAGACCACTACACTGGTCTTAGTGGCTTGGTTTATTTCAACCAAACCGAGAGGTTAAGAGACTCAGATGGGTGCTGGTTCAGTATTCGAGGTTGTGATTGTTGTTGTTGTGTTGGAATGAACCAGACCTGTCCAGTTTATATAGGCAAGGGTGGCTGACAGTTTTGGTCCAGAGCCATAAAGGCACTAGCCGTTTTCTGGCTGTTGTGAAAAACTAGCCGTTTATGGCAGTTTCTGATTGTTGTGCATGTGGGAGTTACGCACCTGCATGCTGGCTGTTTAGACTCAATGGCTAGCCATTTTTTACTGTTGGGCTAGCCACATGCAGTTGTTACTGTATGGTCTGGACCGTTACTACATGAGCAGTTACACATGTCCCTCTAATTAACCCTGCAGCTCTCTATAAAAAGCAGAGAGGTCTTTCTGTCAGATCTCCCACCCACAGCACCTCTTCTGTTCCGAACCCAGCCACCTGACCTACTACCTAGCCTCTGTCGCACCGCGACTCACACGAGTCTCGCTCCGGTCTATGAGGTGATAACCCATCTGAGACACGATGCGCATGTGCAAAGTGCCAAGTGCGCCACTAGTGCCTCTACAGCCACACTGCCTCACATGCCCACGCCCTCGCACCTAGCCCGAGCCCGTACCCGTGCCCGAGCCCGAGACCGAGTCCGAGACCGAGACCAAGCCCGTGCCTGTGCCCGTGCGCGGTGTTCCAGTGCTTCGCACTGGAACACGCAAGCCACCATTCTCCCTCTTCCACCATAAATAAGTAAGGTGCACAACATCCTACTTATAAAGAGGTAAAAATCCTTTCTCCCATCCGATATGAGACAAAAAACCAAACGCAACTTTTTCTTTTTAAAATTGTTTTCAAAACAAACTTTTCCAACAATCTCCCACTTGTTTTAAAATAATTTAAAACAAAAAAAACGATGTCTGCCAGAGTATAAAAGATTATATGCATAAAGAAATATATCTTTCGATTTGAATCCTTCCTTAGTGTAAGTATTTTAAAGACCTATCGAAATTACTGGTAGCCGCAGCTTTGAACCAGTTATTTTTAGATAACGGGACCGAAAATAACACACACATACTTTCTAAGTGTTATTTGAGTTCCCACAATTCTTGCTCAGCACATTTAATGGCCTTGTGCTTATCCTGTTTCATGAACGATCATGAGAAAACTCTTATTCTCATGAGAGGCGGCACCACCTCTACGTTCATATAGGTGAAGTCATTCCAGTGTCTCCGTTACTATCAGACACATGTCCTTAAGACTGGACTGCATTAAGAGGTTTTGAGACTTAACCCTCTATCTGTAACGGCCAGCACTATAATCCTGGATGAGGTATATATTTATAATTTAGCGCTGAAACTTTTCACGTATCAGCGACTTGTTTTTACCCATTGAACCCTTATATAGAGATTTTCTAACTTTAGGTTGGGTTTCCATCACTAGTAAAATCTTTTGAAAAGAGTTTCAACCATATCCCTCTAGATGTTGTCCTTACTACCTCTCTCGTTAGAGGTTTAGTACAATGATCAGCTAAGTTGTTACTTGACTTTACATAAGAAATTGCAATGATTCCATCTTGAATCAGTTGTCTTACATAGTCATGTCTCAGACTTATATGTCTGGATTTTCCATTATACATGCCGTTGAAGGCTCTAGCTAATGTGGCTTCACTTTCGCAATGTAGCGAAACAGCCGGTATCGGCTTCGCATGGAATGGAATTTGTAAAAGAAGATCCCTAAGCCACTCGGCCTCTTTACCTGTTGCAGCAAGGGCTATGAACTCAGACTCCATAGTTGAGTGAGTTATGCAGGTTTGTTTCTTAAATCCCCAAGATATAGCTGCACCTCCTAAGGTAAAAACCCATCCAGTAGTGGATTTGTTGTCACCTGCACTTGATATCCAACTTGCATCGGTATATCCTTCCAGTACAGCTGAGAATTCTGAGTAAAATAACTCTAAGTCTTTGGTTGCTTTTAAATAACCAAGTACTCTTCCTATTGCCTTCCAGTGTTCTACACTGGGATTATTAGTAAACCTACTTAGTTTATTCACAGCATATGCGATGTCTGGTCTAGTGCATTGCATTGCATACATTAGACTTCCTATAACACTCGCATACTTTAATTGTACAACCGTTCTTCCGGTATTTTTATTTAACTTGATACTTGAATCGAATGGGGTTTTCGCTTTTTTAATATTCAGGTATTTAAACTTGTTTATTATTTTCTCAATATAATGAGATTGGCATAGCGCATAACCCCCATTATGAGTTTTTACTTTAATACCTAAAATGGTATCAACTTGTCCATGATCCTTCATTTTAAATACGGAAGACAGAAACTTCTTTATTTCAGTTACACCTTCCATCTTGTTACTTATTATTAACATGTCATCAACGTATAAACAAATAACAATTATATAGTTACTATTTATTTTGAAATATATGCATTTGTCTGCGACATTATGCATGAAACCATGAGAAAGTATTTTAGAATCAAATTTCCCATGCTACTGTTTAGGTGCTTGTTTTAGTCCATACAATGATTTAATTAATTTACAGACTTTCTTCTCATTTCCTGGCAAAACGAACCCTTCAGGTTGTTCCATGTATACCTCCTCGTCGAGGTCTCCATTCAGGAAAGCAGTCTTTACATCCATCTAACGTATATACAACTGATGTATGGATGCTAAAGCAAACATAATTCTAATAGATGTTATTCTCGTCACAGGTGAGTATGTGTCAAAATAATCTATTCCTTCTTTTTGTCTGAATCATTTAGCTACTAGTCTAGCTTTAAAGGTTTGAATAGTTCCATCAGTGTGATATTTCTTTCTAAATACCCACTTACACCCTATGGATTTAGAAGCTGGAGGTAGATCCACCAGTTCTTAAGTTTGGTTTAACATAATCGAGTCAATCTCATCATTGATAGCTTCTTTCCAAAAAACTGAATCTCTATAAGTTACAGCTTCTCTATAGGTTGTTGGATCATCTTCTATAGTCATAACTATAGGTATTTTTCTAATGACATTCTCTCTATCTCCTTCTACGAGATGAAAAGAGATACGTTGAGAGTCTATCTGTTTAGGATCAAGACTCTTTTCTACTCTTACCCTTTGATTCCTACGTGGTTCTATTGGAGCTTCAACTTCATGTTGAGCTTCTACCATTGGTTTCTCTATTGGAGTTTGGATTTCATTATCCTTTGACTCTAAGGATAGTGAGTTTTCAAGGAACTCAACATCTTTAGACTCTATGATTGTATTAGACTCTAGGTCTAGGAGTCTATATGCTTTGTTATTTTGTGCATACCCTAAAAATGCGCACTTAATAGCTCTGGATCCTAATTTAGTTCTTATGGGATCAGGCATTCTACAATATGCGAGGCACCCCCACACTTTAAGATATCCTAGATTATGTTTTCTACCTTTCCATACTTCATATGGTGAAGTGTTAAACTTCTTAGAAGGAACCCTATTTAGGATGTGGCACGCTGTGAGAAGTGCTTCTCCCTAAAGTCCTAGTGGCAACTTTGCTTGTATTAGCATTGAGTTGACCATTTATACTAAGGTTCTATTCTTCCGTTCAGCTATACCATTCTGTTGTGGTGTGTACAGTGTAGTGCATTAGTGTATTATGTCATGTTCTTCACAGAAGTTAGAGAATTCATTTGAAAAATACTCTCCTCCTCTGTCGCTACGAAGAACTTTTATTTTCTTGTTAAGTTGATTTTCCACTTCTGCTTTATATATCTTGAATATGCTGAGTGCTTCATCTTTAGTTTTTAGAAGGTATACATGTACATATCTGGAGCAATTATCTATGAAAGTTATAAGTATCTTCTTCCTCCATGTGTAAGAATGTCAATTAAATCACAAATATCTGTATGTATTAGGTCCAATATTTGAGATGATCTCTCAACACTAGAAAAATATTTCTTTGTAAATTTGGACCTTGTGTACACTTCACATTTGTCATTTTGACTATCTGTGTATGAGATTAAGCCATTCTTAGACATGAATTTTAAGGTACTATAACCTATGTGTGCTAATCTACCATGCCACAATGCTACAGATTTAATCATATACGCAGAAGAGCTACTTTCATTCAAGGAAAACTTTATCATCCCATTACAAGCATATTCCTTACCAATGAAATTCCTATTCTTCGATAGAATCAGTTTTCCTAACTCAAATACTACTCGTATTCCAGGTTTTCCCAGAAGATCTCCAGAAACTAAGTTTCGTCTCATGTCAGGGACATGTAGTACATTAGTTAGGATCACTTTCTTTCTAGAGGTAAAGACTAGTTCCACGGTTCCTTTACCTACGACCTTCGATCGGACTTCATTACCCATTTGGACCTCTTGACCATCGGTCACGTCCTCATAAGTTTTAAAGGCTGATCTGTCATAGCTTACATGGACTGTGGCAGCTGTATCATACCACCAATCGGGTACTTTGCCTTGGATCATGTTTACCTCAGTGATCATGGCAACTATGTCTTCTTCAACTGTACTTGTCTCATTCTTCGATTTTCGAAGATGACATACTCGAGCGTAATGCCTGGTTTTCCCACAGACATGGCAGGGGCCTTTGAACTTTCCGTTCTTCTTCTATGATTTCTTGACTTTTCCTTTATTTGGTTCCAGGGAACTATTCTTCTCGGGATTCTTGTTTTGGGTACTTTCTACTGCTTGCACCTTGGATGAGGAATTTTCATTTTCATTTTTCTTTTCATGGTTTCGGGATTCTTCCTCTATTCGGATATGTTTTTGGATTTGTTCCAGTAAATAATCCTCGGTTTTATGTAGCAGTTTCTTCCTGTATTTTGTCCAACTTGGGGGCAATTTTGCGATAATAGCCCCGACTTGGAAAGCTTCAGGGATATCAATTTTTAGGTCATTAATTTTGCCAAGAATTAGCTGTAGTTCTTCTATTTGGGCTAACAACGATTTGTTATCTACCATGGTATAGTCGAAATATCTAACTATAAGATATTTGTTCGTACCTTCTTATTCGGCTTTGAATTTGAACTCGAGAGCGGTCCAAATTTCTTTGGCAGATTCGGTTCTGGTGTATTGATCATACAGACGATCAGATAGCGTGTTCAGGATGTGTCATCGACACAGCGGATTATCTTCTTCTCTTTTGTTGCGTGTGTTGATTTGTTCAGTCGTGTCTTTATCAGTAGCTGGAGGAAGCGGCTTCAAGTTTGGGTCTAAGATATATAATATCTTGAACGCCGTAAGCAGGAACTTTATCTTGTCCAGCCATCTGGTGAAATTGGTTCCATCAAACCGATCCAGACGAATCAGATCCTGATTCATCAATTTGATTGATGATACCCTTTCGGTTTCCATATCAGAAAATTACGCTTTAAGATTGTTGAGAATCTCTGATATTTAAAAAATAAATTAATTGGAATAATCGAGAAATAAGGACAGGCTGAAGTACGTGAAAAACACGCTGTCCTTAAAGCGTAATTCGTCCCTACTCAATATAATTTTGAGTCTACTGATAGGTTGCAGGCGGATTGCTTCCAGGATACGATGAGCCTTATGTGGTTCTGCGTTTAGCAAGAAACGAATAAACCACTATGGAACTCAGTAACACAGTCTGATAGATAAAGAAAAAGAAAGAGAGAAAAAGAATGACAGTCTTCTTCTGGCAGCAGTAGACCACTACATTGGTCTAAGTGGCTTGGTTTATTTCAACCAAACCGAGAGGCTAAGAGACTCAGATGGGTGCTGGTTCAGTATTCGAGGTTGTGATTGCTGTTGTTGTATTGGAATGAACCAGACCTGTCTGGTTTATATAGGCAAGGGTGGCTGGCAGTTTTAGTCCAGAGCCATAAAGGCACTAGCCGTTTTCTGGCTGTTGTGAGAAACTAGCCGTTTATGGCAATTTCTAATTGTTGGGCTAGCCACACGATGCGCACGTGCGAAGTGCCAAGTGCGCCAGTAGCACCTCTACAACCACACTGCTTTATGTGCCCACGCCCTCGCACTTAGCCCGAGCCCATGCCCAAGCCCGTGCCTATGCCTGTGGGCGGTGTTCTAGTGCGCAAGCCACCATTCTCCCTCTCTTGCACCATAAATAAGTAAGGTGCACAACACCCTACTTATAAAGATGTAAAAATCCTTTCTCCCATCCGATATGGGATAAAAAACCAAACACAACTTTTTGTTTTTAAAATTGTTTTCAAAACAAACTTTTCCAACAAGTTTTAGATCGAAGTGATGCTTGTGTTTATTTTCACCTCATCTAATTTAAGAGTGACCGTATCAACACGCTAGATGGCGAATAAACATCACAGCAATCCTGACGAAGGTTCCAACAATGGGCGTCATTATCCCCATTGTTAAATGATATGGAAAAATGGATGGAAAGCATTGATAACAGCACATACAATATGGTGGGCCCCACATAACCCCTACCTAGACCAAGTCCAGTAGGGCATGTCGCAATTCACGTCTGTGCATCAGAATCCACTTTCTCTAATGCAAGAGAAATAAATCAACGTCGCAGCGTCCATCAAGAGTACCACCCTGGCTGGGTTTGATCTCAAAAATCAGTTGGGATGACCACTAAGGTGGATTGAATGACATATAAACAAAGGGGGTTACTCGATTGGGTTGAGTGAATTTCATCAATGTGGCTTTCGGTTAGCCAAAGTGACCCTGGAAGGTGCTTAGAGCGAGAGGACACGACTTGCCTGTAACCCAAGGTTACAGCTAGCCGTCCTTATAACCCAAAGCTCTTTCATCTCCCAACTCACATGGTATTTTGTAATACTCTGATTTTGAGCCATTTCTTTCTCTTGTTAGATGAGTGGATTAAATGGCATATAAACATCATGGTGGGCCTTATAAAAAAATTAATGGTATGCATTCTATCTCAATTATTTCCTATATTGCGGCTTACTTAAGTTTTGAATTATCTTCATTTTTGGGTTGAATGGTCAGTTGGTGGCAGCATACATGATGCACATGTTAGATCTCATGAAAGTTTCATTGGCTTGACTCTCAGTTTGCTTAAGTTAATAGGGTACCTAGCATGATGGGATCATGAGTCGCCAATACCCCAGAGTTAGACACTCGTCTCTAATGTAAACCTCAGTGGGGTTTACTACAATGTTTGTGTTATATCCACTCTGTCCATCCATTTCATGAGCTCATTTAATACTTGAGCCTAAACATGATAGATCTAAAATTCAAGTAGGCCATACTATAGGAGACAAATGGTATAGAGACACCCACTATTGAAACCTTCTTGAGGTCCATGGTAATGCTTATATGCCATCCAACCCATTCATAAGGTGATTTCCACCTGGATGAAGGGAAAACGCAAATATCACCTTGATCCAAAACTTTTGTGAACCCAATAAGTTTCTAACGATGGGCACTCAATCTTCATTCATATGGCCTACTTGAGCTTTACATCCCTTGTTTTTGGGCTCATGTCCTAAAATAAGCCAAAGTAGATATAACACAAACATCATGGTGGGCTCTTCAGAGATTTGAGTTACAGGGGAGCCGCAGGCTCCGATTCCAGGCAAGTGGCGTCTAATGCAAGGTACACCAGAGCGTTGAAAAAATGTGGAGTATTTGATACTCCTAGAGATGGTGATCTGATATGCAGACACTCATAAATTGTAGAACTCAACCATTGATTTTCCATCAAATTCCACCTATCTTCCATTTAGAATTTTGGTTTGATGTGAAATTTAGACTTGTGGTCCATCTAAATTAGGTCCCACAATTTGACCATGCATGGTATTAGGTGAAATTAGGTAGTATGGAATTGCATGTGGTCCATGTAAATTCCATTCCGCATTTGGAATCGACAGGAAAGATTAGATTAATCTCGAAATTGTATCATCCTGCAAATAGTAGATATGGATGATTTTTTTGTGGATTTTGAAATCCACTACATCTACATGTGTACAGGTGACTGGCATCAATTGTGAAATGGGGCATCAATTGTGAAATGTGATACATGTTTGGCAGCTTCACTTAACAGTGTAATAAATCCACTACATCTTTGGGCCGCACATTGATGTATGTGTTTTATCCACGCCGTTCATTCCTATATTCCTTTACATGTGACATTCAAGTGACATGTGTACAGATGACGGGCATCAATTGTGACATGTGGCTTCACTTAATACATGTATTTTTCAAGGGAGGAATTTGATCCCAAACATGGATTACCAAAAAAAAAGTACCATAGCATTTTCAGACATGTAATCATTGTGAAATTCAATACCTGAGTAGCAACCATTGCACTCTCCCAGAGTGGTCAAAATTTTCAAATGAAAAAGGGAGTTACTCGATACTCTGGCTGCATATGAGGCTTGATGCTCATTCACTAAAAAATTATACTAGTAGAAAAAATCACCAAACTCAAATTAAGGGACTAAATTGTGGAACCTTCGGTCTCTAATCACATTCAAAAAATCAAAGTGGTTAAAAATCCAAATCACTGATTCCTGAACACTTGGCTATTGAAATAAGACCATTGGATATTTTCATTTTTAACCGTCAGATGAGTGTTTGAGAAATCTAATAGTTAGATAATCGAATAAGACTAGTTTTTAGAACATTGACCCATATACTCTAGTATCCATAATTTCTACGGTTTGTTTGGAATTTCTTGTATTAGCAATATTTAACTAATTTCTAACGCCCGCAGATCATCCGTCACTTTTCCAAAGTAAAATCTACCAGCTAGAAAAATGCCCACCAACTTCTCTCTCAGTAGTTAGAGAAAACGAAGAATCGCATTTGAAGAAGAATAGAAAAGAAACGAAAAAGGAAAGAAAAAAAAATTAAGAAAAAAAGGAAGTCCTGTGTCGGCAACAGCAAATCCTCTCACTTTCTTTCACGGCACAGCAGCTCAAATCTCAATTCAGTCCAATCTCTCTCTCTCTCTCTCTCTCTCTCTCTCTCTCTCTCTCTCAGCAGTGCAGAGCAGAGCAGAGCAGCAGCAGCATCTCGAATCTCAATTCGATCAAATCCCAATCTAATCCGATGCTAGTCCAAGAGCGTTCTTCGCCCAAACCCCCAAAACCCACTCCATCTCTCTCTCTTCCATCCCACCACCACCGCTTCTCCGAATCCAAATCCCTAGATTTCTCCACCTGGTTCTCCGAAAACCTCTACAAGATCGTCACAATCTCCCTTGTCCTCTCTACCGTTGCAGCTCTCTTCTTCCTTCGCCGCATTGGCGACACTGCTGCCCTCCTCTGCTTCCAGGAATCCCAATCCAAGGCCCACCTCCCCTCTGCCATTCCCTACCCAAACCTGCCCCCTACCTCCTCCATCCCTTCCATCGTTGATCGCACCACCCCTTACTCTTCCTTCCGATCCGACCGTTGGATCGTCGTCTCAGTCTCCTCCCCTCCCTCTGATTCCCTTCGCCGCCTCGCCAAGATCAAGGGCTGGCAGCTCCTTGCCATCGGCAACTCCCATACCCCCTCTGATTGGTCCCTCAAAGGTGCCATCTTTCTCTCCTTGGAGCAGCAGGCCAGTCTAGGGTTCAGGATAGTCGATCATCTCCCGTACAATTCCTACGTGAGGAAGTCGGTCGGGTACCTCTATGCGATCCAGCATGGTGCTAAGAAGATCTTTGATGCAGATGATCGTGGTGACGTCATTAACGGTGACCTTGCGAAGCACTTTGATCTGGAGTTGATCGGCGAGGATGCACGGCGGACGACGGTGCTGCAGTACAGCCATGATGACCCGAACCGGACGGTCGTCAACCCGTACATACATTTTGGGCAACGGTCCATCTGGCCCCGTGGCTTGCCTCTTGAGAATGTGGGCGAGGTCTCCCACGAGGAATTCTATACTGAGGTCTACAGTGGGAAGCAATTCATTCAGCAGGGGCTGTCGAATGGCCTCCCGGATGTTGATTCTGTGTTCTACTTCACACGGAAATCTAAGCTGGAAGCATTTGATGTCAGGTTCGACGAGGATGCGCCAAAGGTCGCACTGCCTCAGGGTATGATGGTACCTGTGAATTCGTTCAATACGATCTTCCATTCGTCTTCCTTCTGGGGTCTGATGCTTCCAGTCTCGGTCAGCACCATGGCTTCAGATGTTTTGAGGGGTTACTGGGCCCAGCGGATTTTGTGGGAGATTGGCGGGTTTGTTGCAGTTTATCCCCCAACGGTCCACCGCTATGATCGGATAGAGTCTTACCCCTTTTCTGAAGAGAAGGATCTCCACATCAATGTGGACCGCTTGATCAAGTTCTTGATCTCATGGCGGTCCGGGAAGCCCACTTTGTTCGAGAAGATCCTGCATTTGAGTTATTCAATGGCAGAAGAGGGGTTTTGGACAGAGCAAGATGTGAGGTTTACAGCCGATTGGCTCCAGGACTTGCTGGCCATTGGATATCAGCAGCCGAGATTGATGACCCTGGAATTGGGCCGGCCAAGGCCAACAATTGGGCATGGTGATCGGCGAGAGTTCATCCCTCGGAAGCTCCCATCTGTGCATCTTGGGGTCGAGGAAGCTGGGACAGTGAATTATGAGATAGGGAACCTCATTCGTTGGCGGAAGAACTTTGGGAATGTTGTGCTTATCATGTTCTGCAGTGGGCCGGTAGAACGTACAGCCTTGGAGTGGAGATTGCTTTATGGTCGGATTTTCAAGACCGTGGTTATGCTCTCGGAGCAGAACAATACAGATCTTGCAGTAGAACACGGCCAGTTGTGGCGAGCATATAAGTAAGTTGAATCGCATGATGAATTTCCTTATAGTGTTAGTCATGGGGTCGGTAGTTATGCATGGATCTTTACCAGTAATTGTAGATTGTCTGATTGTTTCTGTGTAGGACGATATATAAACCTGTTCTTAGAGGTTCTAGAATTGTCTCATGTGCGTTTGGATGTCTTTTTATTCCATGTAAAGCTCGTATGATGAATTGTAGGGATTTATAGGGCATGGTAATGCTGTTATGATGTAGGTTCAAAATAGTATGGAATGCAGGAAAAAGCATGCATTGGGGACGGGTAACCATAACAAAAATGTGAAATCTTAGTTGTCAGAAAAAAGTGAAATATTAAGTTCATTATATTAACCTACCACTGGCTACGGAGATTAATTTAACCTTGACAAGTTGCGGTTCTGAAGACTAGAAGTCCAGTGACTAGGAGAGGCCTTTGCAGTGCACTCATCATCCATGCCGCTGCATCTGTTGATGCAGGTAACTAACCATATCTGCTTTTAGTCCACATTCTTTTAGATCAGATTGAAGTAACATGGTTTGGATTTTGGCAAATTATTCTTTTTTGTCCTGAAGAACTGATCATCCTCCACAACCTGCATGGCCGTACCATCTTTTGCGCCAACATGCCACTTGCATAGGGCATCAATGTCATGAATTGAAAATGTTAAGCCCCACCATGCCAATCGAGCTGAAGCATTCCCAAATCCAGCCATGATCTTAGGAACTGAGTCCAGTTCCAGTCAGCCTGAGTCAGGCTTGGACTGGGCTGGGCCCACCATCTAAATACTCAGCCTACCAATGTTAAATAAGTCAGGCTGGCCAGGCTGTGCTACTTGTTGGGCCTTCTAGCAGATGCAAGCCCTGTTCCAGCCCAATTAATTTCTGGGCCTAAAACTTAGCTCATGTCAGCCCATTTGCTGTCCTAATTTTGAGATACATGCGGATTTTTTTTTTGAAGATGAGATTCATGCAGATATGATAATGAATGATTTAAAATATGATGTCGACAATCTCTAGAATTGGGGTATGATTCTGCCCAATGTGTGTCTCTTGGTCTTCATGAAGCTGAATCAATAGACCATCTTTTCCTTCATTGTCTTTTTGCCTCGGATGTTTGGTCTCGGGTCCTTGCCATGGCGAAAGTCTTGTGGGTGATGCCTGCTTCCATTGATGGGTTCTTCTGTTCATGTCATGCGGGAGATGGGGGGTCTGTCGGCAGAAAAAAAAAAAAAAGTGGAACATCATCTTCTTAGCTGTCCTTTGGACTATCTGGGCTGAAAGAACAATCGTTGTTTCCATAACTCGAGTGTTTTCTCAGCTGGGGCGTTCATTCGGGTCTTGTTGTTATTCAGGGATTGGACACCTTGAGAGTTCCTGCGTAGGGGCCTTTTCCAGCCATGGGGTTGGTTTTGTTTTGTTTTATATTTCTTTTTTCCTGTTCTCTTGTTTTGTTTGTGTTTTTCTTTTTTGGCTTTGCCTAATCAATTGCTTAATCTTAATAATAATAATAAAAAAAGATATTACCATTTCAAGGGCTCTAATAGATCAAAATCTCTTGTTTGAGAGAAGTACTGAATTAAATACTTTGTTGTTATTATACGTAACTCATTATTAGATCTATTTCTGACTAATTCATATTCATGTAACACTAATTGTTTATTGGACATGGAATGTTGCGATCTTTAGCTTTATTTGTAAGTTTCATAGAGCTTTAATCAGTATGATTCAGAACACAAGTTTTAATTATTGTTGTGTAATTTTAATCTGTTTCAATTGATTACGGTTCTTGTAGTCTAAAATGGAATCTTCTTATTTCATGATTCATATTTTAAATTATTAATGAATACAGAACTATATTGATATTGTAAGGGATTGGCACCTGCAAACAAAAATATATTGAAGCACATTTTACTATACTTGGTTGGAATGTGTTTGAAATCTTCACATGTTAAAAAGTTCAGAAATACTTGTGTATTCAACAATGGTGACAACGACGATGATGCCAACAGCAGCAATAATAAACTTCACTTTGAATTACCTTATGCCACTTGCATATGTCCTCCGTGGTTGTTGCGTCTCAAGCCCTCATAGCTCCAACCATCCAACTATACCCAAACCAAAAACCTTGTCTTCAATTGAATTCCCAGTGCACAAGAAATTGGCAAAGATAAGTCGTGCATCTGTTTAGTCACTGCCCTTATGCCCCGGGGGTGTGGGACAGCATCCTCTCTTCTTTCAACCAGTGTTTGCATTATCTCCGATATTATCGAAATATCCCCGATATTATCTCTATTTCTAGCTCAGCGATACCAATGACACCGGTAGCGATACCGATAACACTAATAGTATAAAAATTCTAGGTATCGGCGATGTATCACTAAATATAACCAATGTATCGATATTGTAAATATTTTCAGTTGTGTAAATTTCAAGCGTCGTTTGTATTGTCAATGCATTGATACCGCCGATGTATTGCCAATATTTTTTACTGTGTAAATTCCAAGTGTTGCTTGTATCGTCAATGCATCTGCAAATATTTGGATAATATCGCCAATGTATCGATACGCCAAAAATCTGTATGTTAAAAATTTTCCATTTCGTATTTTTATGGGCGCATGGTTGTATGCAACGTTCAATTTGTCGACGATAATATTGATAATATCAAGATATTATCATTATCGCAACATGACAATAACGAGACCACAATCTTTAGTTTCTTTTTTAGTTGTTAACGATTTGTTTGAAAATATCATGTGCTGCCGATATTCTGAAATATCAATGAATGTTTGGATGGAAGGTCAAATATTGGATTGATAGATGGGATGGATGAGATGGTTGGGTTGATTTCTTACAGCAGCACATGCTTGTAGGCCCCCATTAAATAGAAACCTATTATGTATGCATTCTTTCTGCAATTTTTTTTATTCATAAATATACAAATATGTGTATTTTATCATCTGTTGAGGTTTTACTGAAAAATTCCACCGTTTTTCCCCTTTTCCCCGCATTTCCGGTTATCAGCGATATTATCGGCGATATCGATATTGTTTCTGTATCCCCGGCTAGCGAAACTTGTAGCGATACCGAAACTTCGAACACTGCTTTCAACGTGCCTAGGTTAATGCCAAATTCTATGGGGGTGTTGTTCTTGTCTTGGCATGTAGGGATACCGAAACTTCGAACACTGTAGGGGTTCCCAGATACAAAGATAAGTAGAAATGGCGCCTCGCTTTGCTGGCTGCCCTATGGTGTATTTGGTTGGAAAGGATCGAAAGATGCTTTAGGGATAGATGCCGGCCCATGGTATCCATCATTGGCAAGATGTTTTTTCTTAGGGTTGGGGGTTCCTAATTCTGGGGGTTGCTTTGTATTTTAGTTTTTTTTTTTGTATTTGTATTTGTTCTCTGTTTTTCTTTTGAGTCCTTTGACTCCTTCAATAAAATTATCAATTCTCAAGAAAAAAATAAAAAAAGAAAGAAATTGGCAAAGGTGAAGACAATCTCACACTTCTTGTTAGAGAGTTTATCTCACTGGCTGCTTTCCCTAAATTTCCTTCATTACTCCGTTGATGTAAAGTTTGAGCTGTCCCGACCTGAAGGGATTGCCCTCCAAACATTTCTCAGCGTAGTGATTGGATTTGACATATTCAGTTCTTTCTTACCTAGGCTGAGGAAACCTCCTTAAAGCATGATTATATTGAGGCCCTTTTTGAAGCTTCAAGGATGAAACCTTGGAGCAGAAGTCTGTACACCTTGCAGGATTCCCAAGCAAGACACTCTCATTCCTCCAATGCCAGTAACTTCCTGGGTCGTGCTACCTTTCTTTTAATGAATCATGGGTGATGGTAGTTAACTCTAGTTATGTATTCTCATTGTATCCACGTTTGATTCATCATCATCATCATCGAAGCCTTATACAAACTAATTGGGGTTGGCTACAAGAATGTTGTTCCGGCATTCCACTCTATCATGGACAACTGTAGGCCCTCAACTCTTAATATAACAGCTACACGTATCCATGTTTGATTCTTCAACATTAAATATAACAGCTGTGCTCGTGTTGTATTTCTGCCGTATTTATTCGTAGGTCGCATAATAGGAACAGGACCCTCCATGTGCATTTGGACCTCTCATTCTGACCATGTTCCCAGATCAAACATCAAAGTAGCATATGATATTGCGAAACTAACATTCAGATTATGAAACATTCTCTCCCTCCATATGTCAAGAATGATTATTCTGTTTAGTATGTTGAAAGTTTGAGGTGAAGTGTCTGTTGAGTTTGCTAGGGGACAAATTTCCTGAAGTGTCACAGTCAAATTGGATTTGCCAGTCTTCCAAAACTCTCTATTCTTACTTGGCTAGCATTATTGAACAAGTATTTGAGTGTGAAATTGGCCAAATTGGCCAAAGAATGAAATCGAGCTTTAAGATCTCATATCCAAATTGGCCAACTAATCCAAAGTTACATTAGCACTGGCCATGGACCAGGCTGGGGTCAGGCAAAATCAATTTTTTATTAGGTCTGGAATGACTGATTCAAAATGCTGGCTTGAATCAACCCAGGCCCACTTGTTGCCATCACTCATTACATGTATCTCTTTAAACTGGAGGAGTTGTGTATTTCTGAAATAAGCTAAGACATGATGAACCTTGCCCAAACATAAGGAGATGTTTTGATATCTGTTCTTGATGAATTCTTCAAGTCGAAAATCTGAAAATGTTTGCATAAAACCTCACAAGATATTCTTATGTGGAAATGACTTAATAGTTTGAATAATCTCTCTTTCGAGGAAGGTCTCCATCAATGTACTATAGATGCAAAGGAGGAAAAACAGAAGGGTAAGTAGTTTTGAAACGAAGGTAGATATAAAGCGGGACTGGGACTGAAAATAACCTCGAAGCATACAATTGTATTCCCTATTCCATGAACAGAATGAATACAAAAGTCTTTTATTTATAGGCTTCCCAACTGCTTCTGTAAAAGGTGACAGAGTGTGTTTTAGAAGAACTAATAATTTGCTGAGTCAGATAAAGAAGTTGTCAAAGATTGTTTCAAACTTCAATTTTAGAAGAATCTTGAAGATGATGAGTTGAAACTTTTCGTGATTTTCTTGAAGAGCTCTGTTTGGTTTCCTTTCCTGTAGAGGCAAAGGACACACAAAGGTGGCAAAAGTGCTTGGGTAATTTCTTTTGCTAAATCTTTCTCCGAAGCCCTCACTACAGGGAATCGCCCTTGGCCCGTTAATACCGTTTGGAAACTGATGGCTTCTCCTAGAGTCATTGCATGTATGTGGGTGGGTGGATGGAAAGATCAGTGCCTCACTCTCGACAATTTAGAGAGCAGGAGTTTACACCTTCCGAATAGCTTTGTGATATGAGAAAAGGAGGAAACTGATCATCATCTCTACCTATGCAACTTGTGGCCGGCCCAATGTGGCAGACTTAAACAAGTTCGTGATCTCATTGATGTTTACGAAAAAATTAGGGGAGGTTTTCAGTAGCTGGGTTATTTGGCCGTTCACTGAAAGAGGGACGGTCCTATGGAGGATCCCTGTGTGCTATGCTGGTTTGGAAGGAGAGAATAACCAAATTTTCATTGATTCAATGATTCAAGATGAAGTGAGGATATGGAAGGAAACATAATCTTTTGGGCTCTTTCATTGCCGGTCTTTCGAGGCATTTTCTTGTTGGACTTAAGTTGGAATTGGTTACCCATTGTGAAGAGTGAGATTTCAAAGTTGTTCCCTACAGTCCAACAGTCCTCTAATGGGTGTTTGGAAGTGTAACTTTGATGGAGCATGGAGCTTCAGGTGGAAATAACAGGACTTCTAGAATTGGAGGAATCCTTAAGGATGCAAAAGTTCGCATTCACATGGTGTTTTTGGGTCCTATTACTCCGGAAGGAGTGTTTGTGGCAGCAGCATCTCTCTCTTTGAGAGAAGCTTTTATTATTTCAGTTGCAAGTTCTGTGGTGATCTCATCATGTTGTGGGACTCGTATAATGTTGTCTAGTGGATAAGGAAAGTGGCAGCCGAAATGTGGGGTTTTGTTTTGTGTTTGATAAAACTCGGTCTATCACTCTCATTTTATAGATCTTGTTTCCCACTGAGGAAGAGAGGCCAATTCTGAGACCAAGGGGCTTGTCAAGGAGGCAGTGAGCTGACTAAGGTATCCCATAACAGTAATGGTGGCCGTTGGCCATTACTGTTATGCTATGGGCTGTAATGGCCGTTATGGCTTCTTCTTTTTTCCCCAAAAAACCTTTTCAGCCCTGTAATGGTCCATTATGGCCGTTATGGCTTCTTCTTTTTTCCTCAAAAAACCTTTTCAGCCCTGTAATGGTTACCACCGTTACCAGTACATAATGGCTGTTGCAGCCATTATGTAACCATTTTGGAATACGTTGAAGCTGACAGGCTCTGTGTATTGGGCATTCATTTCTACTTTCTGCAACAATTTAGCCAATTTTCTTGAAAAAAAAAAAAAAAAAAAAACTTGCTACCTTCTCACAAAAAAAAAAAAAAGGATAGAGAAAGAAAGAAAAGCATTTTGGATGAGTTGAAGGATGTGCTAATGAATAGAACTTAACAGCTTGTAAGGTCTTTTGGTTGAAGGTTTGCGTTCAAAATGAGTGAATAAAACCCCATTAGACGTTTGTTTTCTGTTCCATGAGTTACCGGGAATAGGTAGATCAAATTCATATGCTTAATGGCTATTCCCTATTCGTAACTGTCCAGATCATTATACACATGCGCCACTTGCTGTAGAACTGGAAGGGGACTGGTCTCCACCTGTGTAAATATCTTGATGTAGTAGTAACATTTGTTACATAGATTGATTATTTGCATTTGAAATAGCACATGCATCTGATATCTTGACTTATTTAATGCTATGTTTGGATGTAATGCTTGTATTCATGTCCTAGATTTGTGAAGGCAGGACTATTCCTCATATAAATTTCCACATCATATCCATGTCTGAACATCATGGCAAAAGCTGTGTTTTTCTTGTGAGGTACACGATATCTAGAAACATTATATTTGTTTTCGCATCCCGTGTATGCATTTGGAATCAAAGTCCTTGACTGATAGAATGGCAGGTGTTGCTACCATTGGGACTTATCGTATATAGGATCTGCCTTTTATTGCTTACTGGGAAAAAGTATTCCTTTTTATTAGTTCTTTGGGGATTTCTCCCATGTAGGGTGTACCTGTGTCTCAGTTTCTTCTTTCTTGGCATAGGAGCTGCCTCCTTGTGGTCGTGTTTGTTTTTCCACACACCTCTCTGTTTTTTCTGTTGTTAACATGGAAAAAAGAAGAAGGTTCTGCAAGATAATGGTTGTGAGTAGCCAATTAAATCATATGGGACCATCTTGCCATAAGTATGTCCCTGTAAGGAAAAGTTGGCAAAGAGGTGTCACTTTCTCCTTTGGTTTTGTACCCATAGGTATTGCCCCTCAAGTGGAAACACAAGCTGGCAAAGAATGCTGCATGTTCCTTTTGTTTTTGCTAGAAAACTGATTGTCCCCCCTTTATGGTTTTCCCCTCAGCCCAAAAGGACAGTTAAGGAACAACATATTCATATGATGTGTAGCTGAAATGAGGATGTTGAGATGTATAAGTAGCAAGACGAGAAAGGATAGAACTAGAATTGAATGCATTTGAGGGAACTAAGGAGCAGCACCGATATGGTAATAAGATGAGGGAAAAATGAAAATAGATTTAGATGGTTTGATCATGAGCGAAACGAGACCAAGAACTGGTGTCGGTTAGGAGGAGTGAGTTGTTGCAAACTGCAGGCTCTAAAAGGGTGAGTGGAAGGACCCAAAAGGATGTGGGGTGGAGGTATTAAAAAAAGAATAGATGAGCTATGGTCTAACTGAAGTTATGGCCCTTGATAGAGTGGAATGGCAGAAAAGGATATGTGTAGCCCACCCCAATTATTTGGATCAGGCTTAGATGATGATAATGATGATGGTGATGATTTTTTGTAAGGCCCAAAGAATGAGATTGGAGTCATTGAACAGTCGGGCTTAGATGTGAGGACAACTAAAGACTTGAATACATTAAAGATCTGGAGTTGAAATTGCAAATTTCAATTACTAGTTATAAGGGTATGGCACTCCATATGGCTCAGGTGTATCATTTGCACGTAAAATTGAAGGGTCATGCAAGGTAAAGCTCCTGTTTTCGAGTGTCTGGGCAATCTAATAGTACTTAGCTTTCCAAGTATTCAATTGGCCTTTTTCTGAATTGGTTGTTGAAGCCCACATCACATAAGTTTCTTTGGTATCTGACTACCTGTATGAAGGAGCTTGGGATTGGGTTACTGTCTTCCAAATCTCTCTAGATTTACCAGTTAGTAGCCTAAGATCTCTGCCTCAAGAGAGCAGAGACCTCTTAGGAGTCCAGTCGGCATTGTCCGTAATAAATTAATTGCAGGTAATGTATTTTTCCTCTGCATGTCGGATATTTTCAGAAGAGAAGTTCTCGAGTCCAACCGTTTAGACCACAAGTTATGGTCCACCCAGCGGATAACTTCCAGCCTATTAAGTGAACACGACATCCAACCTTCCAATATGTGGGCCCTACTATGAGGATCACCTAATGCAAAAATCAACCCCACTTATTCATCAGGTGGGCCACACAATAGAAAACAATGTCTAGCCATTGATAAATAGAAAAATACAAGTGTGGTCCACTCAATGAGTGGATGTGGCTGATTTTTGCGTAAGGGAATCCTCATGGTGGGGCCAACCTATTTGACGGATTGGATGTTATGCAGACATGAAAGCTTGAGTGTTATCCGCTGAGTGAACTCTTTAACTTTTGTCCAACTGGTTGGACTCTAGAGCTTCTCTTTGCAGAATCAATTGATAATTGTTGATGGTTATGGTAACTATCCACATCCAATTCTAATAGAGCGAGTGAAATACGTTTGAAAGAGAAAAAAAAAAAAACTGCAGATAAACCAATCTCATGATGAATGTGGCTGGGGCATCGTTTATGAGTTTAAACTCCCAACCATAAACTGGTGGATGTCAGTCAGATCTGAACCTAATCTCCATAATTAGTTGTGTGCCCTATGTTAATCCTTGGTCATTCATGTTGCCATTCTAAGAGACTGCCAGGTGGGAATTCGATTAACTTTCTCTTTTCCATCCGGTTGGGGAAATTCTATGGAAATGGAGGCCAAGACTCTTAGGGAAAGCTTTGATGCTTCTTCAAAAAGAATTTTGGTGGCCTTTGATCATGGAAGGAGGCTCAAAAAGCATCATCTCTTGATTCTCAATGATTTATTTCCATTCTCATTTGCTTGTTATGAAATTCGTGATATTGCCTTTTGTCTAAACATTTCATTTGCACATGTGGAAAGGCAAGTGAATCACCTGTTCTATTGTTTAGCCAAAAAGGGCTTAAACCTTCTTTGTACTGGGCACTTTTTTTTTTTGGACACACCCTACTGTTAGTACACCCACCCCCACTTAAAGAAAGAATGAAAGATATTCCTTGAACATAGGGTTAAAAAAAATGGTAAAAAAGGCGCATGTACTGGTTTTGTATTTTTGAAACTACATATTCCCCATGCATCTCAAGTAAGAAAGTATTTTAAACCTCCCACATATGCCCTGAACTCATCTTGGGAACTGGTTTTACAATAGAAATCACTGGAAGAAGGCAAAATCCTACAGAAATCAATTTCTTGATCAAACTGTCAATGACCTTCTTCATAATATTGCCATCTCTCTCTCCCTCTCTCATCAAGATTGTACTCTGTTTGTACAGATACCTGCCAAAGATATTCAACCAGTTTACAGGTGCGGAAGGCTTTCTATTCCTGCAGGATGAGACAGTTCTGAACTACTGGAATCTGATGCAAGCGGAAAAGACTAAGCTGTGGATTACCCACAAGGTTAGTCTCCTAAAATGGCCCCATTTGTTGCTCATTGCTTATTCCTCCTCTTCTACTGATACAATTCTTATATTTTTTTCAAGGTCCCTGAATCTTGGATGACAGTTTCTATTGAAGCCAACAACACAACATGGTTTTCAAGCCAAGCAGAACTGCTAAAAAGAGTAGTGACCAATATGCCAGCTCATTTTCAGGTCGGTTACAAAGAGAGCATGGTGGATGAACAGAGGATAATCCTATGCAGTTCTGAAATATTCTACGTTCCACGACGCTTTGTTAGCGACTTCGTAGATCTTGTGGGCCTTGTCGGTGATTTGGATCTCCATCACAAAATTGCTGTGCCCATGTTCTTTATGGCTATGGATTCACCAAATAATTTTGACAATGTTTTCCAGACGATGATTTATCGGGAACAACTACCATCTAATGCTTCTTTGAACTTCTATTCTGCCGAAGCATCAGCTGTACATCCATGGAATGTGTCAAGCGAGTCTGATTTTGTAAAGCTGATAAGAATCATGGCGACCGGGGACCCTCTTCTAATGGAGATGGTATAAAATATGTACCTGATTCTCTCCTTTTAGGGGAGGGGAGGGGAGGTTGTCTGGTGGTTGTTATTCTTTGTAGATGTATGATGTATTATTATTCATTTTGCTGGATTGAGAGGGAATTTTCCACGCCTTTGTCATTATCCTTTTCTTTTTTCTTTCTTTTGTATTGAGAAGAAAAACCCCTTCTCTAATAACCATTGTTTTTTTTTTTTTTTTTTTTTTTTTAATGGATGAAGGCCCCCTTATTTTCACATTCCCATGGTGTGTTACTGAACTAGAAGAGGGATTCTAGAGTTTTGCTGCCAATGGACTGTGTTATGCAAGCGAGGCCCATTGTTTATTCATCAGGACTGCTGTTATACTTCCTATGGGCCTCCCAGGTAATGGAGATGTTCCAAAATTCTTCCATGTTGGAAGATCCTGGCCGTCGAATATTAAGTCCTTTAGTACCAATGGAAGATCTTTGGAGCATTAATAATCCATGACGGGGGCCAGTCAGATCAGCAGTCTGGATCACTGAACTATGAGACTTGCCCTTGCATGACACGGGAATGTGAGGATAATATTACCTTTAATTCCCTGAGTGATAGCACCGCTTAATCCCAAGTTCAAAATATCGATAATAAATAACACATGGTGAATGGTTGATTCAATAACAATGAAGCTCTGCTTTGGATTTTTTTATTTCCTCCTCATGATGAAAAGAAGAGGTTTTTGACATATAACACCCTCTCTCTTGACTCTTAAGACAAATAACACCCCGTTGGGTTTACATTTGTTAGCAAAACTTGACAGAACTAGGGTTGGGTTATCGGGGTTTGGGAAGGGGTAATATGTCATTTTTGAAAAAGGTTTTGCTCTCTCAACCATAGGTTAGTTTTTCTGGACCAAAAGAGGGTGTTATTTGTCAAAACCTCTCTAAAAGGAAACCACAAAATAAATGAAAGACCAAAAGGCAAATATGGAATGAGGGAATGATTTTTTTATAGAGCTTTGATATGCATGCCACACATGTGCCAGCATAGCACATACATGAGAGATCTAATACATCCAAACGGTTGGTCTGACCTTGTACATATTTTCCCAAAAATAAAATCTGATCAAATCAGCACATGGGCCCAATATTGGAAACAGGTGGATGGCTTAGCAAAGTTCATCCAAGTTTTTTTTTCAGAGCCGTACTTTTTAAAAAAAATAAATTATTTTTTTATTTGTTTGTGCACACTGTGGCCCATACAACCACTAGATCAACCTGATTGTTGGGCCAAGGCATCAATACAGTGGTGCCGTTCTATCGCACCATGCGTGGCGTGTACATGAGCTCTATTGCACACGCTCGACAGTTTAGCACTCTCTCTAATTTGTGAATCGTCGAACCTTGAAGAGTGGACCCACAATGAAAATCACTTATAGCCCAATAATTAGGCATTTTATTTTTGGAGAGTTTGTAGTAGGTTTATTATCATTACTCTAACATAGTAAATTCATATCAATACTCAAAAGAGTTCCATCTATTGATCTAGAATTATCATTACTTGGTCCATCGCTGGGCAATATTGGCTAAACAAGTAATTAGTTTTCGGCATAGATGGAGAGTAACCATTGTCCACTTTTAGGGCCTATTCTTAATTATTCAGCACAGAAAATATACTGTAACTTTGGTGACTACCAAGACTGTTCTTGATAGGGCCTGGGCCTAAGCCTGCGCTTGAAAAAATTGGTTGGGCTTGGCCCTGGTCTAAAAATTGATAAAATCAATATTTTCCACCTAAATGTTCCAAATCAATTCATTGATCAGGTGAGCCACACATGCACAAAGAAGTAAACATTTCAGAGGAATGAACTTTGACAAGTTTACATTCAAGGTGGATGGATTGCCTATTTGAGAATTATTGTTAGATATAACACATTATATATAAAGTCTAGTCACCTAGTGAATACCTTCAAGTGAGCGCCCAAATGTGTATAACAATCCCCAGTGAACTTCTTTGGTTGAGCACTCTAGTATGTGCAATAGATCATATGCTCCATTGATTATGGCTGGGTTGGAGCATCCAGGTATCTGCAATGGACCAACTATCAAATCTAGTAGATGTTCCGTTGATCATAGCCGGTTGGGTGAGTGCTCAGATGTGTACAAGAGACAAGTTAATGTATACTGACCGAATTAAATTGGCCCTGGATGTTCTACTGATAACCGTACTGAGATAGTTAATGTATACTTGCATATTTTGCATTCTATGCTTGGTTTATAATGGTTTTTTAATTTAAATACTCGATTACTTGTATTATATGACAATCTCTTTATTTATTTTGAACTCTGATTACATGTGATAAATTGTGCGAGGCCATCTCATTGGGCTTTTGTATCTCACTCCTTTATCGTGGATAATTAGTTTCAAGTAACGAGTTAGAGAAGAGCTTTTAGAAAGAGAAAGGATATTGGAGATTTGATCTATAATTTATCTTTATTTCTTTTTAAAGAATTGATATAATAAGGTCTCTATAATTGACCATTAGATTAGATTATTGAAGACTTGATAAGTAAATTAGTGGATGGGATTAATGATTCAAATGTTGGATGATGATTTAATATAGATTAGTTTTTTAATATAAGTAATGGATGAACGTGAATGCAAATGTGGAATTAGATATAAAAATAATGAATAATATTAAGCATTCGATCATTATTTATCTCACACCCTCAAACTCGACACTAGAGTCCTTATACTTGGGTGCTGAATTTTGAGGCATGGCAATAATAGATCCTATTGATACACCTCTTGATATAATTGATCCCATCAATGCACCTCTTTATATAATAGATCATATCTTAGAGAAGAGGGAATACTCAAGAGAGCCTTCAATGTACCCCTTTGGGTGTTACTAAGGGAGAGAGAAAAGAGTGTGTGTAGGGAGATCTTCTCTTCTTCTTCTTCTTCTTCTTCTTCATCATCATCATTCACATGAGTGGAAGTGTGGGGTCTACCTTATTGAACAGTCTGTCTTACCTTAACCTCTATCATAGGTGTAGACGATGGTTCTCTAACCTCTTCCACCTAGGGTATATCGGGGAGAGACCTCTTGCATTGGAGGATTGGCATCAATAAACTGAGATTTTCTACATCGCGATCTAATTGCGCAAAGGTACAATCTGAACCATTAATTGTAGGTTTAGAATCAATGACAAGTGATCCTTGAGCATAATTAACATTAGATTTTCTTGAAAAGCAAGTTTAATTCCACTGCGTTTCATCATAAAAATCCAACATGTGGTATTAGAGTGGTCTCGTCTCATGGTCAACATCAATTTATGATTTGTTTTCATGATATTGTTGGTGTCCTTTAGGCGTTCTAGCCAGACATGTGGTAGTGTCCTTAATGACGAACTATTAGATAAAATTTAAGCAGAAACAGGCATACAGATTGGGAGATCCAATCTATTCAAATTGTCGCATAACTAGTTTTTAATGATGAACTTGAATTTCATCATGATTAATTGCACAAGATCAAGGGACACTATCAATGTTGAACTTGATTTTAATCATGATTAATTGGACACGTTCAAGTGGCTTATCAAAGTAGAATTCATATATGTTGAATGTCTTTTTATGCTTTGATAATGGGTTTAGATCGGACGGACAACACATGATTGGATGGTGATGATGATTACATAATAAGGGATTTTACTAAACAGGCACGAAAGGACCATTGTTTCCTTATGATTCAATGTAATTTTCATTTTTCTTTTAGATGATTATGGATAGAGCATGTTGAGATGGTCTAGATTAGCCGGCTTGATGATGTATATGATATAAGTGATTCATTCCAAACCGGTGGAACTCAGGGATACACGATCGGAGCAAAAGAAAGAAAGTTGTAAAAGAAGGTTTTGAGCAAGGCAAACTCAATGGACAGGATGAATTTTGCACTGGTGCCTGAGGTGGGGCGTATCGTTTAGTTAGCAACTATACAGGTTGTGGAGCGAGAGGTGATTTGCCTCACCACCTCTTCCTCTCTTCTCGTTTACTTTTGAAAATTCTCTCTCTCTCTCTCTCTCAATTCCAAATTCATGGAATCCTCAGTGATCATGCTCATGTAATCAAGGATTTTGGAACAACGTAGTAATACTAATAAGGTACACTGATCAGACTTACATGGAAAATATTGCTTGAATGAGTTCAAAGAATTCTCAAATAGAGAGGGCATTGTTTTTTAGTGGGCTGCACCTTACACTTTTCAACAGAACGAGGTTGCTGTGAAAGAAATCGCACATTACTTGATTTTAAACATAAACTCTTGATTTGGGCCTACTCTAAACATGTGGTGTCCACTGCATGAATGGCTCTTGCATCTCGCTTGGCTCTACTGTAAGGGTTGATATGTGGCTCCCATCCTCTCCTTAATTTGGTATAGAGGAAAGACCTTTTAAGTTGAATGAATGACATTGACAAAAGGTAGTTTCTGATGCTGATTAAGTAAATCCTAATTGTAGGATTCAAAGGTTTTTTTTTTTTTTTTTTTGGTCTGAAAACTTGAAAATAATTGAAAGGAGATCTATAGGGCTGTAAAATTAAAATTTGAATTTTTCAAAGCTTTTATTTTTTTACTGCATTTCAAAAGTTGTAACACTCGGCGCATTGACGCCCTTATAGGCCTTGGATGGGCATAGTAAAAGCCAACTGATGGGCATAGTAAAATCCAAATGATACCATAGATCATGTTCTAATTCTAACCGGACTAAAATTGATGGGTCAAGTCAGGTTAGGCTTGGACTCCGTGAATATGAGTTGGGTCAAGCCTTTGGGCAATGACTCATGGGTTGGGTGCAAGGGTGTCAATAGTCATGATCAGCCCAAGCTCAATCTTTTAATAAATGAGCAGGAATTCTGGCTCGAGGTCAGCTGCAGCTAACCCACTTAAAATTCATCAAGGCCCTTGCATGACCTAACTCATTTAATTGTAATAAGATCGTGCCTGTCCGATAAGACCTGACTGGGCACAACCAAAGTCATGTTTTAGGAGGGATATATAGAGCAGAAAATATAGCCATCCTGACCCAATTGGTAGATATATGCACTAAGTACGTCACATCACATCTCCTGTTAGTTTGATTTGTGTTTTGGTTAGGATTCTACCTAAGCCCTATCTACTTAAATGGCTACATTTTTAGCCTAACCCGATTCATTACCCATTTAGCCTAGCCCCCTCAAAAGTAGGTTGACCCAGTTCACCCGCAGGCCAACTTGACCCATTGCCATTCTAGTTCAGGTGAAAAAAAAAAAAAAAAGGCTGTCGAATAAATGGATTTGCATGATCTGAACTGGACCCATTGCCTCTAATGTGGGCTAGGCTCAGGCATTTTCGTAGGTCAATGGGCGAAACTCACTTCTGAGCCAGTTCAGGGCTGTGCTAAATGGGTAGTTGGTCGGAATCTGCCATAAAATGCGTCCCATTTACGTACATATGTTAGCCTCCGGTTGACTCTCACCTGAGAAATGCGTCCCATACCACAACAAATGTTGCAAGTGCTTTGTCAATTCAATGTGTCGGTTCTGACATGGCTTGGGTCTAGTGATACCTAGTCTGTTAGGCCTTTGGGTAATGGGTTGCATGTTAGATTTTGCGGATCCATTGCCGTAGAGCCCATTTTGCTGCCTTTAGAAACCATACCATGGAGATTTTGGTTGTGGGGCTTGTTGGGCTAGCTTGGGAGCTTGTACACGGAGGTAAATGAGAAATTGAATTAGAGGTAAATGAATTGGGAGTAAATGGCTGACACAATTGGTGTTTGGATATGACTAAATGAAATGCATTTAAAATTCAAATATTCTATTTAGATGGGAGTAAATGGGAGGAATTGGAATGCATTAGAATATTTTAATATATCACAAGAAAATATTTGATATCTCAAATTAGTGTACATATGTGATATTTAACAAAATAATTATATTAAGCCCTATATGCTTTAGCCAAAAATGAGAAAATTGAGCCGCAAGTGGGCCACAAACATAAGGATTACAAACAAATAACTTGCCAATGTTTTTTAGCCGTTCATTCAAATGGCCCAACTTTGGACAGTTTGGATCATTCTATTGGTGTGATTTTAGTGATGTTAGCTGTAATTGAATTGTTTTCGAGTATCATTAGCATGCCATGTGTATGGAAGACATGTGCATAGAACCACCTTTGCTCACTCATGCAACTCTCTAAGTAGAGCTGTACACGAACCGAGCTAGCTCGAAAAGCTCGCTTGGCTCGGCTTGGTTCGATTCGGAGGGTCGATCAAGCCAAGCCAAGCTAATTCTACAAGCTCATTGGAAATTCGAGCCAAGCCTGAGCTTGACTTGAGCTCGGCTCGACTCGTAGAAGGCTCAGTATATTTTTTACTTTATATATATATATATATATATATATATATATATATATATATATATATATATATATATATATATATACACCCTTTCGCCCTAATTCTTCCAGCGCCCTTTCGCACTCGCCCTCCATCCTTAAAAAACTCAAAAGCAAACTCCCTCTGGCCGAATCGACCTCGCCCGGCCTAACTAGCAACCCCATTCAGCCATCGGCCTCACCTCTTCCCTCTCCGGCTCTCCCTCATCTTTGATTTCTCTCCCCCATCACTAGGCCTCACCTCTTGCCTCTCTCTCATCTTTGCCTCTCCCTCATCTCTGCCCAATGCCCGACTGTTCGGCTCTCTCTCATCTCTCTCCTACTCGGGCAACTCAGCTACTCTCTCTCAACTCCTCTCTCTCTCTCTCTCTCTCTCTCTCTCTCTCTCTCTCAACTCCTCTCCCTCTCTCTCTCTCTCATATCTAATCTCTCACAAGTCGTTGCCCTGTAAGCTAACGCCCCCCCCCCGGTCCATCCAGCAGCCGACTGCCCAAACCCTGTCTAACAATTCGTCGCCTTGCCAGGCTCGAAAGCTTGAAGCTCGAATTCGGCTCGAAAGCTCGTCCAAACCAAGCCAAGCCCCCCACTTGGGCTCGAGGACCAAGCTCGAGCCTAGGTCACCCGCTGACCATACCAAGCTGAACTGGGCAAAGCTCGGTTCGGCTCAGCTCATGTACACCTCTATCTCTAAGGGAGCTTAAAAAGTCATTTCACCGCATTTACTTCCAAATCCTCTTTTATAGGAGGATTTCATTTACATGCCTATGTACTCCCATTTTATTTATACACATTTACTTTTATCCAAATATACTTCAAATATCATTTACCTTCACTTACTCCTAATTCCTTTCATTTAATTCTATTCAAACGGCCCCTTAAGCTAAGTGATGTCCAGGTGTCAGTCTTGAAGGTCCTGACTAGACTTTACTAGTTTTGGGCACCCATCGGTTGCCTATGTTGAAAGAGCCTTCAAATTGGCCCCTGGATTGTGCATCGATTGGTCATGACTAGTTGGGTAGTGGGGGCTGATTGGTCTTGATCGGTCGGGCAGTGTTGAGGCAGACTGTTTTTTCAATGTATTTACTCCCTGGACTGTTTTGTTGGTCGATCTGATCGGTCGGCCATGGTCTGACCGGTCAAGATCGATCGGCTAGTTACGCGATGTCTTGCGCAGTAAGCATTTTCTTATGCTATTGTGCGGATTTGCGTTAAACGTTTCTAATTTGGGGTTGCTTGCTATATATATGGCATGAATCCGGGATTAGGTGAAATCCTAAGGTATCCAAGGTTTCCAAAGTGTGTTTGGAAGAGGGGAGAGTGTTTTGTGAGAGAGAGCTTGAGTTTTCTCTATTTTCTTTGCTTGTGGGCTGTCAATCTCTATAATCTTCTGTTAATCATAGTGGATCGATTTATGCCATAGTTTTTCACCCGTTGAGGGGTTTTTCCACGTAAAATCAGATTGTCTCTCGTGGTTGAATGTTTGTGTGAATTGGTTTCATTGTGTTTCTCGTTTGATCTTATATGCTGCTGTGGTGTTTCTTTGGCTTCCGCTTTCGCTGCCTGCGTCCTATTCCCAATAGCCTGGTGGGTATTTAGATCTAGGCTTGGAGTCAAATTAGGAGCATTTACATGGTCCAGTCCACCCAATTGATAGATTAGGTTGCCTGCAAATATGCCACTTCCACGGTAAAAACGGCTCTCAACCGTGGGTATAGCTTAAAAACTTTCATTCCTGTGCTACAATAATCAATGTATATTGAATTACTACCAAAACCAACTGATCGAACTCACCTGATTTTAACCGGGTACAAGTTGATGATGGACCCGACCTGAGCCCAAATAGGCCTCAATTTAACCGATTTCAAAACGATGACCTCAACCCAAATAGACCTGGTTTCCCAACGGGTAATATAAAAAAATAAAAATAGAAGAAGAAGAAGACCCAAACCCGGTGAAACCAGGAGCATTCAGGTGTTATCCAGGAATGTGGGGCCCACGTCGATGTATGGTGTATGTGTTGTATATCCCTGCCGTCCATTAGTTTTTATAGCAAATTTCAGAGGTTGATCCCAAAATGAAGCAGATCCAAATCTCAAGTGGACAACACAACATGAAGCAGTGGTCATTTGACTATTAAAAACCTCTTGTGAGCCACAAAAGTTTTGAATCGAACTGATGTTTGTGTTTTCCCTCCATCCAGATCTGTGTGACCTTATCGACAGGTTGGATGAAAAATAAGCATTACAGTGGGCTTAGGAAGTTCTTAATGGTGGGGTTTAATTACCACTGTATGTTGTGGTGTGGTCGGGTTCGGAGCCTTGCCCCATTGGTAGGCTCTGCGGAGTTTCAACAGGTGGTCTTAGTTTCGAAACCCATCCCCACGATTGATTGAGTGGGTGCATTGCATGACTAACCAAAAAAAAAAAATCATGTGGTGTGGTCCACTTGAGATTTGGATCCCCTCCATTTTTCGGGATCATGCCCTAAAATGAGCTGAAAATTTTGATGGACGGCATGCATATACAACACACACATCAAGCTGGGCCCCACAGTTATGTAAACACCCACTACTGTGTTACCTAGGCAACACCTGCTCCCGTTAAAATCGGGTCGGGTACCTACATTCGGGTACCATTGACAGCCCTCTTGTCAACGGGCTGGACCAAGAAAAATCAAAATGTCGAATGGGCCCAGCTCGAACAGTTCAAAATTTGGGCCGAAGCCTACTCAGACCGGGCCCCAACAGTTCAAAACTGGGGCGATACCTACAGCAGGCATTGCCATTGACAGCCCTACAGCAACCTTCCCAAACCCATATAAGATGGAGATTCATGCAATTTCCAACGGGCAAAAACAGTCGAAAAATAGCTTAGAATATATGCAAACAGCAGAGATTTTATTTCTCTAGGGTGTTATTTCGCCTTGGAATGTCAATCAGTTGAGTATTCCCAATCAAAGGAAGCAACTGATAGAAGATCAATTACGAAAATGCAGAGACTGTCTTGTCTCCGTTAAGGTCTCTCTCTCTCTCTCTCTCTCTCTCTCTCTCTCTCTCTCTCTCTCTCTCTCTCTCTCTCACACACACACACACACACACACACACACACACACACACAAATTGGAGTAATTTGAAATCTTTGATGTTTTTAAGGCCTTTTTTTATTTTAATTTTTTGGTTAGTTTTAGATGAATCGGGCTTGGATCAATCTTGAGAAGGCACCTGATGGAACTTTCAAGAATAAAATTTACGGGTAAATTTTTAATTTTAATTTTTTTTTTTTTATTTAAAGGAGAAGATTGCGTGCTGCGATAGTCTGTTGGCACATACCTGCCATCATCCAATAACAGTGGTTGGGTTCCAAATGGGATGTTGAAAATTCATTTTCAGAGGCAGGTTCTACGTGCGCATTTTTTTTTTCCTTATATTTATTTATATGAAGCTGGATGTGTTATTTGTAGTTTGCGGTCACGTTCCTTGGCACACAGGAAGCCTCCAGAGATTTTCTTGAAGTCTATTCCTAAGGAGCTAACTAATCTGGAAGTTAATCCTCCGACAAGGTTCGGTTTCTTACACCTTCACATTGTGGGTTCTTTTCTAAGGAGATTACTAAAGCTGGGATTATAGTCGCATCTCTTATTCCAGCAATCCATTGAGGTTGTGGGTACTTTTGTGCTTGCAATTGGTACTGTTCGACTGCTCTATGTGAAATAATGCTCAGGTTGCTAACATTGTCGATGGTGTCCTTGGTCTTTTATGTTTGCAATTCCTTGCAAAACTATCGATTCTTCTTCTTATCCTTTAATATATCCTGACACCAAACCTGTGGCTTTATCAATAGCTGTTTGATTCGTAAAATCAAGGGGAAACAAAAACAAGCCCTGGCTTTGTTCTAATTCCCGGCCACCTGTTCGACAGAATTTGTCTGAGGAAAAATCCTACCGATGTTTTTCTTATACTACCTGTTTGACATAATGCTTCTAAGGAAAAATACATCAGTTTCCTGAAAAGATAAAATGGGCCTCTTCAAAAACTTTGCAGAATTACTGTGTTAAGAATTACTAGATTCTCAAGCCCTTGCTTTTGTTCTTGCAGTTTGCTTCTCAAAACCGACTTCAAGTCATTCAGCTCCATGGATAAAACTGTCCGAGATGGAAATTCTAGTTCAAATGCTAGTGGTAATGATTCCATTTCATTTGAATCTCACATGAAGAAAATCCAGCTATCAGACATCTTCAAAACAAACCCAAAGCCTCCTTTGCTGGATTCTGCTTTCCAAATTTGGAAAACCCTGCACAGCAAGCAATGGTCTGAATCAATAGTGACTGAGTTACTGGCATTGAATGTCGATTTGAACACGTACGTTGTCAATCAGGTCTTGATGCACCTGTCAGACTCTGAACTGTGTCTCCATTTTTATTTGTGGGCTGAATCCCAACCAGGTTTCAAGCACGATTACTTCACGAATAAGTCCATGATTTGTTTGCTGTTAAAAGATCGTAAATTCGACATGTTATCACATATTTTGCAGAGAATAAAGGATGGCGGGTTTTCAATGCATCGGTCCATTTATCGGATTCTTATATCTGGGTACGTTAGAGCTGGTTTGATTGATTCAGCAATCCAAACATTTGATGAAATGATCAAGTCAGATTGCCGGGTGTTTAGCATAGATTACAATAGATTCATAGGAGTATTGATTCGAGAACGCCACTTTGATTTGGCTGAACGCTACTACCACATGATGATGCAACAAGGAATTTCATTGGATCCTTTCACGTATTCGAGGTTCATTTCTGCTCTCTGCAAGATAAAGAATCTGGAATTTGTACAGAAGCTTCTGGAAGACATGGATAGATTTGGTTCTGTTCCAGACATTTGGGCTTTCAACATATATTTAAATGTCTTGTGCAAGGAGAAGAGGTTAGACATGGCTTTAGAGGTATTGGAGTCCATGGTATGGAAAGGAAGAGATCCAGATGTTGTTAGCTACACTACCGTCATTGACGGTCTATGCAAGACCAAAAGGTTTCAGTCTGCAGTTGGGATGTGGCATGAAATGATGAAGAAGGGTTTTCATCCTGATAATGTAGCTTGCGAGACATTGATTTTGAGTTTGTGTAAACATGGAAAGGTTGATTCAGCTTACGAGCTTATGATGGAAATGTTAAAGGGTCAAATTGAGTTGGGACCTTCTATTTACAACGCCCTTATTGGTGGATTCTGTAGAGTGGGTAGGATTGATAAAGCTCAAGCGATCGCATCGTTCATGCGAAGTAATGGGTGCAAGCCGGATTTGGTTACTTACAACATGCTGCTAAATTATTGTTGTGACAGGCTTTTGTTGGATGAGGCAGAGAAATTAATGGACAAGATGAAAAAAAGTGGTATAAGACCCGATAAGTACAGTTATAATCAGCTTCTAAAGGGGTTATGCTTAGCTAACCAGCTCGACAGAGCATACTCTTTAATGGTTAATATGATGGAGGCAGACGAGTTTTGTGATGTTGTCTCGTGCAACACTCTGATTGGGGCGCTTTGTAGGGCCAGGAACATGGGAACAGCTTACAAGTTGTTTGAGGAGATGGGTCAAAAGGGGATCACCCCAGATGTTGTGACGTTTAGCACTTTAATAAATGGGTTCTTTAGAGAAGGCCATGCTGATTTGGCAGAGGAACTTTTTGACCAGATGGTGGGGGCCGGCTTGGTTCCTGATGCCATTCTGTATACCACTATGGTTGATCACCTATGTAAGACTGGTCGGATTGAACTAGCTCGGAGCTTTTTCCTTGAGATGATTGAGAAGGGAATCTCACCTGACACAGTTTCCTACAATGCTCTTATTAATGAGCTTTGCAAGGCTTCTCGGGTAAGTGAAGCCATGGATGTGTATAAGGATATGCGTAGTAGTGGTTTCAGACCGGACGAGATGACCTATAAATTTATAATTGGAGGACTTATACAGGTAGGGAAGCTTGGGATGGCTTGTAAAGTTTGGGATGAAATGATGGAAAATGGGTTTACTCTCAACAGAACAGTGTCTGAAACATTGATCAGTGCGATTCGCTCGAAGGGTGCATTCCACATGGATTTTACAAAAGGTACATTTCTCAGTTACTGATTTCATGTTTTCTATAGATTTGCATCATTCTACTGAAACTTTGTTACATATGTGATGATTCTCAAAAATGTGAATGTGCGCATGCTAGGGCAATTTCCGTGACACTTGTGGCTAACATAGTCACATGTGCCAACATGATGGTATACCTATTTGAGGTCCAAGTTGCTCATCCGGAGAGGCCCACTTTGCAGATGCCATGGTCCAGAAATCAGGTCAATCTGTTCATCGGGTAGGCCCACATGCTTGGGCTGAGTATGGACCATTTGTCATTCTCTTTTAACTGTCTACTCGTACACTTGCAGCATACACGATGATTCGACATCCTTAATTTCTGATCGGGAATATCTGCATGGTAGGGCCTCCTAATTACTCGCTTGGATCCCTTGGAGTTGCAGTTGTGTTAGTTCACCTAGTAGAGCTCTTTGTTTTCTGTTTGTCACTTGACCGGAACACACTTCAATTTAGTGCCTATACTAAAGAGTAATTTACTTCTCTATGCCTCCTTTGTGAAGTCTCCGGGAGACAAAGATTTCAATCCAACATGGCCAAGCCAGCTGCAGGCAAATCAAGTTCATGAAGATGCACTGCCGCTGCTTGTAGATTGCAGCTTTTCCTGGAAAGACAATATAGGAGAATGCCTTGAGGTATGGGATATCAGCTTGTTTAGGAATGCTACTCTCGATATTATTCTCATCCTCGACATGTTACTTAGACATGACATGTGTCTGTATCAAACATGATGATCCTGGAAGCATAACACTTGCACACATTTGTACAGTGATATGATAATATTGGAAGATACATTGTCACATGATAGACAAGTTTTAGAAAGCACATCATCATCATCTTTGTCGCCATCATATAGAAAACATATCGTCATCGTCGCCATTATATGGAAAACATATCATTGGCATCATCATCGTCATCATCACCACGTCCCAATTATTTGGAGTCAGCAAAATTGAAACAATATGAATGATAATAAAATTATACTTAAAACTAGAGAACACAAATTATGTTTTCTTTCGTTGTAGCTTGTCATCTTTGTTCTCAAATGATTGAAAATGGGTTTAATCTCGATATAATTCTGTTCGAAAATGCTATTCAGTTGAAGGGTGCACTTCACATGGATTTCAGGGAAGGTACAGTTCAATTATTGATTTCATACTTTCTGTAGATTGAACCATTCTGCCAAAATTAATTACATATAATGGTTTTTGAAAAGTATGAAATGAATGCAGGTTGATGCACTTTCTAAGGGACTTGTGGCTCACATAGTCACACGAGCCAACATGGCACACACGCGTGTAAAGTCCAAGTTGCTCATAGAGGCCCAATTTTATAGATGCCATGGTCTAGATATCTGGCTGATCTGCAGTATGAGAATGGGCTGATGCATCTAAGGACTTAAAGAACATTGTCGCAGCTGGATAATTCATTAGAAAGTTTATGAGAGACCGACCAGATCCATCGGTCCATCCATCAGCCATGAGTGAACAGCCATATGTTTTTTCGCGATTCCTTATATTTGGTTATGAATGATCGTGTATAATCAACTTCGACTTTGAGGCAGGTCTCCCTCATTTCATGATATGAATGGGGTTTAAGCCCAGGTCCAAATTAGCCTATTGCTTCATCCATAATTTCGAAGCTTTCTATTTTCACTGTGTTGAAGGCAATACCGGCTTGGTAAAACCACTTAGCAATATATTGAATAGTGGTTTCCGTATCTTTTTGTTAATACCGGTTTTCCAATGTTTGAGCCGGCCCTTTGCCCTGACCTCTTTGGCTGACCACATCCTCGAGGTGTGGTCTACACCATCTATCCATGGGTCGTGCCCATGAGCTCTTTTCGAGGCTGGCGGTGGTCTAGACCGACTTGTCGACGTAGGAGGTTAAGGGCTAGCTTTATCTACATCTATATCCTCGTACATATCTTGTTCCATATATTCCTTTTGACGTAGGACACTATCACATCTCTTTATTGATTGTTTATCCATATACTCCATGATTTCCCGTCGAATTTCTGTAGTAATTTGTCACATGCTCTTGTATTTGGCCCTGGTGTATTTGCTAAGTGTTGCTTATGCTACACAATGCCACTGGAACCTACATACCCACATAACTCACATACTATGTGAGTCTTATCCATAGTACTACAATAGTGCCCATACCTCCAACCCGGGTCATTTGACTTGGGTTTCAAAGAGGAAGATTGGGAAGAAGACATGGTGTATTGATTCTTTTTTTTATAACTCGTAAAAACTAAAAACTAAAGACTAATGTAAAGACAAATAAAAATTACAAAGTAAATGAAATGAGAGAGATGGGAGAGGGAGAGAGAGAGATACAACTACTCTTAACACTTCCACTAGTACTTGACTACTTATAGACTTGTTGTAGTCTTGTAGAAGAGAAGAAAGGGAGAGAAGAAAAATAGAAAGAGAGAGAATGTAGATACAGAGAAGGAGAGAGAGAGAGAGATAGAGAATAGAGATAGAGAGAGAGAGAGAGAGAGAGAGAGTTACATACAGTTATAGGAGAGGAAAACAAAACAAAAGAAAGAAAAAATAAGAGAGAGATGGAGTTACACACACTTCAAAGAGAGAGAGAGAGAGAGAGAGGAGAGAGAATAGAGATAGAGATAGGGAGATAGAGAAAGTTACACTTAGTCACTTACACACAAGTTGTATAGACCAACCCTTCAGCTGGCCGGTCGGTCAGTTTGTCCGGCCGGTCGGTCAAGGGGTTGGTCCTCCTAAAATGTGTCCAGTGACTTTCTTATTTCTGGAGGGTTTGGCCGGCCAATCGGTGGCTGTGGCCGGCTGGCCGGTGGACATGAAATTGGTTGAATTCTCAGCTTCTCCTCCTTCATCTTCAATGCACTTTTGCTCCACCTTTGGTCCTTCATTCCCTTGATTTTCAAGGTGTGTAAACAGCATCTCTCAGCCCTCAATTGATGAATTCTCTCTCTCATTCCTACAACCACAAAACCATGCATTAGTTGGGTCTTTAATCACTTATTTCAAGCATAGTTAGTAATGAAATGGGGTTAGAATATGCACATTTAAGAGCTCAACAATGGTGGACATTGAATGTGGGACCACATGATGGTAGATTGACATTAAAGGTGGGCCCACATGATGAATGACCCATATTGAAGGTTGAGCCCCACATGATGGGCAGTCCATAGCAAAGGTGGGACCTACATGATGGACTATTCACATCAAGTGGGCCCCACATGATAGTGGTCCACAACAAAAGGTGGGACCCACATGATGAATGACTCATATTAAAGTGGGGCACCACATCAAGGTGGGCCCACGTAATGAAAGGTTCACATCAAAGGTGGGCCCCACATGATAGATGACCCGCATCAAAGTGTGGCCGAACATGACGGAACATGCACATCAAGTGGGTCCCATTTGATGGACAGTCCACATCAAAGGTGGGACCCACGTGATGGATGATGGTCATTGAAGGTGGGCCCACATGATGGTCAGTTGATATCAAAGATGGGCCCACATGATGAATGACAGATAATGAAGGTGGGGCCCCACACAATGAATGGTCCACATCAAGGTGGGCCCACATAATGGACGGAGTGGGCTTCACATGATGGATAGCCCACAAAAAAGTGTGGCCCCTCATAATTGACAATTCACATCAAGTGGGCCCCACCTTATGGACGGTCCACATCCAAGGTCTCTCATGATGGATGACCCATATCCAAGATGAGCCATATGATGGATGATCCACATAGAAGGTGCACCCCACATGATGAATGGTGGATATCAAAAGTGGGCCCCACATGATGGACAATCCACTTCAAAGTTAGGGCCCACACTATGAACACATCAAATTTGGAGTCCACGTGATGGGTGATAGGTAGTAGACATTGAGGGGCCCCATATAAAGAACAATTATGAATGATGTTGGGCCCCACATGATGGACGGTCCACCAAAACAACCATTTGCATTGCTCTTATATTAAAGTTGTTGTAATCTTTAAAAATGACGTTAACTACCCTTAAAAAAAGCTCTTATTTGAAAGTTTTACCAAATGTGCTTATTTTAAATAAGAGTTTTTTTGGAGATTTTACCAAACAAGCTTATTTAAAACAGAGCTAGAACAAAAAGGACTTATTGAAGTAGCTCTTATTCAAAAAGCTCTTATTGAATTAGAGTAGAGATACCAAACAAGCCCTAAGTGCATTGTTGCAATTCAGGATACTACTTAAATCCAAGATACAGATACGCTTAATCATACATTGAGGATGGGGATGTTCGCATTGGGCTTAAGAATGTGGTAAAAAGATCAGTGCCTGACTTAGATAGGCAAATAAGGGCGTTGAATGAAGTACATTGTAGAAGTCTTTACTTATTGGTCTTTAATTTTGTTATCTTTGTGTTTTAAAGTTTATTTAATGCCATATGTAATGTATGGTGTCTCGTCCGCAATGAGAAATATATACACTACACCAAGGCAGCTTCTCCAACGCCATTACAAAAGGCAATCTATCAGACATCTCCAGGTAATAAATTGATATTTTATTAGTTAATCAATGTAAGTTTTTTTCCCCCTACAGCCGATTGGAGGATGCATTATGGAGAGAGTGCACCCACTCTCAGGGCAATTGTAATCAAAGTTTTAAGCCAGACAAGTTGCAAAAGGAACTAGAGTTTGTTTTGCGCTCATTTATTCAAAGAATATAAATAGACTACAGACCAGGATATTGGACTGGCTTGTTTAAATGCATTATAGCATGAAGCTGCGATTGCAGAATTCATGGTGTGTTGAATTTAGTTGAAGATGACAACTTCTATCCAATAAGCTTGGACCACATTTACGATGAGGATGACCAACTACTATCTTGGTTAGAAGTAAGAGAGAAACAGGTAGAAGAATACAGTGAAAAAATCGAGATCAACGATCCATAAATATGCGCAGCGCTACAATAGAGTTATGCAATTGTCTTGGATCTAGAGAGCTCTCCACCTATCCAAGTGAGGGTAAGCAATAATGACATAGAAGAAATTGAATTGAATGATAGTGGCGGCAATAATGATGATGATGCACCTACTGGTCCTGCTTCTGGTGTTGCCCACCCCACCATACAACTGTCTACACATCATGAGGCCGAACAACATCGACGGACTATAGGAGGCCACATGTACAAGTGCACTGAATCACGATATGATCATCAGGAGCACAGGGGAAGAATCATGGAGAGGCTGACACTAGTGGGGCAATAGGAGATGGAGCACCCAGACATTAGACCGCTAGCGCTTATGGATATGGATAAGATAAGTCATATGGGTATGGCCACTATACAAAACTTATTAATGCACATTCATGTTGGACTAGTCTTGTTCAAGCATATGGTCAATATGTGGGATACAGACACCCGTATCCTTGTGGTTTGACACACCTTTCCTTTCAGTCTGATTTTTTGGCCCCATTACTTAACGTTGATAGGCGAGAGAGAGAGAGAGAGATCAGTGGTGCACCCTTTAGAGTGTACCAGAGGAGGCGACGTCGCAGATCGAGTGTTGGAGCAGACGAGCTGATGTGGATGGACGCCGGGCCATTGGACCCATTTTGTAACAGCGTTACGAGTACGCGAGTTGCAGGATTGCGCAGGAGCATCATGACCGCAGGACCGTGGAGCGGATTTATTTTTACGCGCTTTCCTATTTATTTTCTTGTTTCTAGGCATTTTAGTGTCGTTATTTAGTTTAAGCATTTTTTTTTCCAGGCACTTTAGTGCAATTTTTATTTTCGTGGCTTATTTATATTATGAGAAACCCTATTTCGAAATTATTGAATGAAATAGAAATTCGTGTTCTTCTTCTTCTTTCTTTGAGAGACTAGGGTTTTAGGATTGGCCCTCGGGTGTCGAGGATTCCACCCTGGAGTTCCACGTTTCTCTTTCTTAGATCCTCAAGGTGCGAGGGACGATAAGACTCATCCTCTTCCTTGTTCATTTTTTTTTCTCTTTCTAAAAGCCCTGCTTTCCCAATTCCGTTCTTCTTTCTTCTTTGAACTACCCCTTTAGCACGATTGGTGAAAACGGGATTGGTAGCCAAGAGAGCTTGATTCAGACTTGAATGTGGATTGGCCTATGCTAGGTTCAGGGATATTCTCATATCCCTAGGTCCCCTTTTTTACTTGTTTATGTGCATTTATGTTGGGTATGATCCATACGGATTTTTCATCATCACTTTGTTGAATTCGCCTAATCTCTTAACTGATGGTAAATAGTTATATAATTTCATTACTCGAATGTCTTCTTATTGATCTCACATACATCTATAGTAGGTGAGAAGCATATTTGTCTTTTAGAAAATACAGTATTTTAATACGTAATAGTACCAGACATCAGGCACTAAAATGTTTAATAGTGGAAATGTTACATAGGTTTTGAAAAGAGTTTAAAAAGCTGGCTCTTTTTTTTACGATAGCCCAAAGGATACGCGGCCGTACATACAAAACTCATAAATAATCCATGCTAGTTCATCTAGTAGGTCTCTTTGTTTTCCATACCTCACTTGACACTTAACACTTTATTTTTGTGCCTATACTTGGAATACTTCCCTCCTCTGCTCCTTAGATGAGCTGGTAGAGACAATATAGTATGTGAGTGATCCAGTGTTCAATCCCTTGTGGTGTTACCTTAAAAAAAAGAAGAAGAAGAAGAAAAAGAAGTTCCCTTCTGTGCCTCCTTTGTGAATCCTCTGGAGCACAGATATTCAATTCAACATTGCCAAGCTAGCTGGAGATAAACCAAGTTCATGAAGATGAACAATCACTGCTGGTAGCTTTCAACACTTCCTGGAAAGACAATGTAGGGGAATGACTAGAGAGAGATGGGATATGGACTTGTTTAGAAAGGTTAGTCTTGATATTATTCTCATCCGTGATATGTCACTTATACACATGGCCACATGTATCAGTATCAGACATGATGATCCTGGAAAGGGTAAAACTTGCTGCCATATGTACAGTTAGATGATAAATGTTTTTTATGCAGTTATATATTATCACATTGAAATTTAGTTCTCAAATAAACAAGATTTAGAAACACATCATCATCTTCTTCATCATAGAAAACATATCATCACCCATCAGTCCTAGCTTTTTGGAGTCATGAAAATTGAAACTATATGAAGGATAAGAAAAACAATGCTGAAAAACAAGAAAATAGATTAAGGTTTTCTTTCCTTGTGATCCTTTTAGCTCTTAAATGATGGAAAGTGTGACTTTGGTCAGGGCTATTCAGTTGAAGGTCGCACCTTGGTTTGATTTTAGGAAAGGTACAATTTTCAGTTATTGATTTCATGCTTTCTGTGAAGTGTGGATTGCATTACATGGTTTTCCAAATGAACAGTCTAATGTACTTTTGAAGAAACTTGTGGCTCACATGCCATCCATGCCAACATGGCACACGTGTGAGGTCCAAGTTGCTCATCAAAAGGGTGGCTGATTTCATAGATGCCATGGTCTAGAAATTAGGTCAATCTGCTCATCAGGCAGGCCACATATATGTCTTAAGTAAAGACCATTTGTCAATCTTTTTTAAGCATCCATTTATTTTTTTCATGTGTGGCAGACAGGATGTGCAGACGGCTCTGATTTTTGGATCAGGTCATCTGCATGGTAGGGCCTGCCTGATGAGTAGCTTGGATCCCTTGGAATTTGCACTCATGTTAGTTCACTTAGTAGGGCTCTTTGTTTTTTATTCCTCACTTGACCATTACAAGCTTTATTGTTGGGCCTGTATTGAGATTAGTTCCCTTCTCCATGCCCTCCTTTGTGAAGCTTTTGGAAGACAGATTTCAATCCACCATGGCCAAGCCAGCTGGAGGCAAACCAGGTTCTTGAAGATACACGGTCTTTGCTGCTAGCTTGCAATTCTTCCTGGAAACACAATGAACATTGGAGAATGCCTTGAGGTATGGGATATAAAAAGTCTTGTTATTATTCTGATCATTGACATCTAACTTAGACATAGACACGTTTATCACTATCAGCCTTAGTTGCATGATCTTCTTACTAGGTGTCACTTCCAGTTCGAATTACGCTTTGGACTCACACTCCCACTCCCACTTCCTGCCTACTTATGCTAGAAAGCATTTTGAAATAGAAGCTTCCCTGTTTCACATCCAAATCTGTTGCTGTGTGGCTTCGTGCTTTGTTCAACTATTTATCAGACATGACCACCCTAGAAAGTTTAGTACTTCCACACATCTGCACACTTAAATGATGATGTTGAAAGATATATTATCACATGAATTTTATTTTGCAAGTAAACAAGATTTAGAACACCCATCATCATCATCATATAGGAAACATATCATCATAATCACCTTGTCCTAGCTATTTGGGGTTTGGCAAAATTGAATTTACATGAATGGCAGTAACTATAATGCTGAAAGCAAGAGAACGTAAATCATGGTTCTCTCCTTGTGGCCCATCATTTTAGTCCTCACATGATGGAAAATAGGCTTACCCTCGATATTGGAAACTTTGATCAGTGTTATTCAGTCAAAGGCTGTGCTGCACATGAGTTTAGGAAGAGTATTGTTCTGTTATTAATTTCATGCTTGATGTAGATTTTGCATCATTCTACCAGAATTAACTACATATAATGGTTTTTGAAAAATGCGAAATGAACGCAAGCTAGTGTACTTTCCAAAAGATCTGTGGTTGACATAGTCAAACATGCCAACATGGCACACATGCTTGGTCCCAGTTGCTCATAAAGAGGAGCCTGATTTTGTAGATCCAATGGCCTAGAATTCGGGGCAATCTGCTATTCTGTTAGGCCATGTCTGTGCAGGCCTGCAGGGAGCATAGACCAGTTGTCATTCTTTTTTAACTGTCCATTTATTCATACACATGCGCTGTACAGGATGACTGAAAATGCTTATTTTTGGGTCTGTAGATCTGCATTTCTAAGTTTGCATTTCTTGGAAATTACCCTCATGTTTGTTCACCAAGGATGTCTCTCTGCTTTCTATACCTTAACCATTATACACTTTAATTTGGTGCCTAAGAGTAGTTTTCACACTGTGCTCTTGTTTGTTGAAGCCTCTAGAAGGCAGAGATTTCAATCCAACATGGCCAAGCCAGCTGGAGACAACGAGTTCACGAAGATGCAGCATCACTGATGGAGCTGGAGCTGGAGCTTTGCAGCTCTTACTTGAAAGATGATGAATATAGGAGAATGCCTCAAGGAATGGGTATGATCCTTTTTTAGGAATGCTGCTCTTGATATTATTCTCATCCCCGACATGTAACTTAAGACTGCAGCCGTGTATCAATTATCAGACAGATATACCCATATTTGTACAGTTATATAATGATATGGAAATATATAATATCACATGAATTGTATTTCTCAAATAAGCAAGATTTAGAAAGCACTTCATCATCATCATCACCTTGCGCCAACTAGTTGGGGTCGGCAAAATTGAAATTATATGAATCATACCTGAAGGGTAAATCGGTCTTTTCCCTTTCTTTCTCTACAATATTAACACCCTTTCTGATAAAAAAAATTTCAAGCTCTTTTTTCTCTAAATTATAAATTCTAAAGATTTCTTTTTTTGTAAAAATCTTTTTTTTTTCTTTGCGATTTTGCTCAAATGTTTAGTATCATTCAGTTTTTATTTGATAAACTAGTAGCATAAAATATAAGATCTTATTTTATTCTTAAGCATCTCTCTTGTTTACGTCGAATTTTGTAACAGGGTCATCCGGATGTTCACCTTCTCTCCAAGCGATTTCATCCTTGGACCTGAAAGGAGACAGAAAGTAATTAAGGGTGGCCGGTGTCCAGCCGTTGGTCCTCCGATGCTTAAGTTAGATAGGGTGAGGTTGAAAAGAGAACAAATAAAGGACGGGGGTTAAGAGATTGAGTATTGTGTACCTTTGTCATCAATAGAGTCATTTATTTATACAGATCTAAATGATCCAACCTGCTACGCAAGCTGTTAAGATTAGTACTGATTTCATGGGATAAGAAGCTTATCTTGTTAATCCTTGGCTAAGGAAGTAGTCAAAACATTCTAGACGTCTAGCTGATTACGTCTCTAGATATTCGGAACTATGAATAGATATAAACCAAAATCGGCCTATACGGGCTGCTGGTACTATGAGATGAGGGCCATCCATGCCCGAGACCAGAAACCACGATCGCTCATATGTCGGGAGCTGTTCATATCAAGAGTGCTCGCATTCTGGGTGCGACCCCTTCGACGATCACGAGCCGAGCTGGTCGCATTTTTGATATGCGACCCCTTTCGTCGAGCACGAGCCGGGCTGGTCGCATTTTGGAGATGCAACCGCTTTCGTCGAGCACGAGCTGGGCTGGTCGCATTTTGGAGATGCGACCCCTTTCGTCGAGCACGAGCCGGGCTGGTCGCATTTTGGAGATGCGACCTGCGATTCCTCACTTCTCTTTAAAGCCAAATTTGTCTACAACAAGTGCGCCCCAAACCCTTGGCGTTGAGGAACTATGCCAAGGGTTTTGTTTGTATGCGTAGCTGACTGCTGGGAGAGAATCGCGTATGATTCATTTAACATGATTCTGCATTTATGATGGCCAGCTTTTACGCACCTTTTCCTGCCTCAAGAAATGAGGCGTCGGTCGCCACGTGTCTCCGTATTTAATGCTTGTGCCCGTTCGTCTGTCGTGCCGGATGAGAGGCTACCGCGTGTCAACTAAATTAAACGAAATGATTGCGTATAAATATCAGATCCTGCAGAATTTCCTTCATTTTCGAATTTTCGGCTGCAGGGTATTCTTCCTTCTTCTTCTCCTTTGCTTCCGGTGCAAACCTCTTCGCAGAGGTAGTCCTCCTTCATCTTTTCTTTTTCTATCTTGTTTTGATCGTATACTGACTGCTCGCATAACTAACTCATGAAAAAGTGAATTAGACTCAATCCGGGGGTCGTATGACTATGTCCGCGTTGAGATAGACTGGTCTATCGATTGAGGTTTTGATTCCACCAAAGGTAGAAGATTGGTCAAGAGAACATGTATGTTCTCTTCAGGGCTATTTTTTATCCATAAAATGGAGAAGCAACCAACAAGAATGATCTTAACCCTACCAAGGGTAGGCAATTGGCCAAGAGAATGTATGTATTCTCTTCGAGGCTATTCGAGTCCAATTAAATGGAGTAGCGACCAAAAGGAATGATTTTAATTCTTATTCATTCGGAATTTCGTTCGGAATTACATCGAATTAAGGGAAGTACCGTAATAAGTGTTCCACGTGCCAAGGGCGACGTACGGGTCTTCCCTGCATGTCTTCAAGATAATAAGTATCCGGGTCGCACAATTTTGATGACTCGATACGGACCTTCCCAATTCGGATCAAACGAACGAGTAGGAGCTCCGAGGTTCTGTCTGAGGACTAAATCGCCGAGCTGGAAAGCTCTAGGCTGAACTTTAGCGTTAATGTAGCGAGCAATGCGCTGCTGATACGTTGCTGCTCGCATCTGGGAGGCAATTCTCCGTTCTTCCAAGAGATCGAGGTGAAGTCGAAGACTTTCCTGATTACAAGTGGGATCGTATTGCTCGATTCGATACGAGGGTACTTGAATTTCAACTGGTACTACCACGTCGGTACCGAATGCCAAGGAGAAGGGAGTTTCGCCTGTAGACGTGCGAGTCGTAGTCCTATACACCCATAAGACTTCTGGCAGGAGTTCTGGCCACATGCCTTTACACTCACCGAGCTTGGTCTTCAAATGATGCTTGATGATTTTATTCACTGCTTCAACTTGCCCATTTGCCTGAGGATGATAGGGAGAAGTGCGGATAATGCGTATCTTCCATGTTTCGCAAAATTCATCGAAAGCGACGTTGTCGAATTGCTTTCCATTGTCGGAGATTATAGTATGAGGGAGTCCATAACAGCATATGATGTTTCTCCATACGAACTTAGTAGTCTGTTTCTCAGTAATTCTGGCTAGTGGCTCCACCTCGGCCCATTTGGTGAAGTAATCGACCCCCACTATTGCGAACCTATTTTGTCCTTTTTCAGTAAACAAGGGCCTGATGATATCGACCCCCCATTGAGCGAAGGGCCAAGGGCTATCAATTGGAGTCATTTGCTCGGACAGTACATAAGGTATAGGAAAGTATCGCTGGCACTTGTCACATTTTTTAGAGAATTCAATTGCGTCTGCCTTCATAGTGGGCCAATAGTATCCTTACCTCATCGCCTTATACGCTAGAGCTCGTCCCCTTGGGTGGTTACCACATGTCCCCTGGTGCACTTCATCTAGAACACAATGTGCTTCTTCTGTGTGAAGACACCTTAAATAGGGCAAGGAAAAACTCTTACGTAACAATATTCCATCTTGTAAGGTACACCTGGCGGCTTGATGACGTATTTGTCAGGTGGCTTTCTTATCGTCTGGGAGGTATCCGTCTCTGAGATAAAGGAGTATGGGGTCCATCCAACATGGAGACGGATATACCGCAATCACCTGCTCGAGAGTTGCTTGGTCGATACTCGAGTTCTGAAGGTGCTCAATGGGAATTGAATATGATAACTCAAATTCTGGTGCAGAGGCGAGTTTTGCCAACGAATCAGCGAGTTTATTCTTCTCGCGAGAGATGTGGAATATTTCATAATTCTTCAACTTTGCGAGCAAGATGAGCACTCGAGATTTGTATAAGGCCATCATTTCTTCTTTTGCCTCGAATTCACTGAGAACCTGATTGACAATGAGCTGAGTCGCTGTGAATGAGCAGATTCTGAATTGAGAGGACGTTTGCTAGTTTGAGGCCAACGATCAGAGCCTCATATTCTGCTTCATTATTCGAGATGCGAGAATCGAAACGTAAGGCGTATTAGAAATGCGACCCGTCTGGAGCAACTAAAATTAGGCCCGCTCCACTTTCGGTGGCCCGTGAAGACCCGTCCACGAAAAGTGACCAGGATAGCTGGTCGCTAATCGCGACATTACCATCGAGAGAGGAGTATGTGAACTTGGCGATAAAGTCAGTCATGGCTTGGCCCTTGATCGCGGTCTAGGGCAGAATGAAATATCGTGCTCATTGATCTCGATCGCCCATTTGGTTAATCTTCCTGAAGCCTCGGGCTTTTGAAGGACCTATCGTAACGGATGATTTGTTGGTACTAGTATGGCATGGGCCTGGAAGTATGGTCGTAGTTTTCGGGTAGCTGTGACTAGAGCTAGGGCCAACTTCTCCATATCAGAATAACGCGTTTCTGCATCCACCATTGCTCGACTGATGTAGTAAACGGGCCTTTGAACCCCAGAATATTCTCTTATTAAAGCAGCGCTAATGGCCGTGGAAGATACAGACAAATAAAGGATGAGTTGCTCGTGTGCCACAGGTTTAGATAAAACGGGGGGCGCACTCATATATTGCTTTAATTGTTGAAAAGCTTCTTCACATTGTGGTGTCCACTCCCAATCAGATTTAGCTGTGGCTCGAAGGAGCTTAAAGAAAGGTAAGCACTTGTCAGATGCTCGCGAGATGAACCTATTCAACGACGCAATGCGACCAGCCAAACGTTGGACGTCCTTAAGAGTGCTCAGGGATTTCATCTCTATCAACGCTTTTATTTTTTCAGGATTTGCCTCAATTCCTCGCTGGTCGACCATAAATTCAAAAAAATTTCCAGCAGACACTCCGAACGCACATTTTTCTGGGTTTAACTTCATCTGATATTTTCTCATCAGGTCGAAAGCTTCTCGAAGATCTGAAAGGTGATGGTCTTCTACGACACTTTTTACGAGTATGTCATCAACATAGATTTCCATATTCCTGCCAATTTGCGCGGCGAATATCTTATTGACAAGACGCTGATAGGTGGCCCCTGCATTTTTAAGACCAAACGGCATTACCTGGTAGCAATATAGACCTCGGTCAGTGATGAAGGCAGTATGTTGGCTATCGGGCGGATGCATCATAATCTGGTTATAACCAGAATAAGCGTCCATAAAACTAAGCAGAGCATGCCCAGCTGTCGAATCAACCAACTGGTCGATTCGCGGGGTCGTGAAGCTATCTTTGGGGCACGCTTTGTTCAAATCCGAATAATCGACACACATTCTCCATTTGCCATTAGATTTGCGAACGAGAACTACATTCGCGACCCATTCTAGGTAGTCAACTTCTTTTATGAAATTGACCGTAAGCAGCTTCTCGACTTCGGCCTTAATCGCCATTTGCCTTTCTGCAGTGAAGGCACGTCGGCGCTGGTGGACGAGTTTATATTTCGGGTCGATGTTCAGACGGTGTGCGATGACACTAGGATCAATGTCAGGCATGTCTTGGTGAGGCCAGGCAAACACATCTTGATATTCAGTGAGGAGGCAAATCAAATCTGCTCGAAAGACGTTCCTCAAAGAGGATTCCACACAAACAACTTTGGATGGGTCATCTTCATTTAAAGGAATCGCTACTGTCTCTTCACCGGGAGTTCCTGATTGGAGAGCATCCTTTCTCGGGTCCAACAAGGTATCCGCTGGGGAGTTGGATGAACCTTGTGCTACCATCATAACCAGTGTCGCTTGTGCTTTCTTTCGATCTTGTAAGGCTATCTCATAACAAGACCGGGCCTCTTTTTTGTTTCCTCGTACAACCCCAACACCATTCGGGGTAGGAAATTTGATGCACAAATACAAATGATGTAAAGCTGCCCCAACCTTATTAAGAGATGGCCGCCCCAAAATGACATTGTATGCTGATCTTCGGTCACCACGAGGAAATTTATGAAGATAGTCGTCTTCGTTGGACTCTCCCCAAAGGTGACTGGAAGGTCAATGCTTCCTTCAGGTGTCACCACTTCGCCATCGAAGCCGATGAGGGGAGTTGAGATTGGCTTGAGTAGGCTTCTGGCTAGTGCCATTTTGTTGAAAGCCTCCAGGTATAGAATATCAGCAGAGCTACCTGTATCCACCATGATACGATGAGTCAAATAGTTTGATACCTTTAGTGCGACTACGATGGAGTCTTCGTGAGGGAAGTGAATTCCCTCTGCATCTTCGAGGGAGAAGGAAATTGGAGGATGACTGGTTTTTGACGCGTTGGGCATCTGTTCCAGCCAGTAGATATGCTGGGGCTTCTTGGACGCCTTACGAGTGTATGCTTTTCTTGAAGCTTGAGAATCGCCACCGCAAGCTGGTCCCCCAACGATGGTACGAATTTCGCCAGTAGGTTCAAGGTCTTCTTGTGAAGTATGATGGTGAAGCGACTTCTTCTGGTGGGGTGAGACTTTTGCCCTTTCTGGTGATCGACCTTGACGAGCAACATAATCTTGGAGATGGCCCTTTCGAATGAGAGCTTCGATATGATCTCGCAGAGATATGCAGTCTTGGGTTCTATGCCCATGATCTTTGTGGAAGTAACAAAACTTGCCCTTATCTTTCTTTTCAGGATCAGATTTGATCTTGGCCGGCCATATTACATATGGTTTATGTTTAATCTCCATTAACACCTTTTTCATGGGATCGGTTGAGAGGAGTGTAGTTATGATATTTGCCAGAATAAGGCTTTTTGGAAGAGCGGTCTCGTCGATCACGTTGATATTTTTTATCTGGGGGCGAGATTTCCTCCGGCTTGCGCTTCTTACCCTGTATACCATGACGTGCCAGAGCAACTTCTTCTGCATTGATGTACTTCTGAGCTTTAGCTTGGAATTGTGCCATGGTTTTTGGAGGGTTTTTATCTAAGGCAAATCTGAATTTTTCGCTCGTAATTTCGGCTATGAGGGCAGTGAGGCCTTTTTCTTCGGTATATCCTTCAGTTTGGACGGCTTCGGCAGTGAACCGTACTGTGAACTCCTTTATCGTCTCCCCATGCTGCTGTTTCAAATCCATTAGGTGGGACGCTGGCTTCTTGGTGCGGATGCTTCCTATGAATTGAGAAAGGAAAAGCTCCAATAATTGTGAAAAAGAGCCGATAAATCGAGGCTTCAGCCCCCGGAACCACGTACGAGCTACTTCCTTTAAGGTTAGGGAAAAAGCTCTACACATGATTTTCGACCCATGTCCCTCCAGCTCTGTAAGAGACCTATAGGTTTCCAAGTGTTCGAGAGGATCACCTATACCTATATATGGAGTGATGACAGGTGTACGATATTTTGTAGGTAAAGGTGCTCCCATGACCTCGCTGGTGAAAGGAGACTCGGATCGATGTATCGACGCCACCACCGCTGATGGTCGATTTGCTTGATATCGCTGCTCCATGACATCAAAACGATCATAGATTCTCTTGAGGTCTCCTTCCCATGATAAAATATAACCTAACGTTTCGACTGTGGACCCCTGAGATTGATGTTGACGAGAAGCACTAGAATGTATGGAATGTGGAGGTAGCACAGGGGGTTGGTTGCCAAGCGGCGTTCGATTTGATAGAGGATGATTTGGTTGGACCTGTGGCTCGTCCACAGAATGTCTGGAAGCCACTGGTATGGGTTGCAGTGGCAGCCCTTCGGAAGGTTGTCTCTGCGGCTCCAGGAAATGCTGATCAAGCCGATTAGACAGGGCTTGAACTCCGGCGTTGAGGGTTATTAGGGTATTTTCGAGGAAACGCATGACGTGTTCTTGACTTCCGAAAACCTCAAATAGCGGGTTCGCTGATGGCACGTTTGGAGCTCCTTGAGGGATGTTTATTGAAGTGGTTTGAGGAATAGGCACTGATTCCGTAACGTCAGGCGGAGGTAATGTCTGCCTTGATGTGGAAGGATGAACAGTCTTTTTAGGAGGCATGGTGGAAGGATTTTGATCAGTGGTAAGAATGATTGACTGTGATGATTAAATCGTTCCCACAGACGGCGCCAAACTGTTTACGTCGAATTTTGTAACAGGGTCCTCCGGATGTTCACCTTCTCTCCAAGCGATTTCCTCCTTGGACCTGAAAGGAGACAGAAAGTAATTAAGGGTGGCCGGCGTCCAGCCGTTGGCCCTCCGATGCTTAAGTTAGATAGGGTGAGGTTGAAAAGAGAACAAATAAAGGACGGGAGTTAAGAGATTGAGTATTGTGTACCTTTATCATCAATAGAGTCATCTATTTATACAGATCTAAATGATCCAACCTGCTACGCAAGCTGTTAAGATTAGTACTGATTTCATGGGATAAGAAGCTTATCTTGTTAATCCTTGGATAAGGAAGTAGTCAAAACATTCTAGACGTCTAGCTGATTACATCTCTAGACATTCGGAACTATGAATAGATATAAACCAAAATCGGCATATACGGGTTGCTGGTACTATAAGATGAGGGCCATCCATGCCCGAGACCAGAAACCACGACCACTCATATGTCGAGAGCTGTTCATATCAACAGTGCTAGCATTCTGGGTGCGACCCCTTCGACGATCACGAGCTGAGCTGGTTGCATTTTTGATATGCGACCCCTTTCGTCGAGCACGAGCCGGGCTGGTCGCATTTTGGAGATGCGACCGCTTTCGTCGAGCACGAGCCGGGCTGGTCGCATTTTTGATATGCGACCCCTTTCGTCCAGCACGAGCCGGGCTGATCGCATTTCCGGCTCGTGTATTTTGGAGATGCGACCCCTTTCATCGAGCACGAGCCGGGCTAGTCGCATTTTGGAGATGCGACCGCGATTCCTCACTTCTCTTTAAAGCCAAATTTGTCTACAACATCTCTGACCTATCAAATACATTAATATGCTAAATATTCATATAGTTTATATTTGCTAACAAATCTGTTTCATTTATATAAAGTTCCAATTGGATAACAAAAGTAACAAAATGCTCTAGAAAGCCAAAGAAGGTCAACGCTAATCCTTTCACAGTGCTGGCAAATTCCACCATTTCCCCAGCTTGAATCTCGTTCAATACATAAACACTTGCAATCCCATCTCCAACTGAGACCACTTGACTGATCTCATCCACTTGAAAATTCGTGTAAAAGTTTATCATTCTTCTTTCTGAAAGAGTCATGAATTCCGCCGCTCTGGGAGAACATTCCATACTTAAAAAACAGATAAGAGTCAAGGGAGAAATCCGCTTTACTAAGAAACCAAAATCAATACACAAAATATTCAAATAGTTTATATTTGCTAGCGCAAATTTGTTTCATTTATATAATGTTTCAATTGATAACAGAAATAACAAAATGCTCTAAAGCCAAAGAACGTTTTTAAGAACTTCCAATCCATAATTGTAAAGTAATTCCTAAGGCCCTGTTTGGCAGATGCATAGTAATCAGGTATTAGAGGTCTTGATCTCTAAAACATTATTACTGTTGACATGAGCTTGCAGATGTTGAATGTGTTAGAAAAATGCCATGGGTACTCTTTCGGACGGGATCAAAGACCTCTCTGTAGAATATGTAACTGCAGGACACTCATACAACACATTCAACATCTGAATATTATGCTTCTACTTATCCTGTGGGTTGTCCTGTGAGCCAACACTCGAACATTGAATATGGACCGTTGGTTGTCTTTTAGTTGTCAACCTTTCTCAACAGGAGTTACTGATCTGTGCACTAGAATTGCTTTTGGTTAGTGGAGTTGTACAGTGGGCCTCACCTGCTGAAGGGGCCAGATTTTGTGCAGGCATTCTGTGTTGGCAAATGTAGAACCGTAGGACTTGGGTGAGTTTGGTTATTCTGTTTACTACACAAGTGGAGTCAATGGCACATTGTATATCATCTTGGACCTGGGAGAACCTTTATTTGGCTACCCGTATCTATACACCAAATTGGGTGGCTACTGAGCTGGCTGGCGAGACCAAGCCAAGCTCATTTTGAACCAGTCTTGGGACTTCTAGCCTGTGGGTTTCAGGCTGTCATTAGTTATCAGTTTCGTACTTATTCTGGTCCGACTCCATGGACTAAGATCAGATGATCATGTCAGACCAAGAAATACTCTGGACTCATGTACCCATCAAGTACCTGAATTGGTTTGACTCCACAGACTAAGATCCAATAATCATGCGTACCTATTAAGTATTATATTCATCACTGTAGGAATTTGATGCAGGACTTGGCATAGATGGACCAAAAGAAGGCCAAATGGAAGTATCATCAGATCCAGGCCTGGTTCTATGTCTCGGTTCATAGAAATTCATTGTGGACAAGGAGAAATTGTCATTTAGAGTGAATCTTTACTATAATGGGCTACCCCGTAGCGGGCTCGTAGGTTCATTTTTAAAAAACGCTTCCTTCCATTTAAAAAGGCGAAACAAAAAAAAAAAAAAAAAAAAAAAACAACAACAACAACTTCGTAGTTTTAGTAAGTTTTAACTTAGATGTATCTCTTTCGTTTTAGACTGATGTAGAAACAGTGGGCTAAGGGTAGGCTGGGAGTGGGCCCACCGTGATGCATTCATGAAATCTATCCCAACCATTAGGTCTGTGAAGAAACTTTAGCCGTATTGCCCAAAAGCAGAAGGATTTGATGATTCAGGTGGGCGACACTAAGGAAAACGGTTGGAGAGGGACACTTACCATGGAATTTTTACATGGCCCGCTGTGATGGTTATATGAAATGCACTCCAACCATTAGCTTCCTCATAAAAAATTATAAGTGGAGACCAAATACTAGACCCTTAAATGATCCATGTGGACCACACCAAGTGAAACAGTTTGGATGGTGGATATTCCCTGCATTGTTTCCGCTCATGTGGCCCAACGACGTTATAGATATGACTGATTTTTTTTTTTTTTTTAATGTGTATAAATTATTGTCACAAATCTTATGGTTGGAGTGGATTTCAAATACACGTCAAGGTGGGCCCTACCCTGGCCAACCCGAATTGGTTGGGATGCTGCCTCTGGACCTGGCCGTGGATTGCATGTTGACACGTAGTAGTAGTAGTAGCAATGTCGGTGCTTTGTGGGCCCAAAAATGATGTATGTATTTAATCTAGGCAGTCCATCTATTTTTTCAGCTCAATTTATCATATGAGCTCAAAAATGAGCCAGATCTAAATCTCAGGTGGCCCAATACTTGGCCGGCTGGAGGTGGGCCCATCTCGATGTGTATTTAAAATCCACTCCAATCATAAGGGGTGTGATGATAGTTTACTCATAGGGCTCCAACATCAGCCACATCATCCAAATCGTTTCAATTGGTGTGGCTTACATACATCATGTATGGGCCGATGTTTGGTCTCTATTCATTGAACACCATGCTGGGCCCTGTAAAAATTCAAAGGTAGGCATTCTCCTCTCCCACAATTTCTCTTCTTGTGGCTGACATGAATGACAAATCCCCCATATTTTTCGGCCTTACAGTTTAATTGTTATTATGAACTTAATGGTTGGAGTGGATTTTACGAACGCATCACAGCGAGGCCCACCTTCAGCAAACTCGCTCAGGTTTTGCAGGACGGGTTCGGGATTTGGTGCACAGATAGTCTCTCCGGTATGTGCACGACTATCTGCGCAGGAGACCACTGCTCTATCTCAAGAGCTGTACACGAGCCAAGTCCAGCCAAGTGGTTTGGACTTCGAGCTGGCTCGACTGAGTGTTGGAGCTTGAAAAAAACAAAAATTTAAATAGGCCCAGCCCAAAAATCTAGCCTAAAACTATTTAAAATCCAAGCCTAAAAGGAGCCCAAAGCCTATTGACACCCTCCTCCCCGACAAACTTTTATATAGGGTTTCACCTCTTATTTCTTTGCTCTCTTCCCATGTGGGACTAAACAATATACCTTTCCAACTGATCAAGTAAGTTGAGCCGAATCGAGCTTGGATTAGCTTGAGCTCTTCTTGAAAATCTTTTCAAGCTTAGAAAAATGGCTTAGCTTGGTTCGTGTTAGTGTATTTTTCTATAGCACATTAGTGTACCTTATTTGTCAATTTCATAAGTCTTGAGTTTAGGTGTCAGTTGAGCTTAAAGTAGATAATACCAAATATTCAAACGGACCTGCTGCGTCAAGGAAGAAGAAATATGTAAATGAGATGCCTTGGTGAACATTGAATCAAACTAAAACCCAAACTTTTAGATGACCCAATTCAATAGGCATAATTTTAGTAATCTTAGAATAGCCTTAGGTGTCCCAAAAGAACACCCAAATCATGGCCCAAGAGGTTGCATGTGCTGCTATAAAACACAATACCCAAACATCAATTTTTCATGCCTGCCAACCGGTCTTAGCCTATGGCTGACCGGTTGTCAGAGGCTGCAGAAAGGGCAGCCAAACAGTCTGCCGACCGATCATCAATGGCCATAGTTGGGACAACAACGTAAGTAAGTCCCCAGGCCCTTATTAGACTGATCACCCGATCGGTCGTCTGGACTGACCGACCGGTCAACAAAGGCCAAAACTGGGACAACAAACTTTCATCAGTCCCAGGCCAAAATTCAACCGGTCGTCCCTCAACGATCGACCGGTCAGCAACTAGCCGTTAGCTGTCGTTTTATAGCCGTTGGAGCTTTTGCTTTATATATTTGTAGTTCGATTTTTGAAATTTTTAAAGAGATTTTAGTGCATTAGAAACCACCCTCATTGTTCATACCATTAGGCTCTAATCCTAAGTATTCCAAGTCATCTTCCTTGTGTTTGATCATAAGATGGAGCATTCAAAGCTCATATGAAGATGGACTCTCTCTCTTGATATTTATAATCTATGTGCTTATGTTAATTTTCTTAAATGTTTAATCTTTTCTAGCCTTTAATACATTCATAATCACCCCCTCTAGGATTTAGCCATAGTTCTAAGCTCTGCTATAAGCTTCTGCGATTAGCATAGGGTGTCGTATTAGACGATCCAACATAATTTCAATTCGAACCCACCTTCGAACCAAGCCAAATCAAGTTGGTTCAAGCCGAGTCGAGCAAGTTAACCGAGCTAGCTTGGCTCGTGTTCGGCTGATTATCTCTCTTTATAACATGAGCACCATGCGCATCTTTGCACATATATTATGGGCACAAAATTTAAACGGTCTATGTGATGCGGCATCCAATGAAATCTCTCTGTCCCAACTTTTAGCCTGATCCAAAACTCTAGTGGGCCATGGCAAAGAGAGAGGGAGGTAACTATTTCCTTTCTTCATGGCCTACTAGAGTTTTGGATCAAGCTTAAAGTTGGGCCTCAGGGAATTTCATGGTATGCACATCACGCGGGCTGTTCAAATATTGTGCTCACATCGCGAATTAAAAAGTACTCACGAGTTCTGGTGAAAACCCGTGCGAAAATGAGCATTTCAATTGATATAGAGAGAGAGAGAGAGTCCTGCTCACCTATGCACTTCTGCACCCATGTGCACCTTTGCACACGTGTCATGGGCACATAACAAAGAGAAGCAAATCAAGGAAGGGAACTTTTTCCATTCGTCATGGCCACCAAAGTTTCAGATCCGGCTGAAAGTTGGGTCTAATCGGTTTCATGGGGTTCTGCATCATATGCACCGTTCGGATTGTGTGCCCATGACACGCACATGTGCTTACCTAGGAAGGGGAAGCGGATGGGCTAGTGACCCTGCCACCAGCCAATGGCTAGTTGTCAGTGCTATGTGGGCCCACCATGATGTATGTGTTTCATCCATGCCGTCCATCCATTTTTCCATATCATGAATCATTTTATGATATGAGCCTAAAAATGAGGTAGATCCAAATCTCAAATGGACCACACTCTTGGTTGAACGTCCACCATTAAAAATTTCTCGAGGCCACAAAAGTTTTGGATCATATTTGTTTTTTGCCTTCATCAAGGTATGTATGACCTAATTAATAGTTTAGATGTCAAATAAACATTACAATAGGTCGTAGGATGTTTTTAATGGTGGAAATTCAATCACTACTGTTTACCCATGGTATGGTCCACCTGAGATTTAGATATGCCTCAATTTTTTGGGATCAGGCTCTAAAATGGATGGATGGCGTGGATAAAACACATACATGTTGGCTAGTGTCAGCGTCACTAGCCAAACCGCGTCCCCTAAGGTGTGTCCGTGTGTGGTTGTCACAAATTGGATGCAAATGCTACGTACGTAGCACCCTTTCTCACTGAAAATGATCTAAATCCAAGTCTCTGTTTCTCCTGTCCAAACAGGGTTAACTTATATTCAACATGAGCCAGGCCTGTTCACGTTCATTCCATCCAGTCCGAGTTTTAGGCGCAGCCACTAATTAGGTTGATTAGTTTCTTCTCATGTGGTCCGCTTAAATTATGAATGTAGCTGATTTTTAAGACCTATAGCTAAATTCTAGACACAGCTAGTGGTTGGAGTGGATTTCACATGCATATGATGGTAGGGGCAAACCAAGCTCTCGCATCTTGGTTTGCTGGCCAAGCTCCTTCCTGTCGCAAACCGGTTGGCATGCTGATCGTGCCTGCTAGTGGTGGGTACTGGAAGTGATACGTGGCCTCCACCATGATGCACACGTTTTATCCATCCCGTCAATCTATTTTTCCAAATCATTTTAGGGAATGAACAAAAAAACTGAGGCAGATCCAAATGTCAGGTGGACCAAACCACAGGAAATAGTGGTGATTGAAGGCCCACCATTAAAAACTTTTGGGGCACAAAAGTTTTGGACCAAGCTCGTATTAGTCTTCTCCTTTCATCCAGGTTTGTATAACCTAATCAACACATTGGATGGCAAATAAGCATTACAGTGGACCCTGGGAAACTTTTAATGGTGGGCGTTCAATCACCAATCTTATCCTATGGTGGACGTTCATTCTTCAGTGCAACCGGGGGTGCATTTTCAGGCCTAATTGGCAAGTGTGGATGGCTAAGGAGGTGGTTGGAAATCACCTATACTCTCTCTCTCTCTCTCTCTCTCTCTCTCTCTCTCTCTCTCCATCTACTGCATAACGTGCAATCCATCCCAGTATGCTCTGTGGTGTGTGGATTGTGAGAATTAGCAGTCCCATGTTAAAAGTCCTGTTTTCACTGGGCCATCTTTTTAAGTTGGGCAAATATTCCGAGCCAAGGGCCACGTCTCAGTAATTATCGAGGATATTGTCTGATTGGCCCAGGATGGGTTGATGATACCCCAAAATGCCCCCCTAATGAGCAATCTCATCCATCCAATAGGACCGGTTTTCATTGCCTTTGTACAATTGGCTAAATATTCTTCTGACCAAGGACCGTCTGATGCCTTTCTTTTTTACTGCAAAAGCTACCCATGGTGGTGCCCATGTGCACTTGTGCCCGGTCCATCTTCAAGGGCCCCATGTGCAGGTGTGCACATATGCTCAGTCCATCTTCAAGCACACCACATGTGCCACAGTAAATCTTGGAGTGCCCCACAGGCCATATGCACCACTATCATCCATGGCCACCTCGCATGTGCATGTGCCCATGTGCCAAATGCTAACAAATGCCAGGTGCTTATCCATCGATTCCTATTTTAAAGTGTTTGACAAACAGCGGTCACAAAAGCAAAATAGCCAATTGATACAAACCTATCCAGAAATGCCCTAAATGACTAAATGTGTCTAAAATAGCTTATCGGGAAGTTTGACCTGATTAGGCAGCCCGTTCGAATACTTGCATGGGTCAACAAATACAAGGATCCAAACCGGCCCTTTAAAGTTAGTGCCCTTTCAGCAGGGGTTCCTTTTCCACCACATAACAAAAAGCATGTTCTCCAGTTGATGCAATACTTCAACTTGAATTTGGTTGGAGATAAAGCAGCAGCTTGTGGTTTCTTCTCCATTGGCCCACACTGATCTCCATCACATTTGCAAGTGGAGAGCGATTATAATCACAATCTAAGCTGATAACAGTGATTGGACTCGATGGGCCAGAAATCACAGATCGAATGGTTTATTTTCCACTTCTCTCAATTTTCTGTAACTGTAGAAGGCTGATAATGATTGACCAGACTATGGGACAGAATCACAAACATACCGATTTTATTATCCACTTCTCTCAACTGACTATTCATTTGCAATTGCTGCTGAACAGTTGACAACCAGCATCAAAGAACGTGTTCAGTGGCCAAAATTTGCATTAAATGCTTTGGGAAGTCAAAATGTACACTGCAAACTACACAGAATCCCTGTACTTCAATACTTGCTTCTTGTCGAGGGCATACTCTTTGCAAATATCCAAAACAACACTAGTGCTAATGTTGTCCTTCACATCTTGCCTGGATAGAAGTTTCTCCAGCTTCTTCGAGGGCTGCAAAACCTTTTTGCATTGGAAGGGATATTAGAACCAAAGATGAAAAAGAAAGTATGGGCGTTAAAAACAGTTGTGCATTATAAATAACTAATGAAGGGAAAAGGAGCATCAACTTTGAAACATGTACAAAATCAATAGCAATCTACTATAACAGTATAAGGGGGTGCGGGGGGGGGGGGGGGGGGGGGGGGGGGACCGCTAATAGAGGCCCATGTAATGGGGTTTAAAAGATGGCAGAATGATTGGAAACTCATGAATAAGATATGCCTAAACCATGCTTCAAAACTCAAATGAGAATTTAAAGTTAATTACATAGACGTGATTCCGTAAGACTCTTGACACAAGGTGTAACATGAAGAATGTGGTGAACCAAGCTTCAAATCAATGCCAAATTTCTCAACGTTAGATAAAACGAAAGATCAGGCTAGCTTACACCACCATCATCATCATAATAGCCTCATCCCAATGATTCGGGGTTGGCTTCACAAATCCTATTTTGGCAACAAAATAAACTCATGATTTGTTTAGTAAAGGTTTGATAATAGGCTGCCCCACTTGACATCAGACAAGCTTAAATACACGTTCAATTAGTTTCATTGCAATGAAAAGATTGATTTATCAAAAAGAGAGAACATACTAGTTAAATAATTTCACAGGGGATTGTTTTGATGGTTATGAAGAAAAGTAATATGCTTACCCACGGAGGACCAGGTAGACTGTTGGCTGCCTGCTTGTGACTGTCACCAACAGTAGTCATTCCTCTCTCATCCGCAACAAGCGAAGTCCATGCCTTCGAGCAGTCAGAGACTAGTAGAAGAAGTCTATCGCTTCCCTGTATAAAGAGCATTTTGAAGAATGACTAGTTCATAGTAATTCATTCACAACAGCAAGTGCTAATGAGGTATAACCCTGGTTACCAAAAACTGGGGTGTGAGCACTGCAGGATTTTGAGCTTCTTGATTGGCAGCTATGGCACCTAGTTGTTAGTAGGCTGGGTCTAGGTAAAATCAAGACTGGCACATCTATTTTACGGGCCTCATATTAAGCTGTCCTGACCCACAGACCTAAAATAAGATCCAACCCCAACCTGTGACAGCACAAATGCAAATGGGCCTGCGTTTGGGCAGGCCGCATCAGAGGAGCGTCAAGACCAGGGCTGTTCCATGGTCTAAGAAAAATCGATATTTTTTATACAGCCAGCCCAACCATCATCATCATTGTCATCTAAGCGTTATCCAATTACTTGGGGTCAGCTACATGGATCCTGTTCTGCTGTCCTGGCCAGTTCACAATTTGGGCCAGAACTAATCATAGGTCTGGCACATTGACAACCCTAGTAAAGAGTAAACCCGAATGTAAGCCTAGCCTGTAAGTCTACAGCATTTGAAGAATTTAGACCCGGGCAAAGTCAAACAGGCTTGCGTGCCCTATTCTAATATAAAATGTGCAAGTAGAACCATAAACTCAATGTTCTAGACATATACAAATTGTAAAATCATAAAGGTGCTAATATGGTAAATTGGGATAAAATCAAATATATTCTATCATATTGCATCAAGATTTGCGTAAAACATCAAACATAATACCACTTTGTTGTTTAGAAAGAAAAGTTAAACATGTTTTGGTAATCCAACTTCAAGCTCAAAGGCTGAAAGCTAAAAGCCACTAATAAACAGAAGGGTAACACTCAAATCTCAATCAAAATGCCAAATTGTCGATCAATGTCAACTGTGTAGACATCCTAATCTTGATTACAACCATCATCTTTGGAGTCGTCCATGTAATGTATTTTTGAAAAGATATCAATACTAAAAATCCCTCTCAAAAGTACTTAATGCAAGCACAAGCAATATTTTTTAGCCGTAAAAAGCCACAAATAGCTTTCAAAAGAAATAACAAGGAAAGCAAATAGCAGTTTTATAGGACACGATTCAGCAAGAACCATGGTCGTTGTTTCTTATTAATCATAAGATTTGAGCTAAATCATAAGATATTCAAATCATGAATCTTGAGATCACCAATAAATTGTAAGATTCAATTACGATTTTTGGAGAATGAGATTCAAAATATAAATTATAATAGTTTAATAACAATGCATAGCCTTTTTCCAACTGTAGATTCCAGCAAGAGAAATGGTGCTTAGCTGAAGAAGATTTCACCAATATTGTTATCATTGTTCGAAGTATCCCCGATATTATCTTCATCTCCAGCTTGGCCGATAACACTGGTAGTATCAGAAATTCCAGGTATCAGCAATATATCGTTAAGCATCGCCAATGTATCGATATTGCCAACATATTGCCAATATTTTAGACTCTGTAAATTATAGGTGTCGCTTGTATCACAAGTGTATCGGTGATATTTCGATAATGTTACCACAATATCGATATCACTAAAAATTGTTTATTAAAAAAAAATTCCACTTCAATTTTTTTATGGTCATATGATTGTATGCAGTGTTCAACATGTCATTGATAATATTGATAACATCTCAATATTATCGTTATCGCAACATGCGCAATATCAAGACCACAATCTTTCGTTTCTTTTCCAGTTGTTGATGATTTGTTGGCAAAATATTGTGGGTTGTCGATATTCTGAAATATTGATGAATGTTTGGATGGAAGGTTGGATGGTTAGATGGGAAGGTTAGACAGATTTCTTATGACAGCACATGCTTTTAAGCCCCTATTAAAATGGAAACTTATTATGTATGCATTTCTTTTTGCAATTTTTTTTAACATATTCCTAATTGTGCAAATATGTGTATTTTAGCATCTCCTAAAGTTTCACTAAAAAAAAATCCACCATTTTCCCCATGTTTCCCCTCATTTCCGATTTTCAACGATATTATCGACGATATCAATATTGTTTCCATATCGCCAGCCAGCAAAACTTGTAGCGATATTGATACTTCAAACACTGATTGTTATACATAGAGCAACATAGGGGTTGAATTGGTAGCTCAACTAAAGCATAACAAAAAACATGAGAAAACCATTAAATAAAACAAGTATGAATAACAAGACACTACCTAAATGAGCATTACAGTTATTTCATTGAACGAGTAAAATATTTGGAGCTTCAAAAAAAGGCATAGATTTGTCAATTAGATAATGTGATTCAGAAAATTGAGTTATCAGAAATCATTTGCTTTGGAACAATCTTATTGAAAGTCATTATTGAATGCCGTACAATAATCTTATTTCATGATAGCTTACAGTATGGAACACACCTGTAAAGCTTTCCAGTTAGAATAGGCGCGGAATAAAATCCAAAAGAACGGGATGTTAGGCAACGGAAGAACCTAGCAAGAATTCAAACAACAAAGAAGAAATGGTTAATCTAATGTCGAACAGAAAACATTCTATCATTTTTAGCAGCTTTGTAATTCTTTATCTGTTACTGCCAGAAAATATAAAAATATCGAACAGATCCATCTTGAGGTTTTGAATATTTACTAATAATTAAGATGGTCCATAGTTGTAATAAAATAACTAATCACAAATATAGCTTACGAGTTATGAAAGAATATGTTGATGCACAAGATTCCAAGCATAATGCTTTTTTTTTTTTATTGAAACAAAGGCCGAAGCCAGAAAAAACAAAATATACAGCAATACACCCAAACAGAGCAGGCTGAGTGGCCTTACACCTCAGCCCAGTTCTCCGGGCACCAAACTACACCCTCGGAGGCCACAGCCCATTCATTTACATGCCATTTCACTCTCTGAAAGACCTCCTCTACTCGCCTTAAGTGATTCTTGAAGCATCTATTATTTCTTTCGTTCCATATGAACCATAACCCCGCCAACAACGTAAGATGCCAGACTTTTCAGCCCACCATCGATTGTATTCCTTCGTCCCACAACATGAAAGCTGAGCAATGGACTTAGGTGAAATCCATAAGACTCCAAACAGATTGAAGAATTTATACCACAACTGCGTAGAGAAGGCACAATGGATAAAGAGGTGGTCCACTGATTCCCTATCTTGCATACACATTACACAAACATTTGGAAGAATCATATTCCTATTTCTCAGATTATCAACTGTCAGGACTTTACTACCCTACTAACCATGCAAATGCCACCACCTTAGGAGGCAGTCCATAGCCCCATACGCAAGTCGTTGGGGCTTTTGCCTCACTAGTGCCACCTCCCTCCAATATCTTATAAAAGGATCTGACCGAGAATTTCCCGGATCTCTCTTTCAACCACACCAACAAATTTGCTTCCAAAAGCATTGACCTAACACTTGCAAGATGGGACAACAAGCTCACAAATTCTTCGACCTCTTCATCTTCTAGATTCCTTCTACATGGCGAAGCCCAAATGACCTTGTCACTTATGACCGAGAAACACCTTGCCACCACTAACCCCTCCTCTAATGTCACCCTTGCAACCAACGGGAAAGCCTCCCTTAAAGATTGATTCCCCACCCAAATATTTTCCCAGAATTTGATCTTCATGCCGTTACCTAACGACAGACGTATGCCCTCCCACACCTTGCCCCTGATTCTGGCTACCACTTACCAAAACGAGGACAACCTATACAACGAAGATGCACGAGTCCACTAGCCCCCCTCTTCAACCCCATACTTCCTCGCTACTACCTCCCTCTATAAAGACTCATCTTCCACTCCGAACCTCCAAACCCATTTACCTAACAGAGCATCATTAATTTTTTCCAAACTCCTCAAGCCAGCACCCCCTTGATCCCGTGGCTTGCACACCTCTGCCCACTTCATGAGATGAAACCTTTGCCTAACAGAGCATCATTAATTTTTTTTCAAACTCATTTACCTAACAGAGCTTCATTATTTTTTTTCCAAAACTCGTCAAGTCAGCACCCCCTTGATCCCGTGGCTTGCACACCTCTACCCACTTCATGAGATGAAACCTTTGCTTATCTTCCGCTCCCTTACACATGAAGTCTCTCCTAATTCTTTCTAAACGCTCAACAACCGATTTCGAGCATTTAAATGTAGACATGTAGTAAACCGGCAAGTTTGACATCGTTGCTTTGATTAGGGTGATCCTTCCTCCTAGCGATAGGTATCTTGTCCGCCATTTCGAAAGCTTCTTTTCAAAGCTCTCGAGCACCTTGTCCCACACGCTTTTGGGGGGCTTGCCTATGCACAATGGAAGGCCGAGGTAAGTAGACGGAAACGAACTTGCTTTACAACCAAACAAAGATGCAAAAAAGGCCACTTCCTTCAATATACCCACTCCCAAGAGCTCACTCTTAAAAATATTTATTCTAAGCCCTGACACTACTTCAAAACATACTAGGATCAAATGCAAATTTTCCACCATATCTTCGTCCGCCTCACATAACAAGAGCGTATCATCCGTCTATACATTCATGAGCCACTAGCACAATATCCGCAATCTACCTCCCTACTACAAAAGCCCCTCGGGACTTGGAGATGACACCACCAATAGCTTCGTTAAATCTGGAGGCCAACATCTTAGCCAGAATTTTATATGGCCCACCCAGAAGACTTATAGGCCTATAATCCTTTAAGCTTTCTGCACCTTCCTTTTTCGGAATCAACGTTATAAACGTCGCACCTAACTTCGGGGAGATTTTTCCTGTAAGAAAAAATTCGTTAGCAAAATCTATCACTTCTTTTTTTATTATCCCCCAAAACTTTTGATAAAACAAAATCAGGAAACCGTCAGGACTGAGCACCTTTTCGCTTCCCAAATCGGTAATAGCACGTACGATTTCTTCTTCCGAGAATGGTTTTTCCAAATTCTCCGCCACCTCCCTTGAGATCAAATCAAAAGGTAAATCATCTAATTTTGGCCGACACCATCCTTCCTTTGATAATATATTTTTGTATAAGTTTACTATTGCCGCACATACGTTTGACTTCCCCTACAACCTTTCCTCCTCCACCACTATTGACTTTATTTTATTAACTCTTGCTCTCACACTAGCCATGTTGTGGAAGAACTTAGAATTCTTATCTCCTTTTAACCATAAATCCCTTGACCGTTGCCTTTACTTGATCTCATCTTTCCTCAATCTAGTGTTGTACTTTGCCGCATGCACTTTCCGCCACGCCCTTTCTTCCTCTGACAAGATGCCATTTTCTTCCTTCAAATCGAGATTCTGAATTTCCACTAGAATAACCGAAAACTCCTCATCTTGAACCTTTAGGACTTCTTTTTTCCACACATTGATCTTACCTTTTAACAACTTCAATTTTTGAAACAGCTTATACCCTGCTCCCCTCAGTTCGAGAAAGACGCTCACCAGTCTTTTATCAACTCCAGAAAGCCCTCTACCTGTAGCCACGAGAACTCGAATTTAAACGGCCTAGGGCCCCAATCCTCTTCCTCCGTTTCTAGCACCAACGGATTATATAGTTTCCTCCTGTTTTTGTTACCTCTTATTTAGTAATGGAGATCTGCAAGAATGACCTTGTCTTCTCCCAATGAACCATTCAAAAAGCATAATCATAGTCCATAGAGCACAACCCCATGGGATTATATGGTTTTTTCCCGTCTTTATTGTCATTCAAGGAAAGTTATAGTACAAATCAAAGATAATGAAGAAAGGAATAAACCGTAGAACCACCAATCTCCAAAATGAAAGGACCTCCAATCCCACCTCACCTTCTCTACTAGGGGATGCTCCACCTAATCTTCCCTTCCTGCATATCAAACATATTTAAACCTTCTTATTCTTTGACAGAGCCTCTCCGAAAATCTAATCCTATCCTGTGCCACACCTTATGCACAATGTCCTCTGGAAACTCATCTATGACCTAAATGTGGACCTCAATGTTCTAGAGCCTCTGTCTACATAACCAACTTGATACTCACGACCTATCCCAACACTCATTACTTTTCACAAAAGGGATTCTTGCTTTCCAAACATCCCTAATTACCTGTGAAGGGAAATGCTTCTCTCCAGTTCCCAATCCGTTGCTCCCTTGATGAAGGATTGAATTAAAATCATTATTGCCATCATCCTCTTAGCCTTTGGTCCAATAATTTGGGGTTGTCTTTCAATGGTATTGGCATGAGTTCTATGATCGGTTGATTGGCACGAGTTCTATGCTCCGTTGCCTAGACATTGACCTTCCTCCTTTACATGGACGTTGGAATTGCCCAAGCAGGGGCTCACATTTACAACACTCACATGCCATCACACACTGAACATTAACCTTCCTCCTTTACACAAGCCCTGGAACTAGACATGCAGAGCTCAGATTGACAACCCATCATTGACAACACTCGCATGCATGGTTCAAAAAATCAATTCCAGCTTGTTGATATCGGATTGGTACTCGGTTTCACCTGATACTCAATATGTGGGTGGAATGAACTACTTAAAAAACCAGTCTCCGCAGCGACTGATATGCCTGTGTCGTTACATATATAGGTCACTGGACAATACACACAGAAGGCACCTTTTTTCCCATGCTTCTCATTTCTAGCTCAAGTGTGAAATTCTTACAACCATGGTTCACTGCCTACTTGAATGGATAGCAAGTTGACACGTAGCTAGCAATGGCGGTTGCCCAGGCATAGTACTTACAAAGAATTTCATCAGTAGAGTAATATTCTAATCAGGTTGGGGTTAAAGTATCACTGATAAACATTAGTTAAGGGTGCTCAATATCTCTCAGCTCGTGGTACCACTGATAAACATTACTAAAGGGTGCCCAACATCTCTCAGCTCAACCTGTGCAATCTAGGCCAACCTCGACATGGTGCACTTCCTCAAACAAAGGTCTTTGGGGCAACATGCAAGCGCTCAACCCATGGAAGGTCTAAGGGAGCATGTGGCTGGAGCCTAGAGGTGTCGATACAGAATTGGCTGGGTTAGGCCGAGACCCTATCAGCCCAGTAAACCCTATTAAAGGCATGACTATCTCAACTAGCTTGGAAATTACGTGACTATCTGCTCAACTAGCTTGGAAATCGGTTAAAGATTCAACTCAAGCATCGGAGTGCCCGTGCATTAGAGCACCAAAGATGAGAGAGCAACATCCCACCAGGCATGCTAGTGTTCACACAGGTATTTTGAGGTCACAAGGTCCAAGTTCTTCTGGATGCGAGGATGCTTGGCGTCAAGTTCTGCAACATTGATTCGGGGTGTGTGTGTGTGTAGGGCTGCCAATGGATACCTAATGGACCCAACCCAATCTTAATGGGTCCACACCCAAGATCCGTCAAGAAACCTGGTCGGGTATAGGTCTCGCCTTTTAAGACCCGATTAAATTTAGGTTGGGTCAAGTGCTTTTAAAAAAAAGGGTGATCAAGTCAATTTTAATGATAATATTATTCATATTAAATATATCCTGATTCTTCTAGCAACGTAATAACGTTTTTCTAAGCCACAAAATGCAAGACAGACCATTAACACACAACATGTGTTAAAGTGGCACATGTGTGCAATCTAATCCATCCATTGGATGAGCCGGACCATGTATTTGCTCTTATTTGACCCAAAACCAACTAGAAATCTAGATTAAAGACCTGATGGGTACCGAAACCCGATCGGATCAAACCGAAAGGACCTACACCCAGCAAGATCAAAATTGATTAGCCTGGGTACAGGTACTATCAAAACCAGGGTATCTACTACGAAGCTCTTGGTGAAATCACGCGATCTACTAAGACACGAAGTAGAAGCCCTTTTGGAGTATGAAGGGGTGGTGGCAATGTCCACCAGTGGGAGTGTTGAAGTAGAATTTTGACAGCAATTCCTTTGGCAATCTGGTCCAGTGGCAAAGAAAGATAAGAAGAAAAGGATGCAAGCTGGATGTGGAAAGCGCCTTTGATAGAGTTAACAAGGAACTCATCCTAACACTTTTTAGAAAGCATTGGTTTCTTAGCAGACCAGACCAAGTGAATCGGGGCATGAGTCGACAAAACGATGTATTTTTGCTTTCTGATTAATCAAATGGTTTTTCAGACCTATCAGTTAAAAGATCAAAGCACTTTAGGGCCTGTTTGGGTTAAATAGAAAGTGACACATTTTATTGTTCTTGTTCTTGTTCTCAAGTCTAATCGGATAGTGTCTATGGGCTTCTTTTCTTCCATCCTTCTTCTTCCTTCTTCTTCTATGAGCGTAAGGGCTCCTAGGGTTCTTTCTTCTTCTTTCCTTCCATGCTTCTTCTTCTTCTTCTTTCTTTCTTTCCTTATTTTTCCTCTTCTTCTTCTTCCTCTTAACTCTGAGTTTTATTCTTATAATCTTTCTCAGGAAGTGGTGTTTCCATTGCTTTCCTTCCTAATCTTTAGTGGTTCCCTTCCTTCCCTTCCTAATCTTCTTTTCTTTCTTTCCTCTTTCCTTCCTCTTCTTCTAATCTTTCTCAACAAGTGGGGTTGCCCTTCCTTCCCTTCTTAAACTTCAGTGGTTTCCTTCCTTCCCAACACAACAACAGTTTCTTATTAACCATTTTCCTTTCACCCTTCTTCTAATTTTTCATTCTTTTTCTATTTTGAGACTCGTGATGCCTTTTCTTCACTGACTCGTCGTGATTCGTCAGAAGGGGATGGCTTGTGGCTGGAATTTTTTTGGGGTTTTGAAATTCGTGTTGCTTGATTTGAAGCCTCTTTGATATGCAGTTCAAGCCCATTGCTGATTTTTTTAGTTGAAGACATTGCTAGAAATTTTTATTCTATTCATTTTTTGAAGAATTTTTCTAAAAGATTTGTTGTTTTATGCTAAATGGTGGGAGGTATTGCTGGACGTCCAAGTTTTGCAACTTTTTTAAATTGTTTTTTCTCCAAATTTTCAACATCCAATTTGCAGCAGTAAGAGTTTGTTGGTTACTTTCATTTGGGCTTCGTTTATGATTTGTTTGTCCAACTGTAATGCTCTTCCTCTCATCCTTGGTTTTCTCACTATTTTTTTAGATCATATATCCCTCTTCACCAACTTCTAAGGCAGTTGATCATGTTAACTCTAAGATGGAACGGTTGGTTGTTCATTCTAAAAATCTTGGTTTACAGACGCCACACATAAACTTACCTTCAATGGTCGAAAGCCATTGAGATGTCTATTGGAGGAAAATAAAAGTTGAGGTGTATAGATGGAAGTATCATAGAACATCAACTGTCTTATCCTTGATATGGAGACTAGAAACTAGATAACTTGCTTATCATGTCCTGACTTTGGAATTCGATGGAACCAAAAGTTAGCGAAGGTCTTTTTCTGTTATCTACTGCGCATTAGACTTGGTAGACAGCCCATGAATTGTATGCAGATCATTATAATATGGCTCGAATTTATAATATTTATCAAGAGATTGGAAATCTAAGACAGGAAAAGCAGTGAGCGTTTGACTATTATGCTAAGATGCATGATCTGTGGCAGGAATTATACTTTCTAGATAATCTTCAGTACGTGTGTTCCACAGATGTAGAATTATATAAAAAGAGCATTGAGAAGGAAAGAATTTTTTAATTATTAGCAGGCCAAAATATAGAGCTTAAACCAGTTCGCACCCAAATTCTTAGTTCACCCTCTTTAACATCACTTAATAGTGTCTATGAACTATTATTGCGTGATGTGAAGCGTCGTAATGTTGTGGGATCGACTGTGGTTGAAACATCCACTCTAGTGATAGGTTTTTGAAACTTTGACAATGCAATTGTTGGTCGTGGTAGAGGTCAGGAAAAGAAGGACGTGATGGCGGTCATGGCACAGATTGATTGTGTACCACTGTGGTAGACAAGGACATACTTTGGGCTATTGTTGGGTTCTTCATGGTATACCACTAGGCCAAGATGTTAATTCTGCAACATTAGATGGTGGAGATTCTCAGACTACTGTTAGGGACACGGTTCCTTACTCAGCCTCACTTGTGATTCCATTAGTTGATAATATTGTTCATCTCTCAAAATATGAGTATGATGTCTAGTTAATGAGTCTGGATCCTCTATTTGCTGCAAACAGGAAATCCCTATTTGCAACCGTTTTATTGGTCCACGTCATCACATAGGTTTGCAACCACATCACATCCTCAGTGCAACCTCATCACACTGACATCATGCAGTGTGACGTGGACCAATAAAAAGGCTGCAAATGGGGATTTCTTGTTTGCAAGCCAACAGAGAATCCGAACTCCTTATTAATAGATACCACGCAGAATAAGGCCTCCTCATCCACTTCCTTGAATCAGACAGGTAATACATCCACAACTCTTCATACTACTTCTATGTCAAGCCCTTGGGTCATTGATTCAAAGGCCATATGACAGGTACATTTGTCTCTTTCTCTTCATTTACTCCCAATTTTAGTTTAAGACGTGTGAAACTGATAGATGATACTCTTAACTCCTATTAGAGGTAAGGGTATTGTCTCTATTTCCCTGTCTTTTCCCTTGTCATCTGTCTTGTGGGTGCCTAACATCACGTCTAATCTGTTATCAGTAAGGAAACCAAAGACGTGAATTGTAATGTGAGATTTTATCCTGATCATTGTGTTTTCCAAGATCTAAAGATGAAGAAGTTACTTGGTGGTGGATATAAGAATGGTGCTTTAGACATTTTTGTTTGAATGCTTCAAGTGAGTGTCTTAGTATCCAAACGAAAAAACTTTATCTTTGACATTGTAGGTTTGGTCATCCTTCGAGTCTAGTATTGCAGTCTTGATTACCAACGTCAGTTGAGTCTAGTAATATTAAAAACTTAAAAGTGTGAGGCTTGTGTTTTAGCCAAACACTATAAGTCTGTCTTTCCGTTTGTGGAAAAATGTTCCAACAATTTTTTTTGTATTTACTTCATTCGGATATTTAAGGTCCAGTTCCTATTGTTTCTAATGGATTTAAAAACTTTGTTTTGTTTTTTAATGATGCATCTTGTATGACATAGATTTATTTGATGAAATCTAGAGATGAAGTAAGCTCTATTTTCGAAGTGTTTTATAGTTGGGTTGTGAGTATTGTACTCTTCGTACGGATAATGCAAAAGAATACATTACCCATACTATAATATTTTATCTTCAGGAGCATAGTATAACTCTCAAACCACTCGTGCATATACCCCACAACAAAATAGCATGGTTGAAAGGAAGAATAGGCATCTTTTAAAAGTCACTCAGGCTCTTCTTATTGGAATGTTTGTTCCTAAATCTTTTTTGTCAAATGTTGTTCTTACAGACCACTATCTAATTAATCATCTTCCCACTAAAGTTCTTGTTGGAAAGTCTCTCATTTTGTATTTTACAGACTTTTATCTAGTCTCTGACATTCCCCTACGTGTCTTTGGGTGTATATGTTATGTCTATAACACTAATCCTCTTCAAAACAAATTGTCAAATAGAGTTGTAAAATGCATTTTCATGGGATATTTGTCTTCACAAAAGGGGTATAAATGTCTCGATCCTCTTACTAAATAGCATTGTCTCTATGGATGTTAAATTTGTGGAAGATGCTCCCTACTTTTTTTTTTTATAAAAAAGGGGGAGACATTCTATGGTTCTTCCTATTCCTATTTTTAGTCTGATCAAATAATGTCTATGATCTTCTTTTCTCTCTCAAATTCTCTCTAATAGAAATGAATGGAAAGGAAACTCCATTTCCTATGAAACCAACTTTCCATTATTTGTGAAGCCTTTCTTTGTGGGAATTTGTGGGAAATACCATTTACCATTTCGTCTTTTTGTTGGAAAATCAACAAATTTACTTTCACATCTCCACCTCTAAGAAAGGCATTTTCCCACGATGGGAGGAAAATGGGTTTCTCAAGAGTTGAACCCACATGTACCACTGACCATCTTCAATCAGCTCACATATGCCACATAGGCCATCAACCATCTTCAGATTTGCCCCACATGTGCTACATGTGCCACATGTCCCACCAATCACCATCCGTCTTCTCTTGTGTCTAACATGTGCTAATGTGCTAATGTGCCACCATCCATCTTCCCTTGCCCCACATGTGCAAAGCGTCCCACACACATGTACCACCAACCATCTTCTCTTGCACGTTGCATGCCACATGTTTTAATGTGCCACTCTCCATCGTCTCCACACCCCCATGTGCAAAGAGCCCCAAGTGTGCCATCATTCATCTTCAATCACTCCATGTATGCCATATTTGCCAATGTGCCAATGTGCACAAGTGCTACCATCTAGCTTCAAGTGCTCACATCATTCATCTTCAATCACTCCATGTATGCCACATTTGCCAATGTGTCAATGTGCGCAAGTGCTACCATCTAGCTTCAAGTGCCCACATGTGTCAAATGTGCCAATGGTTTCTTGTGCCACATGTGCCACCATACAGCTTCAAGCACCTTGCATGTGCTACTTGTGCCACAATTCAACTTCAAGCACCTTGCATATGCCGCATATGCCACATGTGCCACTATCCATCTTCATACATCTGCATGTGCCAAATGTGCTAATCTACACATGCCAGTAAATACCAGGAAATTTTTCCAAAGAATTATTATTTCCTTTTTCCAAACAACGAACTTGGAAATTGGTTCCAAATTTCTAAGAAAAACTTTGTTGAAAAACAAACGAGGAAAACAATGTTTCCTCAATCTTCAAAAAAAAAATAAAAAAAAAAAAGAAAAGAAAATGATGTTTCCTTTCTCACATTTTCTTGGAAATAAGGTTTCCCAAGAAAATTTAATTCCTTTCCCGTGCTTTTCATGAATCTGAACAAGACCTTACTGATTCACAAACACGTTTCGAAAATGTAGGTTTTCTTTGTTATAGGCAATGAGGTTACCATTTTCACTACCTACGCTAAACCTTGTTGGTCACAAGGGAGGCTCTCTTCTATAGACATGGAATAAAAGACAGCAAGAACAAACTCATTGTTGGTAGCCTGCAAGCTTGAACTAAGCATGCCAATGACTCTAGAACTAACAACCAACATGGGAAACTCTATGGGAAAGATGGGCATAGATGGGCCAGCAAAGGGCTTCAAGTTTAGTCTCTTGGATAATCCATTCTTTTCTCTTAGTAGACGTTCATACAACGTATTGTTGATTTTGCCAAATGTGGGAACTGGGGAGATTATATAGGTGCCAACGGTGAGAGATCAAAGATCTGCTCAAAGATGACTATACTAAACCAATTGGGTTGCGTCCTATGTGTCAAATTATATTGGCTCAGCTGAATGAATCCGCCTCATCAGAGCCTGGATTTGACAAGATCCTCCAAGGATCAGTGTTCAAAGTTTCGGTATCGCTACAAGTTTCGCTAGCCGGGGATACGGAAACAATATCGATATCGCCGATAATATCGCTGATAACCGGAAATGCGGGGAAAATGGGAAAAACAGTGGAATTTTCATTGAAACCTCAGGAGTTGATAAAATACACATATTTGCATATTTAGGAATAAAAAAATTGCATAAAGAATGCATACATAATAGGTTTCTCCTAAAAGCATGTGTTGCTGTAAGAAGTCGGTCCAATCATCTCATCCATCCAAAATCTGAACTTCCATCCAAACATCCATTGATATTTTAGAATATCGGTAACACATGAAATTTCCAAACAAATCGTTAACAACTGAAAAAGAAACTAAAGATTGTGGTCTCGTTATTGTCATGTTGCGATAATGATAATATCGTGATATTATCAATGTTATCAAGAATTTTTTATACTATCAGTGTTATCGGTATCGCTACCAGTGTTATCGGTGTCGCTAAGCTAGAAATAGAGATAATATCGGGGATATTTCGATAATATCGGAGATAATGCAAACATTGCCAAGGATAACAGTTGGATCAACATCAGAAACCGGATCAGGCTAAGAATGGAAGGTGGCATGACAGTGAGGAAATCTCAGTGAATAAGATCTCAAAAAATACTCCAAGATTATGCCTGATATGCTCCAATTCTCATCAGATGACAAAACCCTTTAGGTGGCTAGAGACGTTGTTGAAAATGTCTAGTCTAGAATGTGAAGAATTTGGCTGATTAATGGTTCGTTAAGAAAGCAATAGAACCTCACCGACTGTTTCATCATTTCAGGCATAGGTTTTATTAAGAAAAAACATAACTGAGGGAAGCCAAAGATTGACCATGCCAATACATAATGAAGCTGATGCCACTACAAAGTGAATTTGGGTGATTAATGGTTCATTAAGAAAACAATAGAACCTCACCAACCATTTCGTCATTTCATGCATAGGTTGTATCAAGAAAACACTCAACTGAGGGAACACAAAGATTGATCATGCTAATACTTAATGAAGTTGATGCCACTACTAAGTGAAATTGATGATGAAGAACTTAGGGCATGTTTGGATTCACGGAAAGTTAAGGAAAGGAAACATTGTTCTCATGAAATTCACTTTCCTTTGTTTGTCAAGCCTTGCTTGGTGGGAATTTGTGGGAAACACCATTTCCATCTTTCTATCTTTTTTGGAAAATAAACAAATTTATTTTCTCACCTCTGCCCCTAAGAAATGTGTTTCCCACAGTGGAAGGAAAATTGGTTTCTCAAGGGTTAAGCCCAAATATGCTACCATCAATCTACAATTGCCTCACATGTGCCAAATGAGACATTGCCCCCACATGTGCCACCATTCATCTTCTCTTGCACCCCATGTGCTAATGTGCCACGTGTCACCATCCATCTTCTCTTGCACCCCACGTGCTTTGCACTATATGTACCACCATTCATCTTATCTTGTGCCCCACGTGCAAAGCACCCCACATGCCCAATGTGCCACATGTGCTACATGTGACATCATCCATCTTCAATCGTGGCTACATGTGCCATCCTTAACTGGTTCAGCCACTAGATCTGTATGAGGGTAATGCTAAGAAAGATGCAGTTCAAAGGTTCACTATTAGTAACTGAGAAAAATAGGATGGCGGTTGAACATTACTTTTACTTTGAGAATAAAACCACATACTTACAGCGAAGGCAGCTGTAAACGGAAGCAATGTAAGTGAACCATAGAGGTATCTCTTGTGAATTATTGATCCCCTGAAAAGCAAATAGTGAAGGACTTTTTTCAGTAAGATGCACTTCACCTCCGAGCTCGAAGGTATCAGTTACAGGCTTTTAAAATTAGCTTAAGTTTATCCAGGATCATTTAAAAGAGGAATGCAAGTGTCACTCCACATATGATTAACCAAAATCAGGACAAACCAATGCAAAACAAAGCAAACACAATGTAGAAGTAAAAACGCACTATGACTTGAACACGTCAACTGTGTAAAACCATCGACTCAGTTGAAAGCTGCAAGATACATGGTTGGACCATTTCATTGACATATAGGTAGGTTGAACATGGCAGATGGTCAAAGCAAATTGGCAACTTGGCTCACCTTGTTGAGAAATCAAGTCGAAGCCAAAGACTTCAAGATTTCTTTGAGAATTCACATCAGTTTCATTAAAGAGGAAAGGGTTCCTCACAAAGAGAAACAGACAAGACCAGAAAGGAGGAAAAAAAAAAGCAAGAAAAGAATGGATTAAGAAGCATGGCCCATGAGATGACGTCCAGTTCAGCCCCCCTGACACCTCGTCAGGAATACTCTTTCAATTCCAAAGCATGTATCATAGTGCTCAGCCCATATCGACCATAAACTTGCAAGGAGCGAAAGCCTCCACAATAAGCTTCCTTTGGGACCATCCCCACCCTGTGCCAGGCTAAGAATAAGGCTTCTATGGATCCCAGCATCACCCATCGACACTGGAATAGATTGAAAAGGGGACTCTAAACTGTTCTATAAAAGATACAATGAATAAACAGATGGTCCATTTTGCTAAAAGCTAGGTTGGTTCTATAAACACAAATAGCTTTCACATTGCTAACACTTTTAGTTGTCAATTAAGAAGCCTTTCATGCAGAGAATGCAAAGGTTGATTATCACAGAAAATTGGACGAACAAGGTGTGGGGATTTGTTATTAAAGAAGTTCACCCAAGAAATTCACTCATAATTTCACCACAATCTATAGTGTAATGGTTTTCAAGTTTTCAACTAAAGCCATGTAGAGAAGTTTGATTATCACAGAAAATTGGGTGAAAAAATAGCATGGGGATTTGTTATTAAATAAGTTTGCTTAACAAATCCACCCATAATATCACCAAACTCTATAGTGTAATGGTTTTCAAGTTTCAGCTAAAGCTAGAATATGCTAATGCAGTAAAGGATCTGGAACTTGGATACTATCCTTTCTAAGAATAGACATTCTCACTCTAGCTTCTCAACCCATCACTAAACATTTTTCAACTATTTTGTTATGCACGTGCCTTAAGTTCTTTAAATATACAAGCATCAAACACAATGCACATGCTTGTACGCATATCCAAGTTTTTCCTGGAATGCCAAGTATTATCTACATCAGTTAAGCATTTCTGCATTCACATCCATGCATCAAGTTCCGATTAGTATTGACATAAACTTGCAAAGAATGGGTCTGATTCAAGGTATACAAAAAGGGTTATGTAAGGATTAATAGTGTAACCATTACACATGACAGGGCAATAACAGCCCCGTAACGGTCCATTACAGAGCTGAGACAGGTTTTTCGATAAAAAAAAAAAAAAAGGAAGAAGAAGAAGAAGGCCGTAATGGCTGTCACATCCCGTACTGTAACAGTAACAGCAGTGGGTGTTATGGCAACTGTTACCGTTATGGAATACCTTGGTCTGATTTTGTAGAATTTAGTAAATCAAATCCTCTGTAACAGCAATGCAGCAAAGCTTCACATGAGTAATCATGAACAAGAAATAGTCCCATGCATTTGAGAAGATTTGCAATCCGCTGTATACATCAACTCTTCAATAAAAGAAATTAGTTACCTCATTGCAATATGTCTTAACCTTCGTCGTACAAGGCGCGGATTTAAACTGCAATTTTGAAGGAAAATCAATCATTTATATGTAATGTTAAAAGGACAAGATAAAGGTCAGGAGATCGGGTTGGACTTAGAGAAAATTATTGTTTTCCTACAATTTGGACATGTCACACATAAGTAACCAATATAACCAAATCATGGGCACAAACAAAATAATCAACAGTAGATTGTAGCTTAAGAAGTCAGTACGTACTAAAGAACTCATTAGCCAAAATACCAAGTGATGTGGTTCAGGTAATGTGGCTAGCTCGGCTTCTCTAAAACAGAAGAAAAGCTCAACATACTTGTGACAGTTGGCAATGTTTTTTCAACTAGATAGATTACTCATAAAACTTGATCTAAGAGTTTTTAACATCTTGAAAACTTCAACTGTATTGAGAACTAGAAAGAATCTAGTCTCCTACCCGATCTCTCATTGAGTCACAATCAAGCTACAAGCTTTTAAACATAGAAGCTGAAAGTTACTTCGGCAATTTAGGATATGGATTTGTACCCTTTAAAAACCAGCTCACAGAACTCACAGGTACACTTGCTGGCACATGCGCCAAACTGGAACACTTGTGTGAGATCCAAACTGCTAATCAAGCGGACCCTCACTATTAGATACCTTGGCTCAAAAACTCAAGTTGGCCCAGTCCTCTCATCAAGTGGGTCATCCATGTCTAGAAACAATGGGCAGGAAGAGAGGCCAATGATCCACATTCAATCTCCATATGTTGCCTACCTGATGAGCAGCTTGGGTCTCACACGCGCAACGTTGCATGTGAATGCAGACTGTGAGTTTACCATTCGAAAAAGAGTAGACAAGTGAGTCCAGCGGCAAGTCTGGTTCACATCCTCTATACAAATGATGATAAAGAATGAGAATGATGGCTGCGCACGAAAAAAAGGGCATCTCAATAGAACTGTAGAATGTGGATAGAAAGAGAGACAATTGAAAGAGGATTATAAGATCCATCACCTGAGGCATTGCACAGTATGCATGAGCTTTCAATTTGATAAGTGGGGCCCATGGTTCAATAATGTAGTACAATTGGTAGTTACATCCCACCATGGATTATCCACTCACTTTCCATTCTGGCACTAAGAAGAGAAATACAGCAACGCTCTACACTCAACTGAAAAAAGAAAGACTAGGATCTTACAATCTAGAAGAATTTTAGGGCAGGGGAGGGCCTCTCAACAAGCGCAGAGATGCCCCACCTAGTCCATCCATGATAGGACGTGATAGACCAATAGTCTAGATTACTGAACGATGGGCACCCACTTGCCGGAACTGAGAAACCGTGTAGACAGTTCAAAGCCTCAAGTCACATATAATATACTCCTAAGTTGAAACGAAGAAACAAAGATAATACACGGAGATGATACAGTAGAACTGGTAGAGCCATCTCTCCAAAGTCCGAAGTACACAAGGCAGAGTGATGTATCAATCATGAATGCCCTGCAGATGGCCCGTGTTTCAAAAATCACAACTATCAAGAATCCTGGCCATCAGTTTTCTTCACATTCCCACAATTCATATCGACCATCAACCACTTTCTTTTTCTTTGGTCGCTTTGAGGGCTGCTGATCAGATGGCTCAGAAATCTGATGTTATGTCTTGAACCAGTTGCCATCCACACTAGATTGAACTAGATGGATGGTCCAAATGAAAAGTCATGCTGCCATGTGTACTGCAGAAAGATAGGTCTACCAGCTCCACATTATCTTCTCCCTTAACAAGGCATCCAAATAAAGGTGTAAGAAACCAAACCTTGTCGGGTAATTGACTTCCACATTAGTGGTCTCCTTAGAAATAGATTTCAAGAATATCTCCGAAGGCTTTACACGTGCCAATAAATGTGACCCCAAACTACAAAAACATATCCAACTCCAAATAAAAGTCAGAAGAAAAAAATAATAATAATAAGGCACTGCCTACATTCAACTCGAAATCTCCAATAAACAAAGGGTCATGACTTCAGCGCACACAGGTAGCACCGAGAGTCACTAAGCACATAGATCCGACCACCTAAAGACTGTTATTGGGGATATGAGAACCAGCGTGACAAATATTATGGAGATTTTGAAACTCTCATGATAAATATACTAACCAATATTATCACAAAAATAATAAAAGCTTCAAGGAATATGTTGTTGGGGCTCCCTCCTCATGTGGAGGTGGGACCCATATGTTTGGGCTTAAGAGCATTTTTTTTACCCGGGGGGGGGGGGGGGGGGGGGGGGGGGGTTATTTTTTGTCATTTTGGCCCTATCTATCTTTTTCATGAAAAGCAAAAAATAACACAACACACATTTGGGGGTTTCTCTCTTGGAGAAAAAGAGAAGGGTTTGTAGAGGAGGAATAAGGTGTCTTCTAAAAGGATTTCTTCAAGCTTCTTGCTGATTATAAGAAGGGTTTTTCTATCCAGGTTCATGAAATTCCATCTACAACGTCGATTTCTTCTATTGTCTTCTGAAAGGGGTTGCTTTAAAGGTTTTGTACAATCCTTAGTTGGTGAGAAAACTCATTTTTCATTGTTGATTATAATCCACCTTTGGGTGATGTATTTGGGTATCCAAGAGAGGTTATTCTCTTGATGATTGAAATTCTCTAGTTGGGGTTAGAGAGAAATTGTATTTCTATTTCTTTATCATGGTGGATTTGCCGGACTAGGTTTTGTGGTTTTTCCCTTCACTAGGTCCTGTACTAGGTCGTCCCCCCCCCCCCCCCCCCCCCCCCACGAGGAAGGTTGCACCATGCCCAAACTTGCCATGCTTCTGCAAAACTCATGCTTTTCTCTTGATAAAAAAGGCCTTGATCATCATATACGAACCATTCTTGTCAATATAGATCTTTTGAGTTGTAGCATTTTTTTCTTGAAGAACATCTGAATCCAATGATACCATTCATCTATGTGCTTGGACTTGGAATGGAGACTTGGATTTTTATTAAGGTGGATGGCACTTTGAGTGTTACAACAAACAATATAATTGTCTTGCATCAAGCCAAGTTCTTGAAAGAACCTTTTCATCCACAATATTTCCTTGCAAGCTTCTATCACTGCATTCAGCCTTCATCGTAGATAAGGCCATACATTTTTGCAACTTAAATTGCCATAACACTGCTCTTCCTGCAAAAGTAAGCATGTACACCGATATGGCCTTCCTAGAATCAATGTCTCCTGCCACATCTACATCTATGTAGCCTTCTAATACAGGCTTACCACCTCCAAAGTATAAACACGCCATAGACGAACCCCTGAGATATATGAGAATCCACTTAACTGCTTCCTAGTGCTCTTTGCAAGGATTTGCAAGAAATCTACAAACAACGCCAACTACATGTGCAATGTCGAGCCTCGTGCACACCATGACATACATTGAACTTCCAGTTGTTAATGCTAAGGGAACTTTCTTCATTTCTTTTTTTTTTTCTTTCCCACTTGAGGAACTTTGCTCACTACTTAACTTGAAATGACTTGCAAGTGGAGAATCGACAGGTTTTGCCATGTCCATATAGAACCTTTCAAGCATTTTTTTCAATGTACATTTCTTATGGTAACCATAGCTTGCTAACCTTCCTATCATGGGAGATCTTCATGTCTAGAATTTATTGTGTCAATCCTAAGTCCTTCATGGAAAACGACCTGCTTAACTCATTTTCCATCCTGTCAATTTTGCCAATATCTTGACCAACAATTAACATATCATCAACGTAAAAGAATAATAAAATCACTATCAAAAAATTTCTTAACAAATACACAATGGCCCGAAGTGATTTTTTATACCTATGGTCCTCCATAAATGAATCAAACTTTTTGTACTATTGCCTTAAGGCCTATTTTAACCTGTATGGACTCTTCTTCAGCTTCTAAACCATGTACTCCTTGCCTTTGACTTTGAAACCTTCTGTTTGCTCCATATATATTTTTTCCTTCAAATCACCACATGAAGGAATGTTGTTTTGACATCTGGTTGCTCAATCTCTAGGTTCATGCTTCCAGCCAAACCCGATACGCCTCGGATGGATGACACCTTCACCGCAGGTGAAAAAATCTCATCAAAGTCAATGCCCATCTTTTGCCCAAATCCTTTCACAACCAACCTTGCCTTGTACCTTGGTTATGAGTTCTTCTCTTTAGTATTCAACCTGAATACCCACTTGTTCTTGAGTGCCTTCTTCCCCTTTGGCAATTTCACCAAATCATAAATATAGTTCTTGTGTAAGGAATCCACCTCCTCTTACATAGCTTTCAAACACTCATTATTATGCTCATTCGCTAGAGCTTCTATGTCGCTTTCTGGCTCATCCCCATCTATAACTAAAGAGGAAGAAAACTTTTTTGATATCAACCTTCTTCTCTTACAAAAACTTTAAGAAAACTCACACTTAGAAAATTTGGAATAACTAACTCCTACACCACCCTCCCCTTACAGACCCTAAATGATTCTTTAATTAAAATCCTCACAACTAAGAGATTGATTTCAAATCAATCATAATTTATTTCAAGCCAATCTAATCTACCTAAGATTGTGAAAACCTATTAATAGTAAAAGCAAACAAAAAAAAAATCCTAATTACATCTCTAAAATCAGACCATATCTTCAATCATATCAATTACATCCCCTTCATATCTTCAATCATATCAATTGCATCCCCTTCATATCTTCAATCTAATCAATCACATTTTTACATCAACCCCTCATACTCCCAAAATAGTAAATTACAATCCTTGATTTAGAACCCAAAATCCGTAAATAATCCATCCAAAAATCAGCACATGTTGGGCTTCAGTGGCTATGGGCCTGCATCTTGTTAGGCCCTACAGTGGGCTTAAGTGGGTTGGGTCGTACATTGGGCCTGAATGGGCCTAAGTGGATCGTGGGACTTCATCAATATATATTGAAGTTATTTAATAATTTAAAATAAATGTTTTAAAATATTTCATTTTCAGCAAGATTTTCCCAATAATATCCCTAAAAAAACTCAAAAATTGAAAATCTAGTGAGAAATTTCAGTGCCAAGAAATTGCCGAGGATGAGATTTCTCACTGCGATGAGAACCATTTCAAAAACTAACTTTGCAAAAGTCCATTTTGAAGTGGGTGTTCCAACTCCCACCCACACCACTTATGAAACTGTTAGTGGGAATGTGAACCATTTCCTTTTTTTATGACGACAGGGTTGTCCCCACCCCCCTTTGAGGCGAGATTATTCCCTATGGATGCACATAATCACCCGTCAACAATGTGCATCGGGTGAATCGCTAGGAAGGGAATCAAACTCACGTATGTGACAACCATTCGCCCAAACTCCGAGCTGGCATGTGACAACCATTTCGAAATCTAAATTTTCAAAAACCCAGTTTTAAATATAACAGCCCCTTAGAAAAGACAATGAAAGAGGAGTTTTCTCACCAACTAAGGATTGTACAAAACCCCAAAACAACCCATTGGAGAAGACAATAGAAGAAACTGGCATTGTCGATGGAACCTCACAAACCAAGAGAGAAAAAACCTCTCTTGTAATCAGCAAGAAGCTTGAAGAAATCCTTATAGAAGGCACATTGTTCCTCCTATACAAACTCTTTTCTTTTTCTCCAAGAGAACCCTCAAATGTGCGTTGTATTATTGTTTGTTTTTTTTTTTTTCCTTTTCACTCTCTTAAAAAGAGAGAGAGGGCCAAAAAGACCAAAATGCCCCCACAAGACCATGTGGAAAAAAGGCTCTTAAGCCCATACATACATACATACATCCTATTTAATAATTTAAAATAAATACTTTAGTTTCAGCGAGATTTTCCCAATAATATCCCAAAAACCCTCAAAAATTGAAAATCTAGTGAGAAATTCCGGTGCCAAGAAGTTGCCGAGAATGAGATTTATCACTACAATGAGAACCATTCCAAAAACTGACTTTGCAAAGGCCCATTTTGAAGTGATTGTTCCAACTCACCCACACCACTTATGAAAGTGTTAGTGGGACTATGAAAACCATTTCATAAACCCATTTTGAAGTGGATGCCGCGAATCCCACCCACCATCATTGAATGTTGGGAGGTATGTGCGTGCACTCTCCGTGCACATTGTGCGCACACAATCTTTTTCCCTGAAAAAAATTATTACCCATAAATCTTATTCTTGAAAGTGCCATCAGGTGCCTTCTCAAGATTGATCCAAGCTCGATTCATCTACGAAAAAACAAAGTAGAAAAGAGAGAAACAATCCATTATAAAAATCAAATATCTGAAGGTACTCTAAATTGTGAGACAGAGAGTGTCTGACCTTATCTGAGACGAAATCGACGACAATCTCTGCATTTTCGGGCATTGATCTTCTATCGGCAGAGATCTTTTTCCAGAGATCTTTCAGTGTGGGAGAAGGAAGGGCGGATTCAGAACCGGGAACAGACGGAAAGGCAGATTTGCTGAAGCACCAGTGCCTTCCTTTGATTGGGAAAACTACGAGCCGCGCTATCATTTTCAGATCCGTTTCTTTCTCCGATTACGTTCCAAGACAAAACCCTATAAGATCATTCCAAGGCGAAACGAAACCTAGATCTCTGCGTTCAAACAATCTCTCTCTCTTCAAACGAATTTGAAGGTTTCGATTTCGACTTCTTTTTACCGGTTTGAAATCTCGCTTGATTCGCTCCCTCTCTCGGGGCTGGGCTGTCCCAGGCCTAGAACGGATTTGGGCTGAGGCTATGGGCCTCAGTGCTGGGTTTGGGCATGGTTTTTCAGAGTCAGCACTCACCAGGCATGAGTTTATTTGTAACATGCGTGAACTGTACAGGTTCACCACCGTTCAACAATGACATAGGGCTAATAAAAAAGCACCATATATTTGTGGCAAATATGAAACCTACAGTAGAAAGGGAAAAATTATTATTTGAGCACATGACCCATAGTATCTTTATTTTTCATTGTGGTCCCACATTTGGGCACATCAAGTTTTTTTTGGTTGGCAACTCTATTATATGTTCGTGGAAATTGAGTTGTACACGAAGAAGCATTTTATTGAAATGACAGTATGCTTGGCTGTGGACCCTCGCCGTTTCCGCGCTCCCACACGACGTTCTCGTCCCTTCCCCTTTCGGGAAAAGAAGGAGAGGAGGATGCGTAAGTGCGAATCGCCGCTTGTGCCACTGGCTTGCCTCGTTCCCGAGGGCTTTGTTTGGTTGTCGTGTTTAAGCTGGATGTGTTTAAATGAGTTTATATACGACCAGAGTCGCCACTAGCCAATTACTTCGAATATACAGTCGGCTAGACCCCGTAGAAACGTTAGAGAAGGGGATCCGAAGATTCCTTCCTCTAAAATGACTCCTTTTGATCTGCGGCCAGAGATTCGAGGTAAGGGATCACGGTTACAGGGTGGGAAGAGGTTAAGCACCCCACACACTGCCCGTACCAAAGTACGGTCTCTACTTCACAGAATCGAACTAATACTTGAAAGTCTATTTTAATCCTCGTACATTCTCATAGATGACATGATGCATGAATGCAGGTCTGAACAGTAAGAGTTTCTGATGGGCAGGTTCCAATAACAGGCAAGCCCAGAGCATACGCTCGAACTGACGGGTGATTAATATAAGACGTATGCAGTGTGTTTGAATAATCAAAGTGCTTTATAGTGAAGCATGAATACAAGTCTGAACAGTAAGAGTTTCTGATGGGCAGGTTCCAATAACAGGTAAGCCCAGAGCATAAGCTAAAACTGACAGGTGCTTAATATAAGACGTATGCAGTGTGTTTGAATAATCAAGGTGCTTGCAGTGAAGCAGGGGGGTTGGAAGAAAAGTAAATGTTGCACTTATGCTAGATGCAAATGAGATGATGCTGGAAAAGAACAGCTTGATGGACGGAGGTGTCGCAAGGGTTGGCTTCGAGTGGCTGGATCAAGACTTGGATGGCTTGGGAGGCTTGGGCCAGTGGTCAGGCTGGGCTGGACCAGGGCTAGGCTCTCCTCACTCGGGCTCCCCTTGGTGGAAAGATGGGCTAAGAGGGTGGAGAATGACTCAGACGGACGGGTCGCTGGACTGGATGGGTTGTTGTGTTGAAATGAGAAGGGGAGGGGGGTATTTATAGCAGCGGGCAGTGGCAGAACCCGTAAATATTTTTGGGCAGCCCGCTGTGGGCCGCCCGTACGGTCATTCCTCGATTTCCAGCGCGCGGTACGGTCGTTCCTCGGGGCTGCTATTTGGCTCGGTGGGTCGACTCAGCGAGTCGACTCGGTGATTCGACTCGGCGGGTTAACTTGACGAGTTGACTCGGTGTTTTGACTCGACGAGTTGACTCAGCGGGTTGACTCAGTGGGTTAGCTCAGCGGGTTGACTCAGTGGGTTGACTCAGTGAGTTTGACTTTTTTAGGATTTTTTTACTGGCTTTTCTTATGGGGGGTTTTTCAGGCTGATGTTTAAGGGTGGGTTGACTGGGTTCAGGCTTGAATTGGGCTATGGATTGGGGCTTACAAGGGTGAGTTTGGCTGAGTTTGGACTTGGGATTTGGGGGTACGGTTCTCCATTCATCCAGTTATCTCTACCAACAGTGTAGCCGAAGGTGGGGTGTCTACAAATGCCCCTCTTTGGCAGAGGTTGCGTGCAACCGAATGCCAAAGCGAGTGGACAATCCACTTCTGACCCGGTCATTCATAGATCATGGTCTGAAATCTTTGCTTGCCTTTGCATCTGTGCCAGTTGATCGTTTGGAAACCGATCACTCGCACATACCGCGGGAGTTTGGAGAAAACGTTGCGATTGTCCCTGCATGCGCTGCAACCTGGGTACCCAATCGCAACCCTTCCATTCCCGATCAGTACTAACATCGAAAAGGTACAGTAGAGCCTCTGAGTCGCTAGTCTTACGAGGTTACTGACCCTGAGACTGATTGTATGATGTTTGATGTTTTCCCAGATCACTCAAGGAGTACTTGTTTCGCTTGACTGTCAAAGTGGTTAGACGCCCTGCGTCAGATAGTCTTACGGGATTCTACTACGCCGACTTGGACTCAGTCAAGGTACTTCAGGCATCCACGCCTAGGTATGTGCGGGTGGACTCTTTCCACCCGACCTACTGGTTTCGATGCTTGGTTTGCAATTCATTCTTTCCTCGATTGTGGTCTGAAATCTTTGTTGTCCTTTGTATCTGAGTCAGTTGATTGTTTGGAGATTGATAACTCGCGCATACCGCAGGAGTTTGGAAAAAACATTGTGATTGTCCCTGCAGTTTGCTGCAACCTGGGTACCCAATCGCAACCCTTCCATTCCCGATTGGTACTAACATCGGAAAGGTACAGCAGAGCCTCTGCGTCGCTAGTCTTACGAGGATACTGACCCTGAGACTGATTGTGTGATGTTTGATATTTTCCCAGATCACTCCAGGAGTACTTGTTTCGCTTGACTGTCAAAGTGGTTAGACGTCCTGCGTCAGATAGTCTTACGGGATTCTACTACGCCGAGTTGGACTCAGTCAAGGTACTTCAGGCATCCACGCCTAGGTATGTGCGGGTGAACTCTTTCCACCCAATCTGCTGATTTTGATACTTGGGTTACAATTCATCATTTCCACATGTTCAAATGGCTTCTTTGACCGAGTCTTTTGGCTTTCATCTTTTCGTATCTTGGCATGTAGTACGACCGTACTGACACTGAAGTTCAGTTCGACCGTACTTTGAGTGCATTGGATCCTATGGTCTCTGGGGAAACCGCGAGACATTAGATCTTATTTGATTTTTGCGTCGGCTCCTACCCAGAGATATGGAAGATCTCCTGGTGTGTTGGAGGCAGAACGCTCTACTGGGAAAAATATTTTTTTGGATTTTTGAAAAGATACCCACTCTGGGGAGTGATACTCCGTGGGGTTTTTATTTGCAAATAAGAATATTTTTTTTGTCTTTTTGAAATAGAAATCTGGTCTGCATGCGCCTCCACTAGGGATGCCTGTGGGGTCTTTGGATAACCGACTTTATTTTGAAAGCAGGTAAACATAATGATTGATGCGATGGATGTTGATGCATGGAGATGCATGATGAATGCATGGCTTGGTTCATTCTCTTTCAGTTTGATGATTTTGCTTTTGCTGGAGATGTGGTGAATTTTGAGCTTATTGCTTGCAGGGTTGTGCTCCCTGGGGATTTTCTTTTTTTATACAGGCGTTTGGTCAGCGGGTTGGTCAAGATCCCGACCCGTGATCGATCAGGTCCATCGTCCCAAGATGCTGTTTCTTTGCTAATGAGAATGTACGATGATTAAATCAGACCTCAAAATGTTCTTCTGGGCATAAATGCAATTGAAACGGTGCTTGGTCGCCAGTTTTGGTCAAGATTCCAATTTGCGAGCGATCGGATCTGTCATCCCAAAAGTGTGAAGTGAGCGGAGTTCAAGACTCCTGAAGTGTAGTGCTGGGGGCTAGTGACAATTTTTGTGATTTTTGTAAGTATTTGGTCCGAACCTTTACCTGAGTGGTCAGGATAGAGATCGGTTATTGAAAACAAAGGAAATATTTTTTGTGATTTTTGCAAATATTTGATTTGAAAGCAATGGAAATATTTTTTTGTGATTTTTGCAAGTATTTGATTTAAAAGCAAGGGAAATATTTTTTTTATTTTTGAAAGGGTGATTTTGTAATGTTTTGGTATTTTGTGATTTTTCTAAAATGCAGGGAAAAGGTATGGAATTTTCATCCATTTTCAGCTTCTACTGCTGGTAAGGCACCCGATCCATTTTACGTCAGCGAGCAAGACGAGTCTCACACAGTTAAGTGCCGTAGTTTTACATCTTCGGATGAGGGGATTTTGAGGGTTTTCAGTCAACACACCCACAAAGTTACATGTTCCTCATGTGCAATGCACATAGACCACGTATCGTCCGACGGACTCCTTCGGCCACAAAATGAGCCACATCCTCATATTTCCCTTAGTCAATCCAGTTTGGGGCCTTACGTTGCTCACAATTCCGTGAGGGTGCGCTCCACCTCCCAACAGCCTTAATCCCCTTCATGAGTTTTAGGAACAGGGAACATCCGTCAGATTCAACAGCGACTTCCAAATCAGGGTTGTCTATCACGGTGCGTTCAACACGAACAGGGTTGCGGAGTTCTGCCCGCCTCAGCCTTTACCTGTTTAAAAGATTCCAGACACCCGTACGATCAAGTGTCAACCATGTCTGGAACATGTTAGGAAAGAAAGCTCCTGAGAAGTTAATCCCAGTGTAGTTTTAGGTCTTCGGACCGCTGGGGATGAATTTGTGCAGTTGAAATTGATGGTAAAGATTTTTATTTTTTTTATTTTTTTTTAAAAGGTTCCAGAGTTCAACTCAAGTTGTTGAGATTGATACTAGTTTTTATGGAAAACTCAAAAAATCTTTTTGGTATTTTGGAAATGATCCAGGTCATCAGATCCTGGCTTGAACGGCTGGGATCGATGCCGGTTTTTATTAAAAATCTCTCGGGATGTTGATCCCAACGTAGTTTAAGGTCTTCGGACCACTGGGGATGAATTTTTGCAGTTGAAATTGATGGTAAAGATTTTTTTTTTTTTTTTAAAGGTTCCAGAGTTCAACTTAAGTGGTTGAGATTGATACTGGTTTTTATGGAAAACTTAAAAAATCCTTTTGGTATTTTGGAAATGATCCAGGTCATCAGATCCTGGCTTGAACGGCTGGGATCGATGCCGGTTTTTATTAAAAATCTCTCGGGATGTTGATCCCGACGTAGTTTAAGGTCTTCGAACCAAAAAACTTTATGTACAAGCAGGGCAAACACATTTTTTTTGTTTTCGAAAAATGTCCGGTGTCAGCGGATCTTGATCCGAGCGGTCAAGACTACTACCGGTTTTTATTTAAAAAGTCCCTCGGGATCTTGATCCTGACGTAGTTTAAGGTCTTCGGACAAAAAATGTATACATGCTGAAAATACATTCTTTTTTGTGATTTTTTCAAAATGATCCAGGTCATCAGATCTTGGCCTGAACGGCTAGGATCGATGCTGGTTTTTATTAAAATCCCTCGGGATATTGATCCCGATGTAGTTTAAGGTCTTCGGACCCAAATATGTACAAGCTGATCATACATTCTTTTTGTGCTTTTTTCGAAATGATCCAGGTCATCAGATCTTGGCTTGAACAGCTAGGATCGATGCTGGTTTTTATTAAAATCCCTCGGGATATTGATCCCGATGTAGTTTAAGGTCTTCGGACCCAAAATATATACAAGTAAACAGTAATCAAGGGCGGAGATTCCTAGGATTCTTCTTGGAATGGTTCAGATCATCAGGCCATGACCTTGGATGGTTGAGATCAATGTTTGACCAAGTCAATTTTTCCTTTCTTTTCCTTGAAAATTTCATGGAGCTTTTTCACATTATCAAGCCAATTTCTCACCAATTTCTCACAAGATGAGATTTTGGTGAGATTTCTCACTTTTTCTCTTCATTCTCTTCCATCACTTCATTCTTACATGGAGGTACAAGATTCACTTGCAACCACCCTTTTCAAGGAGAAGTTCTTCCCAAGGAGAGAGGAGGAGAGGTCGTTTCACCTAGGTGGAGGGTAGGACGGCCCCCTGGGCGCCGCCCAAGCCGTCCCTGCCCTCCGGTTTCTTCAGTGGATTGGGTAAAGGGGTGCACCCCCCTTTTCTATATAACATGGGGCACCCCTACCCCATCTAACGTGCAATCTTTCTCTTCTCTCTCTCATACTCTTTCTTTCTTCAAGTTTTCTCTCTCTTTTTTGTGGTTCTTTGCTTCTCTCAAGTAGTGGGCCTTAGAGAAGTTTTGGGACAGCAAGGTGGTCCCCCTTTGGTGAGTGGTAAAGGTATGGACCACTCCCTTTCTCTTTCTTGTCCTTTTCCTTCTTCATTATCTCTTCTGATGGTTCCTTTCTTTTCTTCATGTAGCTATTCTAAAAGGAGTGAAGGTGGGCCCAAGCATTCTTGACCTTTTTTTTAGATCTCCAATCTATTTCAAAGGTGGTGCATGGAGAAGGACCTTGCAAGCTTTCCATTTCACTTTTCCTTTTCTTTTTTTCACACTCCCTTCATGTGTATGTAAAGGGTAATTTTGCCATGTCCATCAAGTGTGCATGGCAAAATATACTATCTTTTCCATGGGAGTTGGGCATCTTTTCATATGTATCAAATGGGCTCAAAGTGAAGTCATGGCCCTTGGTGTATTTGATGGGCCCAATGCTTCATTTTGGGCTCCCTCTTACTTTCTCTTTCTTGTCATTTCCTTTGGAGCTTTCTTTTTCTTTTCCATCTTCTTTCCAAGATTTGGGCCCATGGACATGGTAGGGCCCATCTCAAGTTTTGGGCTCATGGGGCTCACTTTAGGTGACCCCATCTTTCTTCACATGTGTATGGACCAAGGTGACTAGCCCATTCTTCACTTGAATCTCAAGTGGGCTAGATTTCATAGTTGGGCCTTTATGGATAAGTAGCCCAAATCTTCCACCATCTCTTGATTATGATGTACATCCTTGTACAAAGTGTGGTGGGTTCCTTGGAGTTTTTCCATATGGATGGGCTTTTGGGCCTTCATTGGAGCTTGGATTTCTTTGGACCATGTGTGCACCACTACACTTTGTCCATGTAGGCTTTTTTCCTTTCATGCTTTTTCTTTTGATGGATGGAGGACTTGAGTTACTTGATCATCTACAAGTCCCATGAGTGAGTTGTTCCAACAATCTCACTAAGTTCAAATGGTTTTTTCTTGTGGGAGGAAAGTGGTCCTCAAGAGTTTCCTTAGATGTTATCAATCTCAAATGGATAATCCTCCTTCAAGTGAGCTATCCATGCAACCATAGCTCCTGAACTTCCTTTGGGGGGCTTGGTGGGTCATCCACCATCATTCTCAAATATGAGTGATTTGTCTTTCAATTTGTGAGAAAGAATGATACCCATAAGTTGCCCAATTTGTCCCATGCTTTGGGGCACTTTGGATTTTGATCTTCAAGTGGGCTATACATACCATTCTTAGCCATTTTCATGATGATTGGGTGACCTATCAAGCCATGCCCTCTTGTGCTCAAATGGTCTCCCTTTCTTGTAAAGAAATTGGTGCACATAAGTTGCCCAAATTTGTCCTTGCTTGGACATTTCCACCTTTAGTTCTTTATGTGGGCTATGTGCATCAATTTTTTACCCTTGGCTCCTTTAACTCATATATTTATGGGTAGACCGCCATGTTGTACTCTCATGGTCAAAACTTTCATCAAGATGGTGCACATAGGGGTGCCCATGGTTAACCCATAAATGGGTCCTCATGTTCTTCAAGTGGGTTATGTGCTCCCTTCAATCCATTGAGGCGAGGCATTTGAGTTGCTCTTGGGGGCCCACTTCCTTTCTATCCCCCACTTGTCCATGTACATGTGTAAAAAAGATGGAAACATCTTAAGTGCGAACCATGGCCTTGGTATAAAAAATGGATCAATCCTTGGCCACATATGGACTTTGAAGAGTAGCTTCTCATATGAAGTAGGATTCTTATCCTTTGTTGATCTCATGGCACTTGAGTGCATTCATTGTCCAAAATGTGTCCTTGGATGATGGACTTTTCTTGCCTAAGGCATGCCATGCAACCTTCTTTAAGGTGGGCCTTGCTTTTTTCAATGGGCCCAACACATAACCTAGGTAACACATGGAGTTGGATTTTAGATCTTGCATTTGAATGTGAGTCCAATCCCATGGGTTTCCTGGATGATAATTTGGATTTTAACGGGTAAGGGATAGGGACTTACCTTGCCAAGCTTATAGGATTCAATGGCGGACGGTACCAGGGGACGTCAAGTGATTGATGAGGATGATCCAGCCTTCATCATCCGCCGAGGGGACCACATGTGTTCCTTGGCTATGGAGCACCAACCTCTTCCCGCCATCAAGGGTCGAGGTACCAGGGATCACTGGGATAACTGGGTGAAGGATCCACAGCCTTTGCTTGAACGAGTATTGGCTGGTACTCCTTTTGCTGGCCTCCTCACCTTACGTTTTCATAACAACAGTGCCAACCGCATGATGCTCGCGGCCCTTTGCGAGAGGTGGCGGGACGAGACCCACACCTTCCAGCTCCCTTGTGGTGAATGGGGAATAACTCCCCTGGATATTTATATGCAAATAGGCTTTCCATTTCATGGGGTAGTTGTTCCCCAAGTCAGCTCTTTGGCTCCCATCACTTTCACTGACTAGCTATGGCTTGTCGGTGATATCCCACCCGAGGATGAATTCCAAGGCCATCAAGTGAAGATGCGATGGTTCTACAATACTTTTGCCTCCGTCATCCCCACTACCGAGCGAGAGGCCCTTCACAAAGCACGGGCCATGATCACTTATGCCTTCGGGTCCTTCCTTCTCTGCCACTGCCAATGAGAGGGTCGATCCTAAATTTCTTCACTTGGTTGAGGATCTACACCACCCCTACAATTGGAACGGGCTATCCTGACTCATATTTTCCAGGGTCTGGATAAGACCTGTCGGAATAGCTGGTCCTACACCGATTTCTGGCCTGTCGTCGAGGTATTTCTTCATCCACCTTTCTTGGAGACATTTACCTTCTTTCTCTCTCTGATCTTTAGGTGTGCCTTTGCCCATACTTGCTTTTATAACCATTTTCCCCACCTTGTTCCGAGGATGCGGGACGATATTGAGCCCTCTTTGTATCGCCACATGTACTGGCACCAACAAAATCGTCAGCGGAACTCCCGAGTTTCTGGGGACAATTGGCGCGCTGACATAGATGGGTTGACCGTTGATGATGTAAGTATCTTGCTTTCCTTATCCCTCGCTCTGTACTGTAGTTGACCGTGGCGACCTTATTTGCTGTAGCTTGCTCGGATGCCGTACGCCAGCTTCCCTCTCTATTACACCCCTCAGTGCGTGGAGGCATATGATGCTTCATGTCTCCGTATCATGCTTTCTGACGCTGAATCATTTCAGTGGTATCTGGGTGAGAGGTTACTTCGGCAGGTCACTGGGGTGGCTCGGGTCCCTTGTTCTGCACCTCCTCCAGCTACTCAAATTCCTGCTAACGAGATGCTCTTGCGGGCCAGCCCGGGTTTTGTTTCACGATCCCGGATCGTGACTATGATGAGTGGTATTTGCTGTACGGCCAGGGGCCTCTGCTTCCTTCGCTCTATGTTCCAGGGGGTCGTCGCAGATATGCTGGAGGCTCAGTGACAGCTCCTTTGATGGATCTTTACCGTCGGGAGCGGGATGAGAGGAGGGACGATGACGACTATGTTGGCGACTTGTAGCCTGCTTTTGTATTCAGCTTACTTGATGGATGACCTTCTTCTTTTGGCTTTTACCTTCTTTTGTAAAATCTTCTGAATGAATATGCAATCTTTGACTTGTCTCAAATTCCTTGATGATGTCTGCATGTTTTGGCCTTTGACTCGTTCCTTAGTGATTTGTGGAAGATGAGACTTCTCAACTGCATGGATGATGACTTAAACGGTTCAGATTGCTTGATTTGGCCATGTGGGCCCGCTTGAGACCTCGGCTTTACTTTTGAGCACCTCTTTTTGATGATTTGTGAGGCTAAGAAGGCTTCTCATGGTGTAGATGATGACTCGAACGTCTCAGATCGCTTGACTTGGCTTTGTGGGTCCACTTGATGATCAGATCTTGGATTCTGGCCATCTTTCTTGATGATCGGACCTTTGATCTTGCTATTTGATGGCTCATGTAGGTTCTTCCATGGTTTAGATCATGATGATCCAGTCTTTGAATGACTTGGATTGCTTGTGGCCCCCACTTGATCATCTTTCCCTCTCTTTGACTTGATCAGACACATTCTGGCCGCAGTGCTTCGTGATTGGACCGGTGGGGTACCTTCTAGATGATCTTGATCAACCTCAATCGAAATCTGGAAGGGATTGGAGCCTTGGGCGGCCCTCAGGGTGCCATCTGCTGATGTGGACTGTCAGCCTCACCTACCAAGAACCATGGAGCCAATCCCGCGGAGAGAGAGGGAACGTGTCCGTACGGGCGGCCCAGAGCGGGCCGTCCAAAGCTCGCCTCTTGTGCGGCTTAGGCTGGCTCGTGCTCGGACATTCTTCACAGTCCTCTGCTCTTATCCCATGTTCCCTACACGTCTCGGTTTGACTACAGCCATGAATATTCTCTTTGTCTCATCTTCCCTCCTTCTTTTGTCTTCTTCTTGTTTTGTCCTCTCTTGGACAATGGATGGTGGAGATTTAGGGGCTGTGGGGGCTGTCCATGGTGGGTCCCACACTTCAGGAGGTGGTGCAGGCTTTAATGATGGTGGAATCTCTTTAATAGATGGTAGAGATGGTGCATTGATGAGGGGTTAGAGATGGTGGTTGGTGGAGCTTTGAATGGCCCCATTAATGGCAGCCATGCTGAAATTCCAGATTTGAATGGGGCTTTGATTGTGGGAGAAATGGATGGCATGGATGAGATGGGAGGATGGGACATAGGTGAGGCCATGCATCCCTTGAATATGGGCCACATGGATGATGTGATTGATGGAGGTGATGGGACCATGATGGACATGGATGGGCTGATCTCCTGTCTGGATGGGATGGATGGTTCAGATGATACCTTTGACGGTTTGGATGCTCTTGATGAGGGTCGGATGTGCAGCATACTTGTTTGGGTGGACTTGATGTGATCATTGATGATGTCCCCCTGGTGATAGACGGTGTGGATGCCTCGATGATCCCTTTGATCGGTCAGGGTGATGACTGGATTCATGATCTCCTGCTGGAGAGGGCCGCAGGTCCAGATCTGACCGTTGATTCTTCGATCGGGGTTGCCGGGACCCTTCTTGATGGTTCAGATGCATTCTTTGATGGTCAGATTGGCCAGGATGCCACGATGTGTGGTGTGATCTTCACCGATAGCCCTTTTGCTGGAGAGTATCATCCTTCTCTTGATCATCGGTCTTTTGCGCACTCTGTTCTTGAGGTGGGCGAGTCTTCTCATGCGGCTGAGGTTATGACAGTTTCAGACAGTAATGCGACTATATCAGACATAGCTGTTACTGAGGGCAGGTCAGGGGCTGTCGAGTCTGCAGAGGTTCCAGCTTTTCCTTCTCCTTCGCCCGTTGACCTTCCGATCCTCGATGAGCCGTCATTGATTTCTAGGCCTTTTGTTCTGGAGGGGGTACCAGTGAGGACTTGTCAGCTGCTTCCTCGTCCTTCTTGCTCGCCACGGCTGTTTGCTTGGCTTGATGGTTTGCCAGCTTATGAGATTCGGGATTTGGAGTCCTATGGCTTTGGCAGTCTGATCCATATGGCTAAAGTTGACATTGATTGGAGGATGCTTGGAGCTGCCTTGATTGACTGGGTCCCTTCGTTGAACTTGTTTGCGTTCAACGATATGGAGATGGGACCCTCTTTGGAGGAGCTTGCCCGCTTGACAGGCCTACCTTGGGATTATACTCAGTATTTCTTGCCGAGGACATCGCCGAAGACTGCCACGCCGCAGAACTGGTTCGGGATCCCCTATCTTGTTCGGCCTACAGCTGCCAGCCAGGATGCTGTAGTGTTCTCCTTAGACTTACTGTATGACCTTTTTTCGGGTCCTCGGAGTGTGGCCGATTCTACCTTTGCTCGGAACGCACTGATGTTCTGCTTGATACCTGAGGTGCTGTTCTCGGGATGGCGCAGGCCCGAGACTCCTCTGCTTTTTGAGGTGATGAGCCGAGCTATCCGACGGCAAGGGATCATTTCTCTTATCTTGGCCGAGCTGTTTAATGGGCTGACTGACTGCGCCCTGGGCCGCACTCGTGTCCTTCGCGGCTATTATGCCTTTCTTCATGTATCTTTTCTACACCTTTTTCTTCTTGCTTTGTTAGGAATTGCTTTGCTCTAACTGAACTTCTTTTCCTTTTTGTGATCAGGTCTGGCTATGGGAGCGTCTTTCTTTGACCGTTCCTGCACCCTTTCCTGGCATTCCTAGCTCTGACGTCATGCGTTATATCATGGAGTTTCTTCTGCATACGGCTAGGATGAGCGAGCCCTTGTATCGCAGGATGTTCGCTGAACTTCGTGACTGGAATGTTTGTTGGGAGTCATCTTGGCTTTCACTTCCTCCAGTGCTTTGCGATGCACACCGCCTTCCTCTGATGTTGGTAGGCTTTCCATCTTACTTTTCTTACCATCCCATTCGATTCCTGCGGCAGTTTGGGTACGAGCAGGATGTTCCTCTTTTCGCTTTCACGGGTATCGGGCGTCGAGCACTTCCATCTAGATCCTCTGACTTTAGGACTCGGGTTGATGGATCTTGGGCGAGTTACTTGACTGCTGATTTGCTGGGTTTTGAGCTGCGGACTTTTCCGATGGCGACCGCCCCATATCAGTACTGGGTTGCTGAGCAGTCTTTGTATCGACGTATCCCTTACTGGCACCAGACTGTTGATGAGGATGAGCAGGATATCCTTGGAGATGCTGGCTCTTCATCTGGTTCATATGAACCTTTTAAGGAGCGCCCATTCATTGATCCTTGCTTCCTTTTAGCCACTTATGGCCTTCTGCTGTCTGAGATTTCTGCACTTCGATATCATTGTGAGATGATGTTGAGGAGATTGGCTGCCGATCAGAGGTTGTCTGACGAGGAGATAGCGATCCGTACCCTTGAGCGCGATGAGGCGCATTACCTGCGTATGGAGGTGAGTAGGTTGAGAGCGAGGCTATCTTTTTATGAGTCAGAGGACTTACCTGATGTGGCCGAGGAGGAGGGTAGAGATTGATGGTGTTGGCCACCTGCAAATTCTTTTTTTGCATATATGTTTGATGATGATGCATTTTTTTGAAAGAGATGACATGATATGTGTAAAAGAAATATGATGCTTTTAATGAAAAAAGAAGAAAACTTTTTGAGAATCTATTGTGCCATGAGCTGTCTTGTGAGTGTGTCTAGATTTTGTGTCGGGATATAGGAATCAGAATTGGGGCTCGGCCAATGCTTTGACCAATGTCTTGAGATTTGACTTGTGTGATCCTTTGGTTCCCTAGAGGTGTAGGCAACGGAAACTATTGTCTCTTGAGATTGTCAGAATTTGCAGAGCTCTTCGCTCCTGACCGTACTTCTTCTTGTTCTTGAACTGTGAATGCTTGAACCGTTCTGAACTGTCTGATTTCTTGGTACCTGTATTTTTCATTTTTTTTTCTTTTCCCATTTGAGCCATTTTTGCCTGCAGCGCTCTTTCGAGTTTTCACTACAGCAGGCCTTTTTCCCGTCATTTTTGCCCGTGTCGCCCTTTCGGGTTTTCACCACGTCCCGGGTTTTTTATCTTGCCTGGCCCTTGGCAACTATGCTGTTTTTACCCTCAATGCCCTTTCGGGTTTTCACCAAGTCCGCTGTATGCCCACTGTTTTTACTCAGAGCGCCCTTTCGGATTTTCACTCCACCCTCTTTGTTTAGGCACACATTCCTTTTTTTTTCTTCTTTGTTTCTCTTTTTTTTTTTGGATATTTGGATAACTGTGGCGGCTAGAGGTCGGGAATCCGTCGTTGCCGGCCGATGGCAGTCTTTCAGCCCTTATCCTAAGTTACGATGATGGAGCTGTTGGTCTTAACTAAAGACCCTTCTGAGATGGATGGATGGATGGATGACTGTGTTTCTTCTTGGGTTGATTTTTCTCGAGTGCCTTGCTTTGGCTTCCCTTTTCCTTTTTTTCTTTTTTTCTTTTTTTTGTATTCTTTTTTTCACTCTTTTTTTGTATATTTTTTCTTTTTCTTTTGAATCCCCTTATTTGAAACACTTGGTGGTGGACGAAAATGATTTCTCAGAGGTTTTAGCTTCGACCTCTTGACTTTAGCTCTATTAAAGTAACTCTTGATAAGGTCAGAATGACTTACCCGTGAAAGATCTTCACATTGTCGGCGTTGATTGGCTCAGGAAGATCCACCCCTCTCATGCTGGTGAGTCTGAGGGCGCCTCTGGGAAGTACTTCTCTGATGATCAGTGGTCCGTCCCACAAGGGTTTGAACTTTCCTCTGGGATCTGAAAGGTGCGATGGTAAAATCTTCTTCATGACCATGTCGCCTACCTTGAAATTTCTTTTTCGGACTCTCTTGTTGTAAGCCCGAGCGATCCTTTTCTGATATCACTGAGAATGACTTAGCGCACGCATGCGCTTTTCATCTGCTAGCTGCAACTGATCGAATCTGGCCCGTTGCCATTCTCCTTCTTCAATTCCGCTTTCGAGTAACACTCATAGTGATGGTATTTCCACCTCAACTGGCAGAACTGCTTCCATTCTATAAGTAAGCTCGAAAGGTGTAACGCCCGTAGCAGACCGTACAGACGTTCAATAGGCCCAAAGTGCATATGGGAGCATATCTGACCAATCTCGATAGGTCACGACCATCTTCTCAAGTATCCTGACGATTGTCTTGTTTGCGGCTTCTACCCCACCATTCATCTGAGGATGGTAGGGGCTTAATCGATGACGTTGAATCTTGAATTTGCTGAGGAAGTCATCCATCTTCTTGTTGACGAACGGGGTCCCATTATCTGTGATGATAGCATTGGGGATTCCATACCGGCATATGATATTGTTCTTCATGAATTTGATCACCTGAGATGCTGCAATCGTGGTGTAGGAGGCTGCCTCTACCCACTTGGTGAAGTAGTCGACTGCCACAAGTATGTACTCATGACCGTTTGATGCTTTGGGACTGATCTTGCCGATGATGTCGAGTCCCCACATGGAGAAGGGCCAGGGGGTGGTTAAGTTGTATAATTCTGATGAGGAGGCATGGATTTGATTCGCATGCTCCTGACACTTGAAGCATTTTCTGACGTGCTGACAACAGTCTGTCTCCATGGTGAGCCAATAGTAGCCGAGTCGTAGAATCTTCTTTGCCATCATGTGCCCGTTCATGTGTGGGCCACAGATTCCTTCGTGTATTTCTTCCATGATCTTTGCAGCTTCTGTTTCATCGACGCATCGAAGGAGGATGTGATTATAGGATCGCTTGTAAAGAACTTTGCCATTGATGGTGAACTGGCCGGCCAAACGCTGGATGGTTCGGCGATCTGTTGCTGTTGCTGACTTTGGATACTCCTGGGTTTTAAGATATTGCTTGATGTCGGCATACTAGGGTTTGTCAGGGACAGCTTCGGCTTCTTCTATTTGCAGTCAAAAAGCAGGTTCTTCTTGAATTTCGACTGTGAGCTCCCATTCCGAAGCTCCCTTTGGTATCTCGAGCATTGATGCAAGTGTGGCGAGAGCATCTGCAAACTGGTTCTTGGCTCTGGGCATGTATGAGAAGGTGATTTCTTTGAACTCCTCAATCAGATTTTCAAGATACACATGATATGGTATCAACTTCTCGTCCTTGGTTTTCCATTCGCCATTGGTCTGATTGATGATAAGCTGTGAGTCTCCAAATACTCGTAGCTTCTTGACGCCCTAGATTATGGCTTCCCTTAAGCCAGCGATGCATGCTTCGTACTCTGCCATGTTGTTGGTGCACTCGAATGCTATGCGCCTTGAGATAGGAATAGGGACATCATCTGGAGAGTAGAGGATTGCTCCAATACTACTTCCTTTAGAATTTGTTGCGCCGTCGAAGAATAACGTCCACTAATCTTTTTTCTTCTTTTCTTCTTCTTCAATAAGCAAGAGATCTTCATCAGGGAAGAACGTCTTGAGCGGTTGATAATCCAGGAGGGAGTGGGCCGCAAGATGATCGGCGAGGGCCTGCCCCTTGATTGCCTTTTGAGTGACATAGGTGATGTCGAACTTAGACAGGAGTAGCTGCCATTTAGTTATCCTTCCAGTGAGTGCCGATTTCTCGAATAGGTACCTGAGCGGATCCATCTGAGCGAGGAGGAGAATAGGGAATGCAATCATGTATTGACGGAGTCGCTGGGTTGCCCAGACTAGGGCGATGCAAGTCTTCTCGATCGGAGAATACCTGGTCTCGTAGTCGGTGAACTTTCGGCTCAAATAGTATATTGCTTGTTCCTTCTTCCCGGTCTCGTCGTGCTGGCCGAGGACACAGCCGATGGCTTCTACTGCTACCGAGATGTATAACAACAGTGGACGTCCAGCAGTGGGTGGCACTAGGACTGGAGGATTCATGAGATATCTCTTGATGCGGTCGAAGGCGACTTGGCAATCATCATTCCATTCTTTTGGAACGTTCTTCCAAAGGAGCTTGAAAATGGGCTCACAAATAGGTGTAAGCTGTGCGATGAAGCGACTGATGTATTGAATTCTGCCGAGGAAGCCACGAATTTCCTTCTCTGTTCTAGGAGGGGGCATCTCGATGATTGCTCTGGTTTTGGTCTCGTCGACCCTGATGCCATCCTCGCTCACCATAAAGTCGAGGAGCTTACCTCCCATTGTACCGAAGACACATTTCTGAGGGTTGAGGCGGAGCTTGTACTTTTCTAATCTGTTGAATAACTTCTTCAGATCTTCAAAGTGTCCTTCAATTGTGCGAGATTTGACGATCATATCGTCCACATATACTTCAAGCTCTTTGTTCATCATGTCGTGGAATAGTGCTGTCATTGCTCGCTGATATGTTGCTCCTGCGTTCTTCAGTCCGAACGGCATTACCCTGTAACAGAAGGTTCCCCAGGGAGTGATAAACGATGTCTTCTCACGATCTTCTATTGCCATCTTGATCTGATTGTAACCTGAGAACCCGTCCATGAATGAGAAGATTTTATATCCAGCAGTGTTGTCCACCAGAGTGTCGATATGTGGCAAAGGGAAGTCATCTTTAGGACTGGCTTTGTTGAGATCTCGAAAGTCGATGCACATTCGAACCTTGCCATCCTTCTTTGGTACTGGTACGATGTTGGCGAGCCATTCAGGGTAGTTGGAGACTACCAAAAATCCCGCATTGTACTGTTTGATGACTTCATCCCGGACTTTCAGAGCCCATTCTGGTTTCATTCTTCGAAGTTTCTGTTTCACTGGCTTCATATCTGCCTTGGTTGGCAGATGGTGTATAACGAGCTCTTCATCGAGCCCCGGCATGTCTTCATATGAGAACGCGAAGTTAGACGATCTTGGAGCTAGGAACTCTATCATTCTCTGCTTTATCTCAGGTGGCAACGATTTTCCAATGCGAACTTCCCTAGGGATCTCAGGTGTCCCCAAGTTTACTATCCCGAAATCATCGGCTACAACATTGGCTTTAGATTCGAACTTTTTGAGGAGATCCTCTAGTTCGGGAGCCGGATCATCATCTTCCTCATCCCGAACTTCGTCTAGACCCATGAGCTCGAAGTCTAATTCGATGTCAAAATCATATGATTCGACTTCAAACTCATGTGACTCTTTAGACGAACTTGGCACACTATTGAATGTAGGAAAAGAAATGTTTTTTGGTTTTTGAGGTTTTTCTGAAATGGAAATGCTAGATGTTTTAGGCTTTTTAAAGTTTTTTATTTTTTTGGATTTTCGAAATTCATGAAACTTTGAACAAGTGGGCATTGTAGACCATGATTGAGCCCAACTTGTTCCAAAGTTCTGATCGTTGCTTAAACAGGCTTTTTTTTTGGAAGCCAGAGCCCTCAGATGGCTCTTTGGCTGATTCAAAAGTTAGGGGAACGGATGACCATTCAGGACCCCACACTTCCTCCCCTGAAGAAGTGGGGGTTGATGATTCGGGCGAAGAATCACAGTCTGGCCCAATGACCATGATTTCTCGCTGGTCGGGTTCGAGATCTGAGTCGTACTCAGTCCCTCCCGGATCACTTACCTCGCATTGCAGTTCGTCTGGTTCCACAGTGAGACACATGTTTGGGATCTGGACATCGGACCAATCCAGGGCTGGCCATTTCCCTTTCTTGGTCCAATGGATGGGGGGCTTCTGCCCCTGGCTGATGATTGTTGATGTTGATATGGGCGAGTCATGCCCCTTGCTGATTGCTGCTGAGATGGGCAAGTTGTGCCCCTGGTTGGGAGCAGGTGTCAGAGTAACCTGGTCCTGAAGCTGCTGTATTTGACTTCCTTCTTCATCTTCATCATTTCCTTCTTCTTCTGGAGGCTTAGATGGTTCGAGAATCTGATCCCATCGAATGGGGGGCCACATGGCCCAAACTAGGCTCATCGGGAGGCCTTTGTGTAGTGCAGTCGATTGTTTCCCTCCTGGATCTTTGCAAGGTTCTCCTGGCTTGACGAATTGGATGGGTGAGCATCGAAATTTTTTCCTTCCTTTGTCCATGAAGATTGACCTGTATCCGAGTCCCCATTTGCGTTCGTTATATATCAGCGGTACCTTTCTGGACTTGAAGTGATTCTTCATTCGGTATTTGAGGCTTAGACATTCTGCTGGTGAAAAGACACGGTCCACCTTTACCGGTTCTGGATTGGCGATAGAGTTCACAGTCTCGAATTCGAAACTGTGAAACGGGATGTCTTCCTCAGAGTGCTGGATATCGATGACCGGGATGTCTGGTTCAGTGGTAGCAGTATTGGAAGGAATGATGAGTTCCTTCTCTGCATGGATAAAGATCACTTGATTTCCACAAATGTACTTCACTCGTTGATGCAGGGTTGATGGCACAGCTCCAACCTTGTGCAACCACGGTCGTCCAAGCAACATGTTGAAAGAGGCTGATATATCTAGGATTTGGAATGTGATGGTAGAGACTTCCAGACCTATCTGTACCTCTATGTCAACCTCCCCTTCCACTGATCGGCGGGTGTTGTCGAATGCTCTGACGCATATGGTGCTGGGTCGGAATGAAGAAGGACTGATTCCCAGACGTTCCGCAGTTTTGAGCGGGCAGACATTTAAGCTTGAGCCATTATCGATACAGACCAGTGGGACGCAGAGGTCTTTATATCGTAAGGCTATGTTGAGGGATCGCCCATGATCTCGTCCTTCTGGTGGCAACTCATTATCTATGAAGGTGATGGCGCGCAGAGCCAGGAGTTGTCCAATCATCAATGCTATCATCTCAGGTGCCGTATCGGAGGAGACGTGAGCATCGTTCAAGGTCTTGGCAAACATTTCTCGGTGTATGCGAGATGTGCAGAGTAGCTCCCATACTGAGATTTGAGCAGGGATTGACTTGAGCTGAGTTGCCACATCGTATGCGGCTTCATTTTTGTTACTGAGGCCTGAGAGAGCACCTTTGGGATCTCCTCTGTTTTTATTATCTCTTCGGATGCAACGCCCATTCGGATTCATGTTCCCTACTTCCGCACATTCTGGATAGTGCCATGGGACCTCTTTATAACTTTTCTCACCTTTGCCTTCTAGGATCACCGGTTCTTGCAACGGGGCTGGTGTGGGTACCAGATCTTCCTCGTATAGAGCTTTTGCCTTGAGAACTACATTGTTGTCTGTGCTGAAGGGGTAATATCGAGGCTGGTCTTCATAGATCACATAAGGTTGTGGTCCTGGCTTGACCGTTCCTGGAGCAGGAGGCTCGCATGGAATGAATACTGGTCCTCTTGATATGGCAGGGGGTTTCTCTGTTCGTCCTAGCTGCCGTAGTGTGATTAACACGCCTCCAGGGTTTGCCCCTTGCAATATGACTGGCTCGACTGGAGGAGCTCCTTCCAAAACAATGGGTTCTTGCTTCTGATGAGTATAATCCCTCCATTGCGGATTGGATTGTTCTTGAACTGGAATTGCCCCTTGCAAGATGACAGGTTCGTATGTGGGCTCGATGTATGATTGTGCTCCTTCCAGGACGACTGGTTCCCAGCATGAATGGTTGTAAGGTGCCCCTTGAACAACTGGTACATCATATGGAAGTGCTCCTTCGAGTACTACTGGCTCGGATACTGAAAGAGAGAAGGGACTTGCCCCTTGCAGGATCAGAGGAGGATTTGTCAGCCCATAAGTGTAGGCATGAATGGATTGGATAGGGGAGAAGAAGTGATCGAGGCGTTCTCCTTCTTCTATGCTGTTGACGGCGGAGCCTCGAGATGAACTGAGATCCGTCAGATGTTGAGGCAGAGGATTCTGAAGAATGTTGGTGGAAGCTGCTGTGGGAGTCCCAGGGACCGAGATGACGATCTTGCGGTCGTCAATCAGATCTTGTATGGCATTCTTCAAAGTAAAGCATCGATCAGTAGTATGGCCACGTCCTTGATGGTAGGCACAATACTCATTTTCCCGGTAATTCAGAGGCAGAGGATGAGGAGGAGGCTTGGGTGCCATTAGAGTGAGTAACTGCTTCTGTACCAGCATAGTCATGACCTGACTAAGTGGTTGAGTAAGTGGAGTGAACTTCCTGAGCTCTCTGTAATTCTACCTGTTCTGTTATGAGTATTGACCATTCCCTCTGAACTACTGCTGCTGTCGAGGTGGTTGTGGCTGTGGTTGCTGATTTGGTCGTGGTTGATACCTCTGAGGTTGGTGCTGAACCTAATTCTGCTGATGATGTTGGTGTCCCTGTGGGGGAGCATATTGATTACCCTGAGCAGTGGTATTGATGTTGTTTACCTCTGTCGGGCGGGGAGGAGAACCGCTTCGGTTTCCATTCCCATATCCGATGGGTCTTCCCTCCACTCTGTTCCTCTTGACTAGAGTGGCTTGATGAGGCCATGGGGAGATTGTCCCGGCACGGATTCCTACTTCGACTTGCTCTCCAGCACTGATCAACTGTGAGTAATTCGCATATGGATACGACATGAGATATTCGGATATGCCGGAATATGTTGAATGAACAATCATGGAGATTTGTTCTTCGTCGTCGATAGGTGTTCGCATTCTGGCTGCCATAGCTCGCCAACGTCCCACGTAAGCTGATAGTGTTTCATCACTCCTTTGCCTGAGAGCTACGAGGTCAGCTCTTCTGGGTGCCATGTTGAGATTATATGCGAATCTGTCGACGAAAGCCTGGAAAAGCTGTTCCCACGTCTTGATGCGGTGGCAGTCCAATGAGGTGTACTAATCTAGGGCATCGCCTTTCAGGGATTTTTGGAACAAACGAATGAGGGCCCCTTCATTTCCTGAGATTACACTCAGCTCTCCACAAAAGGCCTTGAGATGTGCTGTGGGACAATCGCTGCCATCGTATCTTTTGAATTTTGGTACCTCAAAGTTTTGAGGTACTTGAGCATCTGGGAAAGGACACAAGTCTCTCAACTTGGTCGAAGGTAGATCGATTCCTTGTTGTCGCTGAAGCTGATTTTGCAAGATCTGGAACTGCTCCCGCAACTCGTCCAGTCCTGAGTGATCCGTTCGAGCGACTGATGCCTCTTGGAGTAAGGCACGTTCTTCTTCGGCATAGTGGTCGATGTCTTTGACCCTATGTGCTTGCTGAAAAGCAACCGCGGGTTGCTGAAGTTGATTTGATGATTGAACTGGATTCTGATAAACTTGTGCTTGAAATGATGGCAACTGAACTGGAGATTGTACTGAACGTTGAAATGGAACTTGCTGGAAATTAACTGGAGATTGCTGAAAATTAACTGGAGTTTGCTGAATTGAAGATTGCTGAAAATTAACTGGGATCCCATCGGCGGGGATGTGCTGGAATTGAAAAGTGCTCCTGTTTGCAGGAGGCTGAGATGCTGGGAAGTGACCCCCTTGTTGGGTATTCGTCACTGTCCGCTGATTGATGTAGGCTTGACACTAACCCCCATTGTGGGCATTCGCCAGTGCTGTCCCTGTTGCTGGAAATTGAATTGAAATCCCATCGGCGGGGATGTGCTGAAATTGAAAAGGAGTCCCATCGGTGGGGACATGCTGAGATCTACTGAGACTGTTGTTTGCAAGATTGACTGGAAGCTGACTGGAAGTCCCTGCGACGGGAGTGCTTTGAGATGGCCCAATCGTCGCAGGGAGGTATTAAGGAGGATGCCCCATAGCGAAGGGCTGGGACGGCTACTGTCGATAGTCTTCGGCAGACTCCGATGGTTGTGCTTGATTTGAACTGGAGGCCGGAAGGACCCGGCATGGCTGCTGAGATTGCTGAACTGGGCCAACCTGATTGTTGGCTGCTGCGGTGGCTTGTGCTTGCATGAATTGCAAGAGCATTTCTTGCATTACTCTCATTCCTTGTGCCAATTCTTGTATGATTGGCGTATTCTCAATTGGCTGTTGCGCTGGAGGTTGCGCTTCGGTCATCTCAAGAGCAGGGAAGAGATGAGTTTCTTCTTCGTGGTCGGACATGGCTTGTTGAGCCCGAGTGCAGATTATGCTGCAGAAGGGAAGTTGTTTCCGAACACGTTGAGCCCGAGGAGGCGCAATGGTGAGGACTATACTCTACTCTTTTTTGGGTTTTTGGGATTTTCTATTTTTTCTGGTTTTGGGATTTTCTATTTTTTTGTTTGTTTTGGGTAGAATGCTATGCAGATGAGATTGTATGAGGATTAGTGACTTTTAAGTACGAGAAGGATTCTGTTTTTCAAGTCGGATCACGACTAGTAAGACTATCTCATCCCCAGCAGAGTCGCCATTCTGTGGACCCTCGCCGTTTCCGCGCTCCCACACGACGTTCTCGTCCCTTCCCCTTTCGGGAAAAGAAGGAGAGGAGGATGCGTGAGTGCGAATCGCCGCTTGTGCCACTGGCTTGCCTCGTTCCCGAGGGCTTTGTTTGGTTGTCGTGTTTAAGCTGGATGTGTTTAAATGAGTTTATATGAGACCAGAGTCGCCACTAGCCAATTACTTCGAATCTACAGTCGGCTAGACCCCGTAGAAACGTTAGAGAAGGGGATCTGAAGATTCCTTCCTTTAAAATGACTCCTTTTGATCTGCGGCCAGAGATTCGAGGTAAGGGATCACGGTTACAGGGTGGGAAGAGGTTAAGCACCCCACACACTGCCAGTACCGAAGTACGGTCTCTACTTTACAGAATCGAACTAATACTTGAAAGTCTGTTTTAATCCTCGTACATTCTCATAGATGACATGATGCATGAATGCAGGTCTGAATAGTAAGAGTTTCTGATGGGCAGGTTCCAATAACAGGCAAGCCCAGAGCATACGCTCGAACTGACAGGTGCTTAATATAAGACGTATGCAGTGTGTTTGAATAATCAAGGTGCTTTATAGTGAAGCATGAATGCAAGTATGAATGGTAAGAGTTTCTAATGGGCAGGTTCCAATAACAGGCAAGCCCAGAGCATACGCTCAAACTAACAGGTGCTTAATATAAGACGTATGCAGTGTGTTTGAATAATCAAAATGCTTGCAGTGAAGCAGGGGGGTTGGAAGAAAAGTAAATGTTGCACTTATGCTAGATGCAAATGAGATGATGCTGGAAAAGAACAGCTTGATGGACGGAGGTGTCGCAAGGGTTGGCTTCGAGTGGCTGGATCAAGACTTGGATGACTTGGGAGGCTTGGGCCAGTGGTCAGGCTGGGCTGGACCAGGGCTAGGCTCTCCTCACTCGGGCTCTCCTTGGTGAAAAGATGGGTTAAGAGGGTGGAGAATGACTTAGACAAATGGGTCGCTGGACTGGATGGGTTGTTGTGTTGAAATGAGAAGGGGAGGGGGGCATTTATAGCAGCGGGCAGTGGCAGAACCCGTAAATATTTTTGGGCGCTGGCCGCCCGTACGGTCATTCCTCGATTTCCAGCGCGCGGTACGGTCGTTCCTCGGGGCTGCTATTTGCTCGGTGGGTCGACTCAGTGAGTTGACTCAGCTGGTCGACTCGGTGATTTGACTCGGCGGGTTGACTCGGTGTTTTGACTCGACGAGTTGACTCAGCGGGTTGACTCAGTGGGTTAGCTCAGCGGGTTGACTCAGTGGGTTGACTCAGTGAGTTTGACTTTTTAAAGATTTTTTTACTGGCTTTTCTTATGGGGGGTTTTTCAGGCTGATGTTTAAGGGTGGGTTGACTGGGTTCAGGCTTTGTGGACCCTCGCCGATTTTCCCGCGCTCCCACACGACGTCGTTCTCCCTTTCCTTTCGGAAGAAGAAGAAGAAGAAGAGCGTGAGTGCGAAATCGCCGTTTGTGCCACTGGCTTGCCTCGTTCTCGAGGGCTTCGTTTGGTTGTCGTATTAAGCTGGATGTGTTTAAGTGAATTTATATAAGACCAGAGTCGCCACTAGCCAGTTACTTCGAATCTACAGTCGGCTAGACCCCGTAGAAACGTTAGAGAAGGGAATCCGAAGATTCCTTCCTCTAAAATGACTCCTGTTGATCTGCTGCCAGAGATTCAAGGTAAGGGATCACGGTTACAGGGTGGGAAGAGGTTAAGCACCCCACACACTGCCCGTACCGAAGTACGGTCTCTACTTCACAGAATCGATCGGATACTTGAAAGTCTAGTTTAATCCTCGTATATTCTCATGGATGACATGATGCATGAATGCGGGTCTGAACAGTAAGAGTTTCTGATGGGCAGGTTCCAACAACGGGCAAGCCCAGAGCGTACGTTCGAACTGACAGGTGCTTTATGCGAGATGATGCATGCTGTGTGCTTGAATATTCAAAGTGCCTATAGTGATATGTACGTGAATGCAGGTCTGAACAGTAAGAGTTTCTGATGGGCAGGTTCCAACAACGGGCAAGCCCAGAGCATACGCTCGAACTGACAGGTGCTTAATATAAAGACATATGCATGTGTGTTTGAGTAATCAAGGTGCTTGTAGTGAAGCAGGGGGGTTGGAAGAAAAGTAAATGTTGCACTTATGCTAGATGCAAATGAGATGATGCTGGAATAGAGTGGCTGGATGGACGGAGGTGTCACAAGGGTTAGCTTCGAGTTGCTGGATCAAGACTTGGATGGCTTGGGAGGCTTGGACCAGTGGTCAGGCTGGGCTGGACCTGGGTTAGACTCTCCTCACTCGAGCTCTCCTTGGTGGAAAAATGGGCTAAAAGGGTGGAGAGATGGACTCAGAGCTCTCGGGCTGAAATGGACTCGAATGGCCTGTTGAAATGAGAAAGGGAGGGGGGTATTTATAGCAGCAGAGAGTGGCAGCTCTCGTAATTTTGTCCGGGCGGCCTGCCATGGGCCGCCCGTACGGCCGCTCCTCGGTTTCCAGCGAGTACGGCCGTTCCCTCGGGGCTGCTGTTGGACTCGCTGGTCGACTCAGTGAGTTGACTCAGCGGGTCGACTCGATGGTTTGACTCGACGGGTTGACTCAGTGTTTTGACTCGACGGGTTGACTCGACGGGTTGACTCAGCAGGTTGACTCAGCGGGTTGACTCAGTGAGTTTGACTTTTTTGGGATTTTTGACTGGCCTTTTTTATGGGGGGTTTTTCAGGGTGGTTTTTAGGACTGGGTTGACTGGGTTCAGGCTTGAACTGGGCTATGGAATGGGGCTTACAAGGGTGAGTTTGGCTGAGTTTGGACTTGGGATTTGGGGGTATGGTCCTCCGTTCAACCAGCTATCTCTACCAACAGTGTAGCCGAAGGTGGGGTGTCTACAGATGCCCCTCTTTGGCATAGGTTGCATGCAACCGAATGCCAAAGCGAGTGGACACCCCACTTCTGACCCGGTCATTCATAGATCATGGTCTGAAATCTTTGCTTGCTTTTGCATCTGTGCCAGTTGATCGTTTGGAGATCGCTCACTCGCACATACCGCGAGAGTTTGGAGAAAACGTTGCGATTGTCCCTGCAGTTTGCTGCAACCTGGGTACCCAGTCGCAACCCTTCCATTCCCGACCGGTACTAACATCGGAAAGGTACAGCAGAGCCTCTGCGTCGACAGTCTTACGAGGTTACTGACCCTGTGATTGATTGTATGTTTGATGTTTTCCCAGATCACTCCAGGAGTACTTGTTTCGCTTGACTGTCAAAGTGGTTAGACGCCCTGCGTCAGATAGTCTTACGGGATTCTACTACGCCAACTTGGACTCAGTCAAGGTACTTCAGGCATCCACGCCTAGGTATGTGCTGGTGGACTCTTTCCACCCGATCTGCTGGTTTCGATGCTTAGTTTGCAATTCATTCTTTCCTTGATTGTGGTCTGGAATCTTTGTTGTCCTTTGTATCTGAGTCAGTTGATTGTCTGGAAATGGATAACTCGCACATACCGCGAGAGTTTGGAGAAAACGTTGCGATTGTCCCTGCAGTTTGCTGCAACCTGGGTACCCAATCGCAACCCTTCCATTCCTGATCGGTACTAACACCGGAAAGGTACAGCAGAGCCTCTGCGTCCGTAGTCTTACGAGGATGCTGACCCTGAGACTGATTGTGTGATGTTTGATGTTTTCCCAGATCACTCCAGGAGTACTTGTTTCGCTTGACTGTCAAAGTGGTTAGACGTCCTGCGTCAGATAGTCTTACGGGATTCTACTACGCCGACTTGGACTCAGTCAAGGTACTTCAGGCATCCACGCCTAGGTATGTGCGGGTGAACTCTTTCCACCCAATCTGCTGATTTTGATACTTGGGTTACAATTCATCGTTTCCACCTGTTCAAATGGTTTCTGTGACCGAACCTTTTGGCTTTCATCTTTTTTGTATCTTGGCATGTGGTACGACCGCACTGACACTGGAGTTCAGTTCGACCGTACTTTGAGTGCATTGGATCCGATGGTCTCCGGGGAAACCGCGAGACATCGGATCTTATTTGATTTTTGCGTCGGCTCCTACCCAGAGATATGGAAGATCTCCTGGTGTTTTGGAGGCAGAACGCTCTACTGGAAAATATTTTTGAATTTTTGAAAAGGCACCCACTCTGGGGAGTGATACTCCGTGGGGTTTTTATTTGTAAATAGAAATATTTTTTTGTCTTTTTGAAATGGGAATCTGGTTTGCATGTGCCTCCACTAGGGATGCCTGTGGGGTCTTTAGCTAACCGACTTTTATTTTGAAAGCAGGTAAACATGATGATTGATGCGATGGATGCTGATGCATGGAGATGCATGATGAATGCATGGCTTGGTTCATTCTCTTTTCATTTGATGATTTTGCTTTTACTGGAGATGCAGAGAATTTTGAGCTTATTGCTTGCAGGGTTGTACTCCCTTGGGGATTTTTCTTTTTGATACGGAGGTTTGGACAGCGGGTTGGTCAAGATCCCGACCCGTGGTCGATCAGGTCCATCGTCCCAAGATGCTGTTTCTTTGCTAATGAGAATGTACGAGGATATCATTCGACTTCAAGATATTCTTCTGGGCATACATGTGATTGAGATGGTGTTTGGTCGCCCGTTTTGGTCAAGATTCCAATTTGCGGGCGATTGGATCCGTCATCCCATACTGTGAAGTGAGCGGAGTTCAAGACTCCTAAATTGTAGTGCTGGGGATGCTAATTTTTGTGATTTTTTGTAAATATGTGGATCCGAATCTTTACCTGAGCAGGGTAGAGATTGGTTTATTGAAAACACAGTAAATATTTTTGTATTTTTGAGGATATTTTCTTTGAAAGCAAGAGAAATATTTTTGTGATTTTTGACAATATTTTGATTGAAAGCAAGAGAAATATTTTTGTGGTTTTTGAAAATATTTTGATTTGAAAGCGATGGAAATATTTTTTGTGATTTTTGACAATATTCTGATTGAAAGCAAGGGAAATATTTTTGTGATTTTTGCAGATATTTGATTTAAAAGCGATGGAAATATTTTTTGTGATTTTTGACAATATTCTGATTGAAAGCAAGGGAAATATTTTTGTGATTTTTGCAGATATTTGATTTAAAAGCGATGGAAATATTTTTTGTGATTTTTGACAATATTCTGATTGAAAGCAAGGGAAATATTTTTGTGATTTTTGAAGAGGTGATTTTGCAATGTTTTTGTATTTTGTGATTTTTCTGAAATGCAGTGAAAAGATGTGGAATTTTCATCCACTTCCAGCTTCTACTGCTGGTAAGGCACCCGATCCATTTTACGTCAGCGAGCAAGACGAGTCTCACACAGTTAAGTGCCGTAGTTTTACATCTTCGGATGAGGAGAGTTTGAGGGTTTTCAGTCAACACACCCACAAAGTTGCCTGTTCCTCATGTGCAATGCACATAGACCACGTATCGTCCGACGGACTCCTTCGGCCACAAAATGAGCCACATCCTCACATCTCCCTTAGTCAATCCAGTTTGGGGTCTTACGTTGCTCACAATTCCGTGAGGGTGAGCTCCACCTCCCAACAGCCTTAATCCCCTTCATGAGTTCTAGGAACAGGGAACATCCGTCAGCTTCAACAGCGACTTCCAAATCAAGGTTGTCTATCACGGTGCGTTCAACACGAACAGGATTGCGGAGTTCTGCCCGCCACAGCCTTTACCTGTTTAAAAGATTCCAGACACCCGTACGATCAAGTGTCAGCCATGCCTGGAACAGGTTAGGAAAGAAAGCCCCCGAGAAGTTAATCCCAGTGTAGTTTTAGGTCTTCGGACCACTGGGGATAAATTGGTGAGTTGAAACTTGTGGTGAAAACTTTTTTGTTTTATATTGTATACATTTTTTTGCTTTGAAAAGGTTCCAGATTTCAACTCGGGTGATCAAGATTGATACTGGTTTTTGTGGAAAGTTTTACAATATTTTTGGTATTTTTGAAATGATCCGGGTTATCGAGCCATGATCCCAACGGTCGAGGCCGATGTCGGTTTTTAGTTGAAAGCGAGAAAGGTCCCCCGAGAAATTAATCCCAGTGTAGTTTAAGGTCTTCGGACTGTGAAACTGTACAAAAGAGGGGCAAACATGTTTTTTTTGTTTTTGGAAAAATGTCCGGTGTCAGCGGATGGACAATCCAGACTGATGCTGGTTTTTATTGAAAATCTCTCGGGATGTCGATCCCGACGTAGTTTAAGGTCTTCGGACCATGAAACTGTACAAAAGAGGGGCAAACATGTTTTTTTGTTTTTGGAAAAGTGTCCGGTGTCAGCGGATGGACAATCCAGACTGATGCCGATTTTTATTGAAAATCTCTCGGGATGTCAATCCCGACGTAGTTTAAGGTCTTCGGACCAAAAACTTTAAAAGAGGCAGATATATTTTTTTTGTTTTTCTGAAAATGTCCGAGATCGTTAGGTCTTGATTTGATCCAAACCGATGTCGGCTTTTATTGAAAATCCCTCGGGATTTTGATCCCGACGTAGTTTAAGGTCTTCGGACCACTGAATTTTAGAAGAGGGGCTGGTAGTGTGTATATATATATATATATATATATATATATATATATATATATATATATTTGTTTTTTTGGGAAATGTCCGGTATCAGCGGATCTTGATTCGACAATCCAGACTGCTACCGGTTTTTATTAAAAAGTCCCTCGGGATCTTGATCCCGACGTAGTTTAAGGTCTTCGGACCCAAAACTATGTACAAATAAGTGTTGGAAATGCATAAATATATTTTTTGTGGTTTTCGGAAGCACCCGGTGTCGTCGGATCTTGATTCGAGCAATCAAGACCAATACCGGCTTTTATTGAAAATCTCTCGGGATGTGAATCCCGACGTAGTTTAAGGTCTTCGGACCCAATTTGTACATAAGAGCAACAATCCAGGTTGGAGACTGCGGGAATTCTCTTTGGAACGGTTCGGATCATCAGGTCATACCTTTGGATGGTTGAGATCATTGTTTGACCAAGTCAAATTTTCCTTTCTTTTTCTTGGAAATTCCATGAAACTTTTCCACATCATCAACCCAATTTCTCACCCATTTCTCATGAGATGAGATTTTGGTGAGATTTCTTCCTTTTTCTCACCCTTCTCTTCCATCACTTCATTCTTACATGAAGGTACAAGATTCACTTGCAACCACCCTTCCCAAGGAGGAGTTCTTCCCAAGGAGAGGAGGTGAGAAGTCACCTCACTTAGGTGGAGGCTAGGACGGCCTCCCATGGGCCGCCCGACCGGTCTGTGCCTCCTGGTCTCTTCAGGGGGCTGGGTAAAAGGGTTCCCTCCCCTTTTCTATATAACATGGGGTACCCTCCCCCCCTCAAACGTGCAATCTCTCTCTTCTTTCTCTCATACTCTTTCTTTCTTCAAGTTTTCTCTCTCTTTCTTTGGTGGTCCTTTGCTCTTTTCAAGTGGTGGGCCTTAGAGAAGTCTTGGGACAGCAAGGTGGTCCTTCTTTGGTGGGTGGTAAAGGTATGGACCACTTCCTTTCTCTTTCTTGTCCTTTTCCATCTTCATTGTCTCTTCTCATGGTCCTTTTTCTTTTTCATGTAGCTATTCAAAGGGGTGTGAAGGTGGGCCCAAGCATTCTTGATCTTTTCTTAGATCTCAAGTCTTTCAAAGGTGGTGCTTGGAGAAAGATATTGCAAGCTCTCTACTTTTTTCATCCATTTTTTTTTCACACTCCCTTCATGTGCATGTAAAGAGTGATTTTGCCATGTCATCAAGTGTGCATGGCAAAATACTCTATCTTTTTCATGGGAGTTGGGCCTCTTTTCATGTGTATCAAATGGGCTCAAAGTGAAGTCATGGCCCTTGGTGTATTTGATGGGCCCAATGCTTCATTTTGGGCTCCCTCTTACTTTCTTTCTTTCGTCATTTCCCTTGGAACTCTCCTTTCTTTTCCATCTTCTTTTCAAGATTTGGGCCCATGGGCATGGTAGGGCCCATCTCAAGTTTTGGGCTCATGGGGCTTACTTTGGGTGACCCCATCTTTCTTCACATGTGTATGGACCAAGGTGGCTAGCCCATTCTTCATTTTGGATCTCAAGTGGGCTAGTTCTCCTAGTTGGGCCTACATGGACAAGTGGCTCAAGTCTTCCACTATCTCTTGATTATGATGTACATCCTTGTACAAGGTGTAGTGGGCTCCTTGGAGTTTTTCATGTGGATGGGCTTTTGGGCCTTCTTTGGAATTTGGACACTTTTTTGGACCATGTGTGCCCCACTACACTTTGTCCATGTGGATTTTTTCTTTTCATGCTTTTTCTTTGATGGATGGAGGACTTGAGCTACTTGACCATCTACAAGTCCCATGAGTGAGTTGTTCCCACAATCTCACTAGGTTCAAATGGTTTTCCTTGTGGTAGGAATGTGGTTCTCAAGAGCTTCATTAGATGTTATCACTCTCAAATGGATGATCCTCAAGTGAGCTATCCATACAACCATAGCTCCTTGATCCTTCCTTGGGGACTTGGTGGGTCATCCACCATCATTCTCAAGTATGAGTGATTTTTCTTTCCATTTGTGGGAAAGAATGATACCCATAAGTTACCCATTTTTTATCCCATGCCTTGGGACATTTTGGATTTTGATCTTCAAGTGGGCTATGTGTACCATTCTTATCCATTTTCATGATGGTTGGGTGACTCATCAAGCCATGCTCTTTTGTGCTCAAATGGTCTCCCTTTTTGGTGAACAAGTTGGTGCACATAAGTTGCCCAGACTTGCCTTTTCATGGGCATTTTCAACTTTGATTCTTCATGTGGGCTATGTGCATCAACTTTCTACCCTTAGCTTCTTTGATTCATATGTTTGTGGGTAGACCTCCTTGTTGTATTCTCATGGTCAAAACTTTCATCAAGATGAGGCACATAAGGTTGCCCATGGTTAACCCATGAATGGGTTCTCATATTCTCCAAAGTGGGCTATGTGCTCTCTCCAATCCATTGAGATGAGGCATTTGGGTTGCTCTTGGGGGCCCGTTTCCTATCTATCCCTCACTTGTCTATGCATATGTGTAAAAAGATGGAGACATCCTAAGTGAGAATCATGACCTTGGCATAAAAGTGAGTCCATCCTTGGCCACATGTGGACTTTGAAGAGGAACTTCTCATGTGAAGTAGGACTCTCATCCTTAGTTGATCTCATGGCACTTGAGTGCATTTGTTGTCCAAAATGTGTCCTTGGATGATGGACTTTTCTTGCCTAAAGCATGCCATGCCATCTTCTTTAAGGTGGGTCTTACTTTTTCCAATGGGCCCAACACATATCCTAAGTGACACATGGAGTTGGACTTTAGATTTTGCATTGGAATGTGAGTCCAATCCCATGGGTTTCTTAGATGATAATTTGGATTTTAACGGGTAAAGGATAGGGACTTACCTTGCCAGGCTTGTAGGATTCCATGGCGGATGGTACCAGGGGCCATCAAGTGGTTGACGAGGATGATCCTGCTTTCATTGTCCGCCGAGGGGACCACATGTGTTCCCTAGCTATGGAGCATCAACCTCTTCCTGCTATCAAGGGTCGAGGTACCAGGGATCGCTGGGACAATTGGATGAAAGAGCCACAGCCCTTGCTTGAGCGAGTACTAGATGGATACTCCTTTTGCTGGCCTCCTCACCCTTCGCTTCCATAATAACGACGCCAACCGCATGATGCTTGCGGCCCTTTGTGAGAGGTGGCGGGATGAGACCCACACCTTTCAGCTCCCTTGTGGGGAGTGGGGAATAACCCCCTTGGATATTTACATGCAGATAGGTTTCCCGTTTCATGGGGCAATTGTCCCTCAAGTTAGCTCTCTAGCTCCCCTCTCTTCCGCCGATTGGTTGCGGCTTGTTGGTGACGTCCCTCCTGAGGGTGAATTCCAAGGCCATCAAGTGAAGATGCGATGGTTTTACAACAATTTTGCTTCCATCGTCCCTACCACCGAGCGAGAGGCCCTCCACAAGGCGCGGGCCATGATCACTTATGCTTTTGGATCCTTTCTTTTTTGCCATGTGAATGAGAGAGTTGATCCTAAATTTCTTCGTTTAGTCGAGGACCTTCATCATCCCTATAACTGGAATGGGGCCATCCTGACCCGTCTCTTTCAAGGTTTGGACAAGACCTGTCGGCATAGCCGGTCCTTCACAGGTTTCTGGCCTATTGTTGAGGTACCTCTTCTTTCATCCTCCTTGGAGCCATTTGCCTCCTTTCTCTCTCTGATCATTAAATGTACTTTCATCCAGACCTACTTTTATGACCATTTTTCGCATCTTGCGCCGAGGATGCGAGATGACATTGAACCCTCTCAGTATCGCCATATGTACTGGCATCAACAGAATCGTCAGCGGAACTCCCGAGTTCCCGGGGACAATTGGCGTGCTGATATAGACGGGCTGACGGTTGAGGACGTAAGTATCTTGCTTGTCTTTGTACTTGTGCTGTACTTGTAACTGATCGTGGTAACCTCTTCTGCTGCAGTTTGCCCGGATGCCGTACGCTAGTTTCCCTCTCTACTACACACCCCAGCGCGTGGAGGCATACGATGCTTCATGTCTCCGTATTATGCTTTCTGACGCTGAGTCCTTCCAATGGTACCTGGGAGAGAGATTGCTTCGGCAAGTCACTGGGGTGGCTCGGGTCCCCTGTTCTGCACCTCCTCCAGCTGCTCGGATGCCAGCTGATGAGAGAGTTGAGGCTCTGGTGGGCCAGCCTGGCTTTCGTTTCACGATCCCGGATCGTGATTATGACGAGTGGTATCTGCTATTTGGCCAGGGGCCTTTGCTTCCTTCGCTTTATGTTCCAGGTGGCCGTCGCAGGTATGCTGGAGGTTCAGTGACTGCTCCTTTGATGGATCTTTATCGTCGGGAGCGGGACGCGAGGAGGGGCGATGATGATTATGTTGGTGACTTGTAGCTGGCTCTGCTTTATATGGCCCTGTACTTTTGTTTTTGTCCCCTTTTGTATTAAGCTCTTTTGGATGAATATACAGGCTTTAATTTCTCCCAAATTCCTAGGTGATGTCTGGATGCTTTGACTCTTGACTCATTCCTTCATGATTTGTGATTCCTTAACTGCATGGACAATGACTTGAACGGTTTAGATTGCTTGTTTAGGCCCTGCGGGGCCCACTTGATGATTGGATCTTGGATTCTAGCCCTTCTTTTGATGATTGGACTTTTGATCTTGCCACTCCATGACTTGTGTAAGCTTTCCAATGGTTTGGATCTTGATGATTTGGCCCTTGAATGGTTCAGATTGATGGATTTGGCCCTGCGGGCCCACCTGAGACTTTAGCTTTACTTTGGGGCACCTCTTTTGATGATTTGTGAGGCTAGGAATGCTTCTCATGGTGTGGATGATGGTTTGAACGCCTCAGATCGCTTGATTTGGCTTTGTGGGCCCACTTGATGATTGGATCTTGGATTCTGGCCCTTCTTTTGATGATCAGCCCTTTGATCTTGTTGTTTCATGGCTCATGTAGGTTCTTCAATGGTTTGGATCATGATGATCTAGTCTTTGAATGGCTTGGATTGCTTGTGGACCTCACTTGATCACCTTTCCTTCTCTTTGACTTGATCAGCCTTGTTCTGGCCGCATTGCTTCATGATTGGACCGGTGGGGCACCTTTTGTATGATCTTGATCAACTTCAGTTGAAATCTGGAGTGGACCGGAGCTTTGGGCGGCCCATGGAGCGCCATCTGCTGACGTGGACTGTCAGCCTCACCTACCAAGAACCCTGGAGCCAATCCCGCGGAGAGAGGGGAACCGCGTCCGTACGGGCGGCCTAGGGCAGGCCGCCCAGAGCTCGTCTCTTGAGCGGCTTGGGCTGGCTCGTGCTCGGACATTCTCTGGTCCCTGTTGCTGCTGTCCCCACCTGCTGTGTACGCTCAGGTTTGATTCCAACAATGAATCTTCTCTTTGTCTCCTCTTTCATCATCATCTTGTCCTCATCTTGCCTTGTGCTTTCTTGGGCCATGGATGGTGGGGATTTATGGGCTGTGGGGGCTGTCCAAGGTGGGTCCCACACTTCAGATCTTCAACTGAGCTTTGATAATGGGGAGATACCTTTAATGGATGGGGTAGATGGGGCATTAAGAGGGGGCATTGATGAAGACTTAAGCTTGGTGGTTGGTGGAGCTTTGAATGGGTCCATTAATGGTGGGATGGCTGGATTTTCAGATTTGAATGGGACCTTCATCATGGGAGGAATGGATGGTATAGATGGGATGATGGGATGGGACATAGGTGAGGCTATGCATCCCTTGAGTGTGGGCCCCATGGATGATGTGATGGATGGTGATGATGGGACTATGAGGGACATAGATGGGCTGATCTCATGTCTGGATGGTATGGATGGCTCAGATGGTACCTTTGACGGTTTGGATGCTCTGGATGAGGGCCGAGATGTGCGGCACACTTGTTTGGGTGGACTTGATGTGATCATTGATGATGTCCCCTTGATGGTGGATGGTGTGGATGCCTCGATGATCCCTTTGATCGGCCAGGATGGTGATTGGATTCATGATTTCCTATTGGAGGGGGCCGCGGGTCCAGATCTGACCGTTGATTCTTCGGTCGGGGCTGCCCAGACCCTTCTGGATGGTTCAGATGCATTCTTTGACGGTCAGATTAGCCAGGGTGCCACAATGTGCGGTGTGATCTTCACTGATAGTCCTTTTGATGGAGAGCATTGTCCTTCCCCTGGTCATCGGTCCTTTGCGCACTCTGTTCATGAGGTGGGCGAGTCTTCTCATGCGGCTGAGATTATGACAGTTTCAGATGGCGATGCGACTATATCAGACATAGCCGCCACTGAGGGCCGATCAGGGGTTGTCGAGTCGGCAGAGGTTCCAGCTTTTCCTTCTCCTTCGCCTGTTGACCTTCCGATCCTCGATGAGTTGTCCTCGATTTCTGGGCCTTTTGTGCTGGAGGGGATACCGGTGAGGACTTGTCAGCTGCTTCCTCGTTCTTCTTGCTCGCCACGACTGCTTGCTTGGCTTGACAGCTTGTCAGTTTATGAGATTCGAGATTTGGAGTCCTATGGCTTTGGCAGTCTGATTCATATGGCTAGAGTTGACATTGACTGGAGGATGCTCGGAGCTGCCTTGATTGACTGGGTCCCTTCGTTGAACTTGTTTGTGTTCAACGATATGGAGATGGGGCCTTCTTTGGAGGAGCTTGCACGCTTGACAGGCTTACCCTTGGATTATACTCAGTACTTCTCGCCGAAGACATCGCCGAAGACTGCTACACCGCAGAACTGGTTTGGGATCCCTTATCTTGTTCGGCCTGCAGCTAGTGGCCAGGATGCTGTAGTGTTCTCTTTGGACCTGCTGTATGATCTTTTTTCGGGTCCTCAGAGTACGGCCGGTTCTACCTTTGCTCGTAACGCACTGATGTTTTGCTTGATTGCTGAAGTGCTGTTCTCGGGATGGTGCAAGTCCCAGACTCCTTTGCTTTTTGAGGTGATGAGCCGAGCTGTCCGTCGACAGGGGATCATTTCTCTCATCTTGGCCGAGCTATTCGATGGGTTGACCGACTGCGCCCTGGGTCGCACTCGTGTTCTTCGCGGCTGTGTGCCTTCCTATAGGTATCCTTTCTACACCTTTTTTTTCCTTCTTGCTTTGTTGGGGATTGCTTCGCTTTAGCTGAACTTCTTTTCCTTTTTGTGATCAGGTCTGGCTATGGGAGCGTCTTTCTCTGACCGTTCCTGTACCTCTTCCTGGCATTCCTAGCTCTGACATTATGCGTTATATCATCGAGTTCCTTCCTCATACGGCTAGGATGAGCGAGCCCTTGTATCGCAGGATGTTCGCTGATCTGCGTGACTGGAACGTTCGTTGGGAGTCATCTTGGCTTTCACTTCCTCCAGTGCTTTGCAATGCACACCGCCATCCTCTGATGTTGGTAGGCTTTCGATCCTACTTTTCTTATCATCCCATCCGATTCCTGCGGCAGTTTGGATACGAGCAGGATGTTCCTCTTTTCGCTTTCACGGGTATCGGGCGTCGAGTGCTTCCATCTAGGTCCTCTGACTTCAGGACCCGGATTGATTGTTCCTGGGCGAGTTATTTGACAGCTGATTCGTTGGGATTTGAGCTGCGGACTTTTCCGATGGCGACCGCCCCGTATCAGTACTGGGTTGCTGAGCAGTCTTTGTATCGACGTATCCCTTGTTGGCACCAGACTGCTGATGAGGATGAGCAGGATATTCTTGGAGATGCTGGCTCTTCATCTGGTTCATATGAACCTTTTGAGGAGCGCCCATTTATCGATCCTGGCTTCCTTTTGGCCACTCATGGTCATCTGCTGTCTGAGATCTCTGCACTTCGGTATCATTGTGAGATGATGTCGAGGAGATTGGCTGCCGATCGGAGGTTGTCTGATGAGGAGACAGCGATCCGTACCCTTGAGCGCGATGAGGTGCATTACCTGCGTATGGAGGTGAGCAGGTTGAGAGCGAGACTATCTTTTTATGAGTCAGAGGACTCACCTGATGTGGCCGAGGAGGAGGGTAGAGATTGATTGTGTTGGCCACCTGCACATTCTTTTTTTTGCATATATGATTGATGATGATGAAATTTTTTTGTATTTTTTGAAAAAGATGGTATGATATGTGTAAAAGAAATATGATGCATCTAATTAAAAAAGAGAAAACTGTTTGAAAATCTACTGTGCCATGAGTTGTCTTGTGAGTGTTTCTGGACTTTGTGTCGGGATATAGGAATCAGAACTGGGGCTCGGCCAATGCTTTGACCGATGTCTCGAGATTTGACTTGCTTGATCCTTTGGTTCCCTGGAGATGTAGGCAATGGAAACTCTTGCTTCTTGAGATTGTCAGAGTTTGTAGAGCTTTTCGCTCCTGACTGCACTTCTTCTTGTTCTTGAACTGTAACTTCTTGAACTGATCTGTATCGTCTGCTTTCTTGGTACCTGCACTTTTATTTTTTCTTTTTTTTTTTCATTTTGAGCCATTTTTGCCTGCAGTGCTCTTTCGAGTTTTCACCACAGCCGGCTTTTTCCCGTCATTTTTGCCCGTGGCGCCCTTTCGAGTTTTCACCACGTCCCGGGTGTTTGATCTTGCCTGCCCCTTGGCAGCTATACTGTTTTTACCCTCAGTGCCCTTTCGGGTTTTCACCAAGTCCGCTGTATGCCTACTGTTTTTACTCGGAGCGCCCTTTCGGGTTTTCACTCCGCCCTCTTTGTTTAGGCACACATTTTCTTTTTCTTTTTTTTGTTTTTATTTTCTTTCTGGATCTCTGGATAACTGCGGCGGCTAGAGGTCGGGAATCCATCGTTGCCGGCCGATGGCAGTCTTTCAGCCCTTATCCTGAGTTACGATAATAGAGCTGTCGGTCTTTGCTAAAGACCCCTCTGAGATGAATGGATGGATGACTGTGTTTCTTGGGTTGATTTTTTTTTTTTTTTTTTTTTCTTGAGTGCCTTGCTTTGGCTTCCCTTTTTCTTTCTCTTTTTTTCTCTCTTTTTTTTTGTATTCTTTTTCTCTTCTTCTTTTTTTTTCTTTTCCTTTTGCATCCCCCCCCTTTTTTTTGTATTTTTCTCTTTTGGAATCTCCTTATTTGAAACACTTGTTGGTGGACGGGAATGATTTCTCAGAGATCTTAGCTTTGACCTCTTGACTTCAGCTCTATTAAAGTAACTCTAGATAAGGTCAGAATGGCTTACCCGTGAAAGATCTTCACGTTGTCGGCGTTGGTTGGCTCAGGAAGATCCACCCCTCTCATGCTGGTGAGTCTGAGGGCGCCTCCGGGAAGTACTTCTCTGATGATCAGCGGCCCGTCCCACGAGGGTTTGAACTTTCCTCTGGGATCTGGAAGGTGTGACGGTAGAATCTTCTTCATGACCATGTCGCCTACCTTGAAGCTCCTTTTTCGGACTCTCTTGTTGTAAGCCCGAGCGATCCTTTTCTGATAACACTGTGAATGATTTAGCGCACGCATACGCTTCTCATCTGCTAGCTGCAACTGATCGAATCTGGCCTGTTGCCATTCTCCTTCTTCAATTCCGCTTTCTAATAACACCCGTAGTGATGGTATTTCCACTTCGACTGGTAGAACTGCCTCCATTCCATAGGTAAGCTCGAAAGGAGTAACGCCCGTAGCAGACCGTACAGACGTTCGATAGGCCCAAAGTGCATATGGGAGCATATCTGACCAATCTCGATAGGTCACGACCATCTTCTCGAGTATCCTGACGATTGTCTTGTTTGCGGCTTCTACCCCACCATTCATCTGGGGACGGTAGGGGCTTGATCGATGACGTTGGATCTTGAATTTGCTGAGGAAGTCATCCATCTTCTTGTTGACGAACGGGGTCCCATTATCTGTGATGATAGCATTAGGGATTCCATACCGGCATATGATGTTGTTCTTCATGAATTTGATCACTTGAGATGCTGCAATCGTGGTGTAGGAGGCTGCCTCTACCCACTTGGTGAAGTAGTCGACTGCCACAAGTATGTACTCATGACCATTTGATGCTTTGGGACTGATTTTGCCGATGATGTCGAGTCCCCACATGGAGAAGGGCCAGGGGGTGGTCAGGGTGTATAACTCTGATGATGGGGCATGGATTTGATTTGCATGCTCCTGACACTTGAAACATTTTCTGACGTGCTGGCAGCAGTCTGTCTCCATGGTGAGCCAATAGTAGCCGAGTCGTAGAATCTTCTTTGCCATCATGTGCCCATTCATGTGTGGGCCACAGATTCCTTCGTGTATTTCTTTCATGATCTTTGCAGCTTCTGTTTCATCGACGCATCGAAGGAGGATGTGATTATAGGATCGCTTGTAAAGAACTTCGCCACTGATGGTGAACTGGCCGGCCAAACGCTGAATGGTTCGGTGATCTGTTGCTGTTGCTGACTCTGGATACTCCTGGGTTTCGAGGTATTGCTTGATGTCGGCATACCAGGGTTTGTCAGGGACAGCTTCGGCTTCTTCTATTTGCAGGCAAAAAGCAGGCTCTTCTTGAATTTCGACTGTGAGCTCCCATTCTGAAGCTCCTTTTGGGATCTCGAGCATTGATGCGAGTGTGGCGAGAGCATCTGCAAACTGGTTCTTGGCTCTGGGCATGTATGAGAAGGTGATTTCCTTGAATTCTTCGATCAGATTGTCAAGATACACATGATATGGTATCAGCTTCTCGTCCTTGGTTTTCCATTCGCCATTGGTCTGATTGATGATAAGCTGTGAGTCTCCAGACACTCGTAGCTTCTTGACGCCCAAGATTATGGCTTCCCTTAAGCCAGCGATGCATGCTTCATACTCTGCCATGTTGTTGGTGCACTCGAATGCGATGCGCCTCGAGATAGGAATAGGGACATCATCTGGAGAGTAGAGGATTGCTCTAATACCACTCCCTTTAGAATTTGCTGCGCCGTCGAAGAATAACGTCCATTCATCTTTTTTCTTCTTTTTATCCTCTTCAATGAGCAAGAGATCTTCATCAGGAAAGAACGTCTTGAGCGGCTGATAGTCCAGGAGAGAGTGAGCCGCAAGATGATCGGCGAGGGCCTGTCCCTTGATTGCCTTTTGAGTGACATAGGTGATGTCAAATTCAGACAAGAGTAGCTGCCATTTAGCTATCCTTCCAGTGAGTGCCGGCTTCTCGAACAAGTACTTGAGCGGATCCATGTGAGCGAGGAGGAGAATAGGGAATGCAATCATGTATTGACGGAGTCGCTGAGTTGCCCAGACTAGGGCGAGGCAAGTCTTCTCGATCGGGGAATACCTAGTCTCGTAGTCGGTGAACTTTCGACTCAAATAGTATATTGCTTGTTCCTTCTTCCCGGTCTCATCGTGCTGACCGAGGACACAGCCTATGGCTTCTGCTGCTACCGAGATGTATAACAATAGTGGTCGTCCAGGAGTGGGCGGCACTAGGACTGGAGGATTCATGAGATACTTCTTGATGTGGTCGAAGGCGACTTGGCAATCATCATTCCATTCTTTTGGGACGTTCTTCCGAAGGAGCTTGAATATGGGCTCACAGATAGGTGTGAGCTGTGCGATGAAGTGACTGATGTATTGAATTCTGCCGAGGAAGCCACGAATTTCTTTCTCTGTTCTAGGAGGGGGCATCTCGATGATTGCTCTGGTTTTGGTCTCGTCGACCCTGATGCCATCCTCGCTCACCATAAAGCCGAGGAGCTTACCTCCCATTGCACCGAAGACACATTTCTGAGGGTTGAGGCGGAGCTTGTACTTTTCTAATCTGTTGAATAACTTCTTCAGATCTTCAAAGTGTCCTTCAATTGTGCGAGATTTAACGATCATGTCGTCCACATATACTTCAAGTTCTTTGTTCATCATGTCGTGGAATAGTGCTGTCATTGCTCGCTGATATGTTGCTCCTGCGTTCTTCAGACCGAACGGCATTACCCTGTAACAGAAGGTTCCCCAGGGAGTGATGAACGATGTTTTCTCGCGATCTTCGACGGCCATCTTGATCTGATTGTAACCTGAGAACCCGTCCATGAATGAGAAGACCTTGTATCCAGCAGTGTTGTCGACCAGAGTGTCGATATGTGGCAAAGGGAAGTCATCTTTAGGACTGGCTTTGTTGAGATCTCGGAAGTCGATGCACATTCGAACCTTGCCGTCCTTCTTTGGTACTGGCACGATGTTGGCGAGCCATTCAGGGTAGTTGGAGACTACCAAGAATCATGCGTTGTACTGCTTGATGACTTCATCTCGGACTTTCAGAGCCCATTCTGGCTTCATTCTTCGGAGTTTCTGCTTCACTGGCTTCATATCTGCCTTGGTTGGCAGATGGTGTACAACGAGCTCTTCATCGAGCCCCGGCATGTCTTCATATGAGAACGCGAAGTTGGACAATCTTGGAGCTAGGAACTCTATCATTTTCTGTTTCATCTCAGGTGGCAACGATTTTCCAATGCGTACTTCCCTAGGGATCTCAGGCGTCCCCAAGTTTACTATCTCGAAATCATCGGCTACAACATTGGCTTTAGATTCGAACTTTTTGAGGAGATCCTCTAGTTCGGGAGCCGGATCATCATCTTCCTCATCCCGAGCTTCGTCCAGACCCATGAGCTCGAAGTCTAATTCGATGTCGAAATCATATGATTCGACTTCAAACTCATGCGATTCTTTAGACGAACTTGGCACACTATTGAATGCAGGGAAAGAAATATTTTTTGGTTTTTGAGATTTTTCTGAAATTGAAATGATAGATGTTTTTGGTTTTTGAAAGTTTTTTATTTTTTTGGATTTTCGAAATTCACGGGACTTTGAACAAGCGGGCATTGCAGACCATGATTGAGCCCAACTTGTTCTAAAGTTCCGGTCGCTGCTTAAACAGGCGTTTTTTTTGGAAGCCAGAGCCCTCGATGGCTCTTTGGCTGATTCAAAAGTTAGGGGAACAGATGACCATTCAGGACCCCACACTCCCTCCCATGGAGAGGTGGGGGTTGATGCTTTGGGCGAAGAATCATGGTCTGGCCCAATGACTATGACTTCTTGCTGGTCGGGTTCGGGATCTGAGTCGCACTCAGTCCCTCCCGGGTCACTTACCTCGCATTGCAGTTCGTCTGGTTCCACAGTGAGACACAAGTTTGGAACCTGAACATCAGACCAATCCAGGGCTGGCCACTTCCCTTTCTTGGTCCAATGGATGGGCTGCTTCTGTCCTTGGCTGATGATTGAAGAAGTTGACTTTGCAGAGATGGGCAAGTCGTGCCCCCTTGCTGATTAGTGCTGAGATGGGCAAGTTGTGCCCCTTGCTGATTGAAGTGGGCAGGTTGTGCCCCTGGTTGAGAGAAGTGGGCAAGTTATGCCCCTGGTTGGGAGCAGGTGTCAGAGTAACCTGGTCCTGAAGCTGCTATATTTGACTTCCTTCTTCGTCTTCATCCTTTTCTTCTTCTTCTGGAGGCTTAGATGGTTCGAGAATCTGATCCCATCGAATGGGGGGCCACGTGGCCCAAACTAGGCTCATCGGGAGGCCTTTGTGTAGTGCAGTCGGTTGATTCCCTCCTGGATCTTTGCAAGGTTCTCCCGGCTTGATGAACTGGATGGGTGAGCACCGAAATTTCTTCCTTCTCTTGTCCATGAAGGTTGCCCTGTATCTGAGTCCCCATTTGCGTTGGTTATATACCAGTGGTACCTTTCTGGACTTGAAGTGATTCTTCATTCGGTATTTGAGGCTCAGACGCTCTGCCGGTGAGAAGACACGGTCCACCCTTATCGGTTCTGGATTGGCGATAGAGTTCACAGTCTCAAATTCGAAACTGTGAAATGGGATGTCTTCTTCAGAGTGCTGGATATCGATGACCGGGATGTCTGGTTCAGTGGCATCAACATTGGAAGGAATGATGAGCTCCTTCTCTGCATGGATAGAGATCACTTGATTTCCACAGATGTACTTCACCCGTTGATGTAAGGTTGATGGCACAGCTCCAACCTTGTGCAGCCACGGTCGTCCGAGCAACATGTTGAAAGAGGCTGATATATCCAGGATTTGGAATGTGATGGTGGAGACTTCCGGGCCTATCTGTACCTCTATGTCGACTTCCCCTTCCACTGATCGGCGGGTGTTGTCGAATGCTCTGACACATATGGTGCTGGGTCGAAATGAAGAGGGACTGATTCCCAAACGTTCCGCAGTCTTGAGTGGGCAGACATTTAAGCTTGAGCCATTATCGATAAGGACTAGCGGAACACAGAGGTCTTTGTATCGTAAGGCTATGTTGAGGGATCGCCCATGATCGCGTCCTTCTGGTGGCAACTCATTATCGGTGAAGGTGATGGCGCGCGGAGCCAGTAGCTGTCCAATCATCAATGCAATCATCTCTGGTGCCGTATCGAAGGAGACATGAGCATCATTCAAGGTCTTGGCAAACATCTCTCGGTGTATGCGAGATGTGCAGAGTAGCTCCCATACTGAGATTTGAGCAGGGATTGACTTGAGCTGAGTTGCTACATCGTATGCGGCTTCATTTTTGCTGTCGAGGCCTGAGAGGACGCCTTTGGGATCTCCTCTGTTTTGATTATCTCTTCGGATGCAACGCCCGTTGGGATTCATGTTCCCCACTTCCACACATTCTGGATAGTGCCATGGAACCTCTTTGTAGTTTTCCTCCCTTTTACCTTCTAGGACCACCGGTTCTTGCAATGGTGCTGGTGTGGGTACCAGGTCTTCCTCGTATGGAGCTTTTGCCTTGAGAACTACATTGTTGCCTGTGCTGAAGGGGTAGTATCGAGGCTTGTCTTCATAGACCACATAAGGTCGCGGTCCTGGCTTGATTGTTCCTGGGATAGGAGGCTCCCATGGAATGAATACTGGTCCTCTTAATATGGCAGGAGGTTTCTCTGTTCGTCCCAGCTGCCGTAGTGTGATTGTCACGCCTCCGGGGTTTGCCCCTTGCAATACGACTGGCTCGACTGGAATAACTCCTTCCAATACAACGGGTTCTTGTTGTTGATGAGTATAATCCTTCCATTGTGGATTGGATTGTTCTTGAGTTACCCCTTGCAAGATGACAGGTTCGTATGTGGGCTCGATGTATGATTGTGCTCCTTCCAGGATGACTGGTTCCCAACATGAGGGGCCGTAAGATGCCCCTTGCACAACTGGCACATCATATGGAAATGCTCCTTCTAGTACTACTGGCTCGAGGACTGGAGGAGGAAAGGGACTTGCCCCTTGCATGATCGGAGGAGGACTTGTCGGCCCATAAGTGTAAGCATGAATGGACTGGATAGGGGAGAAGAAGCGATCGAGATGGTCTCCTTCTTCTATACTATTGACTGCAGGGCCACGAGACGAACTGGGGTCCGTCGGATGTTGAGGCAGAGGATTCTGAAGGATGTTGGTGGAAGCTGCTGGAGAAGTTCCAGGGACCGAGATGACGATCTTGCGGTCATCAATTAGGTCTTGTATAGCATTCTTCAAAGTATAGCATCGATCAGTGGCGTGGCCACGTCCTTGATGATAGGCGCAATACTCATTTTCTCGGTAGTTTGGTGGTAGAGGATGAGGAGGAGGCCTAGGTGCCATCAGAGTGAGTAACTGCTTTTGTACCAGTGTAGTCATGATTTGACTAAGTGGTTGACTGAGTGGAGTGAACTTCCTGAACTCCCTGTAATTCTGCCTGTTCTGGTATGAGTATTGGCCGTTTCCTCTGAACTGCTGTTGTTGTCGAGGTGGTTGTGGCTGAGGATTTGGTTGTGGCTGATACCGCTGAGGCTGATGCTGAACTTGATTCTGCTGATACTGTTGACGTCCCTGTGGGGGAGCACGTTGATTTCCTTGAGCAGTGGTGTTGATGTTGTTTACCTCTGTTGGGCGGGGAGGAGAACCATTGCGGTTTCCATTCCCGTGCCCGATAGGTCTTCCTTCCACTCTGTTCCTCTTGACTGGAGTGGCTTGATGAGGCCATGGGGAAATCGTCCCGGCACGGATTCCTGCTTCGACTTGCTCTCCAGCACGGATTAGCTGCGAGAAGTTCGCGTATGGATGCGAGATGAGATACCCGGATATGCTTGGATATGTTGAATGAACAATCATGGAGATTTGTTCTTCATCGTCGATGGGTGTCCGCATTCTGGCTGCCATAGCTCGCCAACGTCCCACATAAGCTGATAGTGTTTCATCACTCCTTTGCCTGAGTGCTGCGAGGTCGGCTCTTCTGGGTGCCATGTTGAGATTGTATGCGAATCTGTCGACGAAAGCTTGGGAAAGCTGTTCCCATGTTCTGATGCGGTGGCAGTCCAATGAAGTGTACCAATCTAGGGCATCGCCCTTCAGAGATTTTTGGAACAAACGAATGAGGGCCCCTTCATTTCTTGCAATTGCACTCAGCTCTCCACAGAAAGCCTTGAGATGTGCTGTGGGACAACCGCTGCCATCGTATCTTTTGAATTTTGGTACCTCAAAGTTTTGAGGTACTTGAGCATCTGGGAAAGGACACAAGTCTCTGAACTTGGTCGAAGGTAAGTCGATTCCTTGCTGTCGCTGAAGCTGATTTTGCAAGATCTGGAACTGCTCCCGCAACTCGTCCAGTCCTGAGTGATCTATTCGAGCGACTGGTGCCTCCTGGAGTAAGGCACGTTCTTCTTCGGCATAGTGGTCGATGTCTTCGACCCTATGGGCTTGCTGAAAAGCAACCGCGGGTTGCTGAAATTGATTTGATGACTGAACTGGATTCTGATGAACTTGTGCTTGAAATGATGGTAACTGAACTGGAGACTGTACTGAAGGTTGAACTGGAACTTGCTGGAAATTGACTGGATTTTGCTGAATTGAAGATTGCTGAAAATTAACTGGATTTTGCTGAATTGAAGATTGCTGAAAATTAACTGGATTTTGCTGAATTGAAGATTGCTGGAAATTAACTGGAATCCCATCGGCGGGGATGTGCTGGAATTGAAAAGTGCTCCTGTTTGCAGGAGGCTGAGATGCTGGGAAGTGACCCCCTTGTTGGGTATTCGCCACTGTCCGCTGATTGATGTGGGCTTGACACTGACCCCCATTGTGGGCATTCGCCAGTGCTGTCCCTGTTGCTGGAAATTGAATTGAAATCCCATCGGCGGGGATGTGCTGAAATTGAAAAGGTGTCCCATCGGCGGGGACATGCTGAGATCTACTGAGATTGTTGTTTGCCAGATTGACTGGAGGCTGACTGGAAGTCCCTGCGACTTGGATGCTCTGAGATGGCCCCATTGTTGCAGGAAGGTATTGAGAAGGATGCCCATAGCAAAGGGCTGAGGAGGCTGCTGTCGGTAGTCTTGGGCAGACTCCGATGGTTGTGCTTGATTTGAACTGGAGGCCGGGAGGACCCGGCATGGTTGCTGAGATTGCTGAACGGGGCCAACTTGATTGTTGGCTGCTGCGGTGGTTTGTGCTTGCATGAATTGCAAGAGCATTTCTTACATTGCTCTCATTCCTTGTGCCAATTCTTGTATGATTGGCGTATTGTCAACGGGCTGTTGCGCTGGAGGTTGCGCTTCGGTCATTTCAAGAGCAGGGAAGTGATGAGTTTCTTCTTCGTGGTCGGACATGGCTTGCTGAGTCCGAGTGCGGATTATGCTGCGGAAGGGAAGCTGTCTCCGAACACGTTGAGCCCGAGGAGGCGCAATGGTGATGACTATATTCTTTTTGGGTTTTGGGATTTTTTATTTTTTTTCTTTTGGAATTTTCTATTTTTTTTTGTTTGGGTTTTGGGTAGAATGCTATGCGGATGAGATTGTATGAGGATTAGTGACTTTCAAGTACGGGAAGGATTCTGTTTTTCAAGTCGGATCACGACTAGTGGGACTAGCTTATCCCCAGTGGAGTCGCCATTCTGTGGACCCTCGCCGATTTTCCCGCGCTCCCACACGACGTCGTTCTCCCTTTCCTTTCGGAAGAAGAAGAAGAAGAAGAGCGTGAGTGCGAAATCGCCGTTTGTGCCACTGGCTTGCCTCGTTCTCGAGGGCTTCGTTTGGTTGTCGTATTGAGCTGGATGTGTTTAAGTGAATTTATATAAGACCAGAGTCACCACTAGCCAGTTACTTCGAATCTACAGTCGGCTAGACCCCGTAGAAACGTTAGAGAAGGGAATCCGAAGATTCCTTCCTCTAAAATGACTCCTGTTGATCTGCGGCCAGAGATTCAAGGTAAGGGATCACGGTTACAGGGTGGGAAGAGGTTAAGCACCCCACACACTGCCCGTACCGAAGTACGGTCTCTACTTCACAGAATCGATCGGATACTTGAAAGTCTAGTTTAATCCTCGTATATTCTCATGGATGACATGATGCATGAATGCGAGTCTGAACAGTAAGAGTTTCTGATGGGCAGGTTCCAACAACGGGCAAGCCCAGAGCGAACGTTCGAACTGACAGGTGCTTTATGCGAGATGATGCATGCTGTGTGCTTGAATATTCAAAGTGCCTATAGTGATATGTACGTGAATGCAGGTCTGAACAGTAATAGTTTCTGATGGGCAGGTTCCAACAACGGGCAAGCCCAGAGCATACGCTCGAACTGACAGGTGCTTAATATAAAGACATATGCATGTGTGTTTGAGTAATCAAGGTGCTTGTAGTGAAGCAGGGGGGTTGGAAGAAAAGTAAATGTTGCACTTATGCTAGATGCAAATGAGATGATGCTGGAATAGAGTGGCTGGATGGACGGAGGTGTCGCAAGGGTTAGCTTCGAGTGGCTGGATCAAGACTTGGATGGCTTGGGAGGCTTGGACCAGTGGTCAGGCTGGGCTGGACCTGGGTTAGACTCTCCTCACTCGGGCTCTCCTTGGTGGAAAAATGGGCTAAAAGGGTGGAGAGATGGACTCAGAGCTCTCGGGCTGAAATGGACTCGAATGGCCTGTTGAAATGAGAAGGGGAGGGGGGTATTTATAGCAGCAGAGAGTGGCAACTCTCGTAATTTTGTCCGGGCGGCCTGCCATGGGCCGCCCGTACGGCCGCTCCTCGGTTTCCAGCGAGTACGGCCGTTCCCTCGGGGCTGCTGTTGGACTCGCTGGTCGACTCAGTGAGTTGACTCAGCGGGTCGACTCGGTGGTTTGACTCGACGGGTTGACTCGGTGTTTTGACTCGACGGGTTGACTCGACGGGTTGACTCAGCGGGTTTACTCAGCGGGTTGACTTAGTGAGTTTGACTTTTTTGGGATTTTTGACTGGCCTTTTTTATGGGGGGTTTTTCAGGGTGGTTTTGAGGACTGGGTTGACTGGGTTCAGGCTTGAACTGGGCTATGGAATGGGGCTTACAAGGGTGAGTTTGGCTGAGTTTGGACTTGGGATTTGGGGGTATGGTCCTCCGTTCAACCAGCTATCTCTACCAACAGTGTAGCCAAAGGTGGGGTGTCTACAGGCTTGAATTGGGCTATGGATTGGGGCTTATAAGGGTGAGTTTAGCTGAGTTTGGACTTGGGATTTGGGGGTACGGTTCTCCATTCATCCAGCTATCTCTACCAACAATGTAGCCGAAGGTGGGGTGTCTACACTGGCTTAACTTATTTACCACTATTCAAGTGAGCTTTATTGGCTAATGGGATGGAACAGCCTCGGGACCTAGATTCTTATTTGGCACAATGTTTGACTTGGGCGCCAATTAGGTGTTACCCTGGGAACAGCTTAGTGGGTGTTACCCTAACTGTGTGGGGCCCTTCTTGATGTATGTTATATATATGGACACCGTTTATCTATTTTTTCATATCATTTTAGATGTGATCCAAAACCCTAAGAAGATCCAAATATCAGGTGGACCATACCACTAAAAACAGTGATGAATAAACTATTAAAAACGTTTTGTGGGCCACAAAAATTTTGGATCAATCTTATATTTATATTTTCCCTTCATCAAAACCTTATTGACATTATCAAGAGCTTGGATTGAAAATAAACATTACCAAAACCCTAAGATGGGCTCTTTGAAAATTTTAATGGTGGAGCACTCAATCACACTGTTTCTCTTGGTATGGTCCACTTGAGATTTAGATCTACATAAATTTTGGAATCTCATTCTAAAATGGGCTGTAGAAAAGGATGGACGGTGTGGATATACAAAATATCATCCATGTGGGCCATACAGTAGGGGTAATACTCACTAAGCTGTTCCCGAGGTAACACCTAATTCGCGCCCGTTTGACTTGAGCCTATCTAGCTCAGATTGTAAGGACCCCTTTAGAGAGATGCATTTCATTAGGTAGAATTAACACTATCATTGTACAATGATCATATGTCTAGAAATACTATATTATTTTGACCATTCAATCTCACGTTTGAAATCAAATTCTCTCCTTTGGAAAATATTATATCATGTGAAACCAGCATTTGTTGGACATTGGAATTGTAATCAATGGGCTAGATTTAACATTTGATGCTGGTCACCTATATTCATATGTAACTCTTGTGTAATGTGTAAATACACAGTGGGGCTCACAGATGTAGTGGATTTCAAAATCCACCAAAAAAACTCACTGTATCTACTGATGAGAAGGTCAAATATCTTAATTAATCCAATCATTCCCAGGAATTCCAAATCTCAAATGTAATGTATTTCCCACCTGATGAATTGCAATACCACCTAATCCTGGGGTTCCAAATAGGCCAAAGACATTTCATGGTTCCATCAACACACGTATAATTTAAATATAGTCACTGGATTTTGGGTTATATTTCAATGATCCAAAACGTTTTTGTATGGGATTTATTATGGATGGAGGATATTGAAAAAGAAAACAAAAAATAAAGATAATATTGAAAAGTTTGTTAAAATCCTTGATCACTTACTCTTTTCCTTGTAGGGCCAGCCCTCACCTGGCCAAGCGCTAGGGCTGGACGTGGAATGTGTAACTCAATATACTATTGCATACTAATTAAACTTTGGGGGAACACCATAATTCATGTGTCTTATTCACCCCATTCATTTGTTTTTTCAGCTCATTTTAGGGCATGAGCCCCAAAATTGAAGCATATCAAAAGCTCAAGTAGCTACATTGCAGGAAACACTGGGAATTGAACACCTAACATTTAAAACTTCTTGGAGGCCACAGAAGTTTTGGATCAAGCCGATATTTATGTTTTCCCTTCATCCATGTCTGTGTGAACTTATGAACAGGTTGGATGACAAATAAACATCACTGTGGGCCCTAGGAAGGTTTCAACGGTGGACGTCATTATCACCACTGTTTTCCCATGGCATGGTCCACTTGAGCTTTAGATATACTTCACTTTTGGGCTCATGCCCTAAAATGAGCCGTTTAAACAGATGGAGAGCATGGATAATACACATACATCACTGTGGACCCCCACAGAGGTTACTCAATGCGATTTAGTGTAGTGAGTTAGTACGCAACTAGGGCTAGGTCCAAGGGATTTTCAGCCCATTATGGCCTGGGCCCGCTAGGATCAGGGTTTAAGTAATCAGGGCTGGGCTAATGCCAACCTTAGCCTGGCCCTAGCATGGCCCATTGCCACCGCAATCCGAGGGGGATGCTCCATCTATTCAAAACACAATATCTTGATTACTGTCGCAACCATAGGACCGGCAACAGGCCAGGCTTGGGGTTGTCTTCCACTCGGATTTTGAACCGCTCGCGCTGTTTAAATTTTTGAATTTGCTAGGCCCAGACCCAGGCCCACTCAAGGTAAAATCTCTATTGCCGAGAAAACTCTAATACTCTGGCTGTGTTGGTTGATACACGGCCACTAGGACATTGTACACATTCCGTAACCAAGTGTCCACAATGAGAATATAGGAATATTCAATTATTCTGATTTTGGGTTGGTAACTTGAGTGGGTACTGCGTTTGGGATATTTTTTTTTCTATTTATGTATGCCACGTGTACAGTTGCCGAGTGCGTAGATATCCACCATCTCGATTGCACCCTTTTTTAATCCACTGCATATTCATTTTTACAGATCGTTTTTGTAACGCCCCCTTTTTTTATACACACTGCATATTCAGTTTTTACGTATCGTTTTTGTAACGCCCGTGGAATCACCCTTCTTAATACCCGTGCACGTACACATATAGCCCTATGACGAATAATCAACCATATTTAGTTTATTGATGCCATGCTTACACTAAATTAGAACTTAAATATGCGCATGAGGAGTCCAAACTGCTGCCCATTCAAAGACCGACATGCCCGAAACTTAAAGGGGACAAGCACGGGCACTTTGGAATAGGCACCATGTCGGAAGTGGCACTCGAAACCACACCTCAGCGGTATACTGTGAATGCAAGTACACTCGCATAAGGCCTCAACTAGGCAATCATTACAAATTACCCTTTTTCTGTGTAGGCCTCATGAATCCTTGCATGGTCATGAAAAGTGGGCCATAGACTCTAAATATAATATTACACCTGATCCTTAAATATTAGCCCTGATCGATGATCGGTGACCATCAAACAATTGTTGCCTCGGATTCGGCAATCGCTGCTTCCGATCAGTCCCAAACCACACTCGGATAAGGATGACACCGTGAAGAGGCCATCCCATAGACTGGATTAGTTCAAATGGGCCAAGTGGACCTCACATAATCAAACTGGGGACCAAAAGGCCATTTGCACATGACTTAAATCACCAGGGCTATATCTCCTAATTGCCCCACTTATATATCCCCTTCGCTCATTTCTTCAGCAAAATTATGAGAGAGAGGAGTTAGGAGAGAGAGGCAGCGTGGGAAAGAAGAAGAATTGGGAGAGGAAAGCTCTTGCATGCTATCCCACTAGCCTCTAGCTGCCCCCACAATGCCCTAGCCGGCACCGCTTGCGTTAGAAACTACCCCGAGCGCCGGTAGAGGTAAGCATAACCAATTCCTCCAAATTCTTTAGTTTCCTACCCAAATTTTTCCAATTCCCTGACATGCAAGCACCCTCTTACAGGTCTACCCAAATCCATCTCCAAATCAATGTGTGTATCATTTACCCATAGGTTGTCGTGCAACAAATATCAGTTGTAGTAGTTAACACCTTCATTTTCCAAGTTAAAAATGTCATGCTTGCTGTTGGTTGATTAAATTGTGACTAGGGAAGGCCGTAGGAATAAAGAGGTTGCTCCTTTAAGAGATTTGGACGATACGCGTACACTAGGACCATTTGCATGCTTATGACATCTTGCATATATTCTGATTCTACCTATTCGCTATACTAAATTGCTTAGGCTATATGTTTCTATATAAATTGTTGAGATTGTGATAATATGTCTTATATGGCAAGTGATATGCAACTTTTGAAATTGCTTATGTGGGGTTGTGGTCAGCCCATGTGTTGTAGATGAAAATTTTGGAAATCTGGATTTGAATGTATCATTAGGCGTAGTGTAGTAGTGCCCGACCCAGTGAAACATTGCATCGGAGGTGGCCTCAAGGGGTCAACAACCTCGAGATCAGGATGGTCGGTTGAGGCAAAATTTTGGGTGACTGGCTGTGGTTTGAGGACCACATGGGCCGCACGTGCTCAAGGTCAGTCCTTCCCTCGTTCTCTCATCTGAAGATCTCGGCCCACTATCGGGTCATATATATATAATCAATGTGATATGACACTTTAGTAGAATCCACGTACCTACATTACCCTCTGTTGGGGCCACTTACAACCATATGACTTCGCCAATCGATTGTGCATGATAAAAGGGAACTAATTAACTACTTGGCTAATCATTCATAGTTCTGCAAAGCATGTATTGTGGGCGGGTGATGGGGTGGTGCCCCATTCACTGGCGGCTCAGGTCTGTACGGGTATTGTGGTGGTGCCACTCACCGTCTGCTGTGAGCCTATGACCGAGCCAGTGTTCAGGCATGCACATTTATCTCATGCATTCATCCCATTAAATAACTCTGTGAGTTTGTATGTGATTATCTTTGAATTGTTGTTTATGTGGAAAGTGAATATATTAACTCTGCTACCTGTATTTGTAAATGAGTAACTTAGGAAAATGAAACCACTAAGTTGGCCACTCACTCCCTTTCTGGGACAATGTTTTAAAACACCAACCAAATGACTCGTGTGACTTAAGTTTATAGGAGGCGGTCAAGGCATCCAAGTGCGAGGACCTAAGGGAGAGCGCAGACTGGTATTTTCAGTATACGTGTGATCAAGACTATTAAGGAGTAGAGCCTGATGTTTTCTTTTGGGATGGGCACCTTCGCGGCATCTTTAGTTCAGCTTTTTGGCGGTACAACTGAACTTGTAGTAGGGACCCTATACGCCTCATGTAAGGAATCTATTCATGTATTCTTTTGGGAATTATATATATATGTATGTATATATATATATATATATATATATATATATATATATATATATATATATATATATATATATATATACCTCTTTGTTTTAAAAAGTTCTTTCATGTTTAAGTTGTTTATGCTTGGGTGATTTATCTTTATCTATAAACTATGCATTTAACCATACAAAGCACGTACATTGCATTATGTGGGACTCGGGATATCAGGGCCTGAGGGCAACCACAGGCCCTAACATCTGGGGTGTCACAAAAGTTGGTATCAGAGTCTGGCATTAGAAACAACTGGACTGTGAAATAAGGACCCACCAAAAGAAGAAGATGGAGAGTGGGACGAGTTATGTTCTAAACCTAGGATCGAATCAAGTAAGAAACTTCTGGGGATGTGGGTTAAAGTTCCAACCGTAGTTGGATAAGTGTACGACGAGAAACGCCGAGGCACTGAAGGGTGGCCTGGGATAGGAATGTAGGAGAGCAGGAGATAGGTAGAAGCAAAGAGGGGTAGGAGAACCCCTTGCCTAGAAAAATCCAGTCAATGGAGTACGATGCTACCGTGGTCCACATAGTGGTATCGCGTACAATTGCCCAAAATTGAGGAAATTTGTCCAAAGACATACGATGCCACCGTACAACATACGGTGCCACCGTGTCACAGTGTTCATATGTTTCAAAATTTGTCTAGAGACATGCGGTGCCACCGTGTACAACTGCCCAAAACTTAGGAAATTTGTCCAGAGACACAGCTTCATCGTTCAACATGCAGTGCCATCGTGTCACATTGCCCATGTGTTCCAAAATTCGTCTAGAGAGATACGGTGTTGCCGTAATACATACGGCGCCACCGTGTTAACTAGTTGGAGTCTTTTCCATAGGGGTACAATGCCACTGTAAGACATACAATGTTACTATACGGGCTTGGTGCCGCACATGCGAAGCCCTTTAAAGAGGGTTTTAACCCTCATTTTGCCCCCAACTTCTCCTCTAAAACCCTTTCCTCCATCCTCTAGCCCCCTAGGTTTCCAAACTCTTATATTCCTCCCCCAAAACCCTAGAACCCTACCTCAAACCCCTTGCCACTCCTCGAGAAGTCTCTCATAACGACTCACCTTTCCTCAATTGCGTCATTTTTCATGATCTCGTTGCTCATGGCCCTTATCCGAAGCAAGAGAACCGCTGTCTGACCTAACCACGGTGCGCCAAAGAAGAAGAAAAGAGACCAAAGAGCCTCCTCTTCAAGCCAACCCTTAGGAAGGTTTGCAGACGACTGGTGGTCTTTGAACGGCCAGTGGCGGACATCGTCTATGAGAAGTACGAGGCCCTAAATGCATTATATCAAATGGGGTGGGGCCTAGCCTTCAACGTTAAGGATCCGACAACCGTAAGGTTGATGCGCACCTTTTATTCCAAAATCCAGAACCCCTAGGAGGACCCTTTGGATTTTGATGTAGATTGTGGCGGCCAAGTCCACCACATCAACATGGAAGTGATTGCGCAAGAGCTTGGATTGCCTCTTGGGTCAATGTATATCAATGAGGAAGATTGCAAGCCCTACCAAAAAAAGTACGACTACATGTATGCGCTATGCAATTGATCAGCCGAATGGAGAACTAATGGGAGTCTACTGGCCTCCAGCATGATTCCCGAATACCGAGTATTACACCACATCTTCGTCTCTAACTTCTACACAAGGAAGGGAAATCACACAGAGTTGATGTACTTCATGGTCGAATCACTCCTCCAACTCAAGAGCGGCTAAGACATGTACTTTTCGACGCTCATACTACACCATATCGTGAAGGCCGCGGCTAGTCTTCATATTCCAGGCCCTGCCCTACCATTCGGGCGCCTTGTATGTAGATTGGCCAAGCATTATCGCATCTTAGGGCCTAAGGAGAAGGCAGAGCCCGTCAAGCCCCTCGACCTTGGTACCCTTGTCTGAATGGGCTTGGGACCAAAATCGCCGAATGAACCTAATCTGGTGATATTAGAAGAAGACGACGACGAAGAAGAAGAAGAAGAAGATGAGGAAGTGGAAGGGCAAGATGAGGAGTTCCAACTACCTTCGGACTTCGCAGCCGACCTGGCCGCTCTCAAGTGGAAAGTTGAGAAGGTTGACAAGAGGACTAAGAAGATGAACGGTCTTTTGAAGAGAATCTTGTGCTGCCTCGAGAAGGAGGAGGACGCACCTCCTCCCCCTTAAGTTTAATTTGTAGTTTCTTTTTTTCTTTTTCTTTTTTCTAATAGCTAAGTAAGGCAGTTAATCGTGTATGTTAGGGCTTTAGGTGAAGAATGATGTTCCCTAAGTAGGCAAAGTGATAGAACAATTTTGGGCCATGGTATGGCAAGATACAAAAAAATAATAATAATAATGTGAGTGTAGTGGTCAACCTTTGGGGTTTAATATGAAAAATACTTGGGCGAGAGTTAGTTTAACAAACTTTCCAACAGATTGACCTTATCAGAAGGCGCCTTCAGGCAGTACAAAGCCTCTAGAAAAGCTATGCAAACAAGCGGCGCCGACCCCTGGAATTTGAAGAAGGAGCCCATGTATTCCTCAAAATTTCACCGATGAAAGGAGTCTTACAGTTTGGCAAGAAGGGCAAACTAGCTCCAGGATATATCAGCCCATTCCAAATCTTAAACCGTGTTGGCGCTGTGGCATACCGGATAACATTACTGACTTCTTTGGCTAGAGTACACAACGTGTTCCACATCTTGATGCTGAACAGATTTGTGCCGGACCCGTCTAACGTCATAAAGTGGGAACAGTTTGAACTTCAAGAAGACGCTACTTACATGCTCCAACCTGTCCTCATCATGGACCGGCCGTAGCAAGGTTATTCCATTGGTCAAGGTACTTTGGGCCCACCATTCGGAACAAGAAGCTACGTGGGAAACCAAAGGCATCATTCGAAGAAACTACCCTCACCCTTTTGAAGAACTCGAAAAGGTACAATTTCAAGGACGTAATTATTTTTCTTAGGGGGTTAGACTGTAACGTCCCCTAGAATCACCCTTCTTAATACCCACGCACATACTCGAGCTTGTTAAGCACATATAACCCTGAACGAATAATCAACCATACTTAGTTTAGAGATGTAATGCTTACACTAAATTAAAACCTAAATATGCGCGTGAGGGGTCCGAACCGCCGCCCATTCTAAGGCCAACAAGCCTGAAACTCAAAGGGGACAACCCCCCGTGCTGCGCTAGACACTTTGGAATAGGCACCATGTAGGAAGTGGTACTCGAAACCACACCTCAACATTACACTGCGAATGCAAATGAAAATGAAAATGCAAGTACACTCGCACAAGGCCTTAACTAGGCAATCATTACAAATTACCCTTTTTCTATGTGGGCCTCATGGACCCTTACATGGCAATGAAGAGTGGGCCATATACGCTAAATATAATATTACACTTAATCCCTAAATGCTGGCTCGATCGATGATCGTCAAACAGTCACCACCTCGAATCTGAAAATCACCGCGTCCGATCAGTCCCAAACTGCACCCAGACAAGGATGTCACCATGAAGAGGCCATCCCATGGATTGGATTAGTTCAGGTGGGCCAGGTGGGCCCCACATGCTCAAATCAATGCTCAAAAGGCCATTTGCACATGACTTAAATCACCAGGGCTATATCTTTCAATTGCTCTACTTATATATAAGTCTTATTCTCAGCCCCTTAGCTCATTTCTCAAACAAAATTCTAAGAGAGAGGATTTGGGAGAGAGAGGGATAGTTGGGGAAGAAGAAGAATTGGGAGAGGGAAGCTCTTGCATGCTATCGCACTAGCCTCTAGCTGCCCCCACGACGCCGTACCCGGCACCGCTTGCGTTGGAAACTACCCCGACCGCCGGTAGAGGTAAGTATAACCAATTCCTCCAAATTCTTTGGTTTCCTACCCAGATTTTTCCGATTTCTTAACATGCAAGCACCCTCTTACAGGTTTACCCAAATCTATCTCTAAATCAAGGTGTGTATCATTTACCCATAAGTTGCCATGCAACAAATACTTGTAGTAGTAGCTAACACCTTCAATTTCCAAGTTAGAAATGTCATGCTTGCTGTTGGATGATTAAATTGTGACTAGGGAAGGCCGTAGGAGTAGAGAGGTTGCTTCTTCTAGAGATTTGGACGATACGCGTACGCTATGACCATTTGCATGCTCATAATATACTGCATGTATTCTGTTTCTACCTATCTACTATACTAAATTGCTTAGACTATATGTTTCTATATTAATTGCTGAAATTGTGATAATGTATGTCTTATATGGCAAGTGATGTACAACTCTTGAAATTGCTTATGTGGGGTTGTGGTCAGTCCATGTGTTGTAGATGAAAATTTTGGAAATCTGGATTTGGATGTATCATTAGGCGTGGTGTAGTAGTGCCCGACCCGGCCAAACATTGTAGCGGAGGTGGACACAAGGGGTCGACAATAGGGCTCTCAATGGGTCGGATCTGGATCGGATCCAGTTGGATCCGGCTCCAAGTCCACATATCTAAAGATGGATTCGGATCGGATTTAGATCCAACTCGGATCTAAAAGGTGATATCCATATCCGATCCATTTATAAATTGTTAGATCCATTTCCGATCCAAAATCCATATAACCATCAGATTCGGGTCGGATCTAGGTCCAAATCCACCTTGTTATACATCTAAAAAATTATATGATATAAAATATATAATATAATATATTTAATTTAGTAGAAAAATGATGCAAATCCCACTATTTACTATGGTATGGTGGACATGGCCTAAAATAATTTGTAAAAAAGATAGCCAGCATGAATATAACATATATAGTAAGGTGACAATGAGTCGGATCTTAATCGGATTCGGATCAAACTCAGATATGTTCCTGTGAATCCATATCCGGTCCATTTAAGTAATCGGACCTATTTTAAGATCCAAATCCGGTCCATTTAACTAATCGGACCTATTTTAAGATCCAAATTTGCATTATACGGATTCGGAGCGAATCGGATCTCGGATCTGACCCGCTCCATTGAGAGCCCTAGTCGACAACCTCAGGATCGGGATGGTCGGCTGAGACGGAATTTGAGGCGATCGGCTGTGGTTTGAGGACCACACGGGCCGTACATGCTCAAGGTCGGTCCTTCCTTTGTTCTCTCAGCTACTACCGGGTCGGATATATATATATATATATATATATATATATATATATATATATATATATATATATATATATATATATATGGGACGAGCCCTATAGCGTATATCGTATCGATCCCCCGAGTTTGATGAGCCGGGGATGGTGGTATGGGACCTGTGCCTGAGCTGTTGGCCTACGCTGGGGTAGTGCCTCCCCGTAGTGTCCATTGAGCACTCATGGAGGCGATGAGCTTACCACTTGACTATGGGGTAGGGTGACAAGCCCTATTCTGCCAGTGTCAGGCGCGAATGACGAGTTGTAGCCAAACCGGGCTCTCGGCGCTGTAGACCCAAGATGGGATTGAGAGGTTACTGGTAATGACATGCGCTCGCCCCACAGGGAGCCAGCTGGTCCCAATTGGCCAAAGTGATAGAATGTTGGTATGGTGGCTTCGCCAATTGGTTGTACGTGATAAAACGAAACTAATTAACTACTTGGCTAATCATTTATAGTTTTGCATAGCATGAATTGTGGGCGGGTGATGGGGTGATGCCCTAGTCACTAGCGGTCCATGCCTGTGCGGGTGTTGTGGTGGTACCATTAACCATCTGCTATGACCGATCCGATATTCGGTAGGGGTGTGCACTGTTCGGTTGGTTCGGTTTTAAGGGGTGATACCCAACCAAATCGACTAAGTCAGTTTTTAATATTTAACAACCGAATCGAACCAATGAAGCCTTACAAACTGAACCGAACCAGATAAATTTTGGTCGGTTCAGTTTTGTCGGTTTTATCGGTTTCCTGACAATGTTAAAAAAATTAAGAAGATCCAAATGTCTAGTGGACCACACCAATGTGAAAACTGGTGAATGGCCATTAAAACTTTTGTAATTATAGGCTTGTAATACCCCAAGTTTTCGAAAATAATTAAATTAACAAATCAGTTAATTAATAAATTATGTAGATTATTGTAAATTAATAAATTGTAGGGAATTCATGTAGGATTCTTTACTAAATTTGCTCAACACAAGCCCTAGATCAGTGTAGAAGTGGTAGGTTTATCAAAACTCACCATAAATACAAAAAAATATCATTGATTAAACTTAATCCATATAGACGACTTTAAGTGTACCAGTTTCTGACGATCCGTTTCATGTAAAACTTCATATAATAGTTTAGAGACCTAATCTAACCATACACGTCAAATTTCAGCCCTCCGATCATCTTACAAGTACCCTAATCAGAAATCGGGCCATAAGTGGGCCATCTAAACTCAGAACTGCACCAAATTTTGTGTCATATCCTAGAATCATGTAGTCTACATGATGGTCGGAGCAGATTGGTCATATAAATCATGGTGGAGCCCACGTGCATCGCGTGCACTACACGCGCGCGGTCAAACCGCGTTGACCGCGTAAGTCGAAGACGCGGGGCGTCTTCTTCTTCTTTTTCTTTCGGCCGTAGCAACAGCGAACGGCGCTGTTCGTCTGGGCTGTCCACGATGCTTATTTGTGGGCCACGTTTCACACATCTAAACCGTCCATTCTTTTAGTCTCCCCGACGCTCACAAAACCCTTAAGTTTCTCGATCGATAGTGACGTATCCGATCTTTTCCAAATTTCCTTTCGAACCAAAGAATCCCAAGATCCTATCCGTTGCTGTGCGTGGACGGACCAGAATCCTTCCGGGTATTCGTGTGGGCCCAACCTAGGTCCCCAACGGGTGTCATGTGTTAGAGACCTTCAGAAAGGAATAGTGTCATTCTCCAACTCAAACAGCGAAACCGGCGTTCCGTAAACGCTGACCGTCCAAACCTCCGGTTTGCGGGTTGTATGGCGTTGATCTAGACCGTTCATTTTCCTCCAGATGGATTTCCGACTCTAACTGGGAATCCACCCAAATGTTTCACAGCTGTACGGCGGCATCATCTTTCCCTTGCATTGGATGTAAACCACCTCAAACCGGGACCGTTCCTTCTTCATGTCCTCCCTGTTTACGGCTCCAAAACACTATAAAAAAACTCCCTGACTCCTCCCTGTTCCTCGTCAGATAGAGTAGTGAGAGAAAGAGAGAGAGAGAAAGAGAGAGAGAGAGAGAGAGAGACGTTAGAGAGAGAGAGAGAAAGAAGAAGAAGGAGCAACGTTAGAGAGACGCTGCTGTTTGCTCCTTCCACTGCTGGAGCAACCTTCCAGCAGCAAGGAGAGAGGAAGAAGAAGAGAAAGAAGAAGGAAGGAAAGAAAGGAAGAGAGTGAGTTTATCTCATATCGTTTTTCCATTATATTCACAATTTCTTTTTAGTTGAAATTGGTTTTGGATTTTATATTATATTTTAGATGGGTTAATTGTCATGCGAAAGTTACAATCTTTGTTTGGTTTTGTTTTAAACTATTGCTGGAAATTTATATAGTTTCATGAATTTATGGATTTGCGTGATTGTAATTGGTGCCTTGATGGGCTGACATTTGTTATATTACATTCAATTTGGAAGTTGGATTTTGAAGGGTTGGTTTTACAGTGATTTTGATAAATCATATGAATTTGATACCCGATTAAGGTTGTTCATGTGTGAGCTTATTTTTGAATTATCTTGGAAAGATGTTATGGAGTGTTGATTTGGTTCATGCATAGCACGATTTGAGAACTCCAGTTATTACCGTAGGGTGAGCACCCTGGTGTGTGCAATAGGCCCATTGATGATTGTTTGGGTGAGCGCCCAAGTGTGTGCAACAGTCCCTGGTTGAGCGCCCTGTGTGTGCAACATACCCTTCTGATAGTCCATCGATTGTGGACGGGTTGGTTGAGCTCCCTGTTGTGTGCAAGATACCATACTAGCGTAGCCGGTGGATATCAGATGATTTTGGCAGGTTGGGTGAGTTCCCTGGTGTGTACAAGAGACCAACCCTGCAATTATGAGACAGTGTAGGCCCGACTATAAACTGACCCTGGATGTTCTACTGATAACCGTACTGAGATTGGTGAAGCATACTTGCATTCCATGCATCATGTGCATGTTTAAGAGATTTTTGGGTTGATGAATTTACTATTAGATTGGTAAAGAATTGTACTTTAAGGGTTAAGTGATTTTCTATGTTGAATTACATGTGTTAAACTATATGAGAATGCTCACCGGCTTTTATAGCTGACGCAGTGTTATGCGATTAACCGTAGTGACAGGTGATGATTTAGAAGACTTCGAAGAAGCAGTTCCAGATGAGGGAATACTCTAGCAGATTTTTATTTGAATTAGATATTTGGTTTTTGGTTTGAAAGCATTGATGTAATAAGGCCCATTAAATGGCCATTAGTTTAGACAGTTTGGAATAATTTCATAAACACGTTGATTATAGTTTAATTTTCAAAGTTGGTTTATTTTTATTCCATATATTTGGTACCTTGTGAATGGAAAGGATAAAAGTTTCAGTTGTGGTTTTGAAGGTTTCATTCATAACACTCTTAATTTCGAGGTTTAGGTTATATACTCAAGTGTCGAATTTTAGGGGCGTTACACTACAAAAGTTTTTATTCAAGCTGAAAGTGAAATTTGACTTTTCCCTTCATCCAGGTCTGTTTAACCCTATCGACGGGTTGGATGGCAAATACACATTGCGGATCTTCTTCAAGTAGGCCCTAGGACATTTTTAATGGCGAGTGCTCAATCAACACTATTTCCTATGGTATGGTCCACCTAAGATTTGGATTTGATTAATTTTTTGGAATACATCCTAAAATGGACTAAGAAAAAGAATGAACGGCATGGATATATAAGATATTATCAAGGTGGGCCATACAGTAAGGGTAATGTATATATATATATATATATATATATATATATATATATATATATATATATATATATATATATATATATATAGTCGGTTCGGTTCAGTTGAAAACGGTTTATAATTTTCACAAACCGATAACCGAACCGACATTCTCGGTTTTTAATATAAAAAAACCGAACCGACCCAAAATAAAATGGAAAACCGACCAAAATCGATCTGTTCGGTTGATTTTATCGGTTTGGTCGATTTTTTGAACACCCCTAGTGTTCGGGCATGCATGTGCATCTCATGCATTCATACCATTAAATAACTATGTGTGTTTGTATATGATTATCTTCGAATTATTGTTTATGTGGAAAGTGAATATATCAACTATGCTACCTTTATTTGTAAATGAGTAACTTAGGGAAATGAAACCATTGAGTTGTCCACTCACTCTCTTTTTGGGACGGTATTTTAAACCAGATGATCCGTGTGACACAGGTTTATAGGAGGCAATCGAGGCATCCGAGTGTGAGGACCTAGGAGAGGGTGTAGACTGGTATTTTCAGTAGACGGGCGATCAGGACTATTAAGGAGTGGAGCCTGCTGTTTTCTTTTGGGATGGGTGCCTTCGCGACGTCTCTAATTCGGCTTTTGAGCGGTACAATCGGCCCCGATGTGAGGAATGTTATTCATGTATTCTTTTATATATATATATATATATATATATATATATATATATATATATATACACGCCTCCTCTTTATTTCGAAAACGTTGTTTCATGTTTAAGTCATTTATGCCTCAGCGATTTATCTTTATCTATAAATTGTGCATTTAACCATACAAAGCATGTGCATTGCATTATGTGGAACCCGGGATATTGGGGCCAAGGGCAACCATGGTCCCTGACATATGGGGTGTCACAATTTTAGGGGATGAGCTCAAAAAGGAGGCAGATCCAAGGCTTAAACGGACCACACCACAGGAAGCAAGCAGGGGTGACAATGAGGCCCACCATTGAAACCTTCCTATGGCCCACCATTGAAACCTTCCTATGGCCCACCATGATGTTTATTTGCCATCTAACCTGTTTGTAAGGTCCCATGGTTGTGGATAAAGGGCAAGCATAAATATTAGCTTGATTCAAAACTTTTGTGGCACCTAAGAAGTTTTCAACAATAAGTGTTCCATCTCCACTGCTTCCTGTGGTGTGGTCTACTTGCGCCTTCAATCTGCCTACTTCCTTGCTCATGCTCTAAAATGACCGGTGAAAAATAGATGGACGGCATGGATAACATACATAAATCACGCTGGCCCCCATAGAGCCCCTTTCAGGACCGTCCCTCTCTGGCTAGGTCCTGGAGGGGGTAGTACCCAATCTGCATCTTTTTTTCAATGGTTCCCTTCTCACGGACACGGATTACGCATTCAGTGTACTGAGTAAACTCTGTGGGGCCCACCATGATTTAGGTATCTTATACATGCCATCCATCCGCTTTACCAGCTCATTTTAGAGCATGGGCTTAAAATTAAAGTACATCCAAAGCTCAAGTGGACAGCACTATAGGAAACTTCTCTGGGCTATAAAAGTTTGGATCAAGTCGGTGTTTGTGTTTTTCCTTCATCCATGTTTACGTGATCTTATGAACAGGTTGAATGACAAATAAATATCACTGTGGCCCCTGAAAGGTTTCAACGGTGGACGTCATTGTCCCCACTGTTTCCTGTGGTGTGGTCCACTTGAGCTTTAGATACGCTTCAATTTTGGGCTCATGCTCTAAAAACAGATGGATGGCGTGGATAAGAAGCATACATCACGGTGGGCTCCCATAGAGTTTGCTCGGTAGGCAATCCGCGTCCCTTCTTACCAGACTGAATTGCAAATCAGTCCAACAGCCGCATTCCTTCTCCGCAAATGTGAGACTCCTTTTCACCACTGAGGAATGACCGTATGCAGCCCCACGCATATGTGCAGGACATCCAAGCCGTGGATGAGGTGCGAACAATCATGAAGATCACATGGTTGCTCCAAGCCTCTAATTAAGTCTGGTCAGGGTTTGGGCTGGGCCAGTCTATGTCTGGGCCCAACCTAAATTTGAGGCCTAAGAGCTTGCTAGGCCTAATCCCAACATGGCGTACAAAGCAAGCCTAAGCTTGAGCAGAAAAAAAATTGATTGGGCCCGGGCAAGCTCGAAAAATTGATAAAATCCCTATTTCACCTTGAATTTTCCAATCCACCTGTTTATCAAGTGGGCCATATGTGCACAAAGAAATAAACGTTTTATAGGAATGAAACCAATTTTCCCATTCACGATACATGGTTGCCTAACTATGGATTATAATGGCTTGCTTGTAGGATATAACACAAAGCGCTAGGCTTGGTTGGGTTAGCCTGAGCTAAAATGACTTGAGCCCAAGTTCGACTTGAACCATGCATGCTAGGCCCAAGCTCGGCCTAAAGCAGGGTCAGGTGTGCTACATTCCCAACCTTTATTCTAAAGATTTGAGAGGTAGCAGGAGAATAAGGGCCATGCATATGTATTCCTAGAAAAAGAAATGGGTAGACTGAATGAGAGATTGCATCATCCTTAAGACAACAAATGGCCCCACATAAGTTAAACTGGTAGTACAAAGAGTTCCAACAAGTTTGCGTATAGAAATAATCCATGCCCAATCCTAATATTATTGCTGCCCAAGAGATGCAATACTATTTTACAATCTGGACACCTTTTAGAAACAACTGGGAAAGATAGAAGAAAAGAGGGCAGTGGACTCACAATTTATATCCTTTTTTGTTCAACTTGCCTAGCCAAGAAAAATATGCTTTTTGGACTTGGCATCCAGCTTGATCATTTGTTTTTCGGGAATTTATAGGTAAGCATCACGATAGAAAAGATGAAGGAATGAATAATTTACAAGTTTTTAGACCACAACTCTTTATGAATCTTTCAATCTAATGTAGTTTTAGAAAAACAATTCACTAAGTAACAAGATGTGTAAATGGCGTTCACCTCAAAACACTGCTCAAGCCTAGCAGAAATCAGCGTGCTCATGATCCATACTTGTACGATTCATATGTTCAATGACTCTGTTCTACCGTGGAGTACTCGTGACTCTGTAGTGCCTTTTAATGCCATGCTCAATGAAAAAATTCTTGATTTCATTCCGCTTTCTTCCATTATCGATTCTCGGACGCTTATGGGGCGTTTAGATTGTAAGTTAATTTGGATAAGCTACCTTCCTACTTATTCAGCTGATAAATATGTTTGGTAACAAACATACTTATCAACCAAAAAGTAGAAAAGCATTTGGTTTCCAACATCATAAGTAATTATCCCTCAAATTTGCTTGGTCCCCCTCACATCCACCATCCATTATGTGGGGCCAACCTTTGATATGGATGATTCATTGTGTGGGCCCCACCTTTGATGTGGGCCATCCATCATATGGGGTCCACCGTGGATGTGGGCCATTCATCATTATGCCTGACATTTAACGTGCACCATTTATTATGTAGGGCCCACCTTTGATGTTAGTCATCCATCAAGTGGAGCCCACCATCAATGATGTTGTCCATCATGTTAGGCCCATCTTCAATATCCACCGCCCTACATGTGAAGCCCACCTTTGTTGCGGAACGTCCATCATGTGGGCCCCATCTCTGATGTCTAGGATTTCTAGTTCTAGGAAGAAGGGCAAGTCAAGCGAAAAAGCAAGTGGATCAGAAAATGCATCCTGTGTTGGTAGCAAGGGGCTGTCCATCATGCAGGCCCGCCTTGGATATGGGCCACTCATCATTAGGGTTGACCTTTGATGTGGACCGTCCATCATGTGGGGCCACTTTAATATGGGCCATCCATCATGTGGGGCGCAACTTTAATGTCCACTGCCCATCACGTGGAACCCACCTTTGATGTGGACTGTCCATCATGTAGGCCCCACCTTTGCAGTGGGTCGTCCATCATATCAGCCTGCTTTGAATGTGGGCTTTTTATCATTATGGGCCAACCTTTAATGTGGACCATCCAAACGTGGGCCCACATTAATATGGGGTCATCCATCATGGGGGGCCCACCTTTTATATGGACGGTTCACCATGTGGGCTCCACCTTCAATGTGGACAGTCGACCACGTGGAGCCTCATTTGATATGGACCGTGAGAGAGAGCCTCCTTTGATATGGATTGTGAGAGAAGTAGAAAAGTCATAAGTTAAAAAGTTAAAAATAATTACTTATTAAGATAATAAGTAGTTTTTGCTATACAAGTTACTTTTACAATGATGCTTACCAAACTAACTTAAGTGAAAAAAGTAACTTAATTACTTAACAAAGTTAAAAAGTAACTTATTTGGTGGTATCTAAATGGGCCCTTAGAGTTTACATAGGTTGGGACAACTAGGGGTTATGGCCCTAACAGTTTTAGTCACATTAAAATAGCCTTATGGGCCTCATTTTGGTCAGGTGGGGCCACCTGGCTCATTTGGCCCAATCTAACTCGTTGGGTAGCTTCCCCAACACCAAATCCTCCTATGACTACGATCTTGCAAAGATCGGATGCAACGATCGTCGGATACGGAGGCAGATCCGTTCGACGGTCATCGATCGCCGATCGGGGCTGCGAGTTTGTGGACATGTTCAATGTTATATTTAGACCTTAGGTTCCTCATCCCATGGCCATGCAAGGGTTCTAATGGCCTACACAAGAAAAGTGTATTTTATAATGATTGCTCAAGTTAGTCATGGTGCAAGTGTACTCGCGCTTGGGTGTGTATTTGCAGGATGTCGCAGTTTTGTGAATCTGGATGCCAATTATGGTAAGACACCCATTCTAAAGTGTCAAGCCCGGTGTGAGGGATGCTCTACCTGAGAGTCGGGCTTATCCGACTCGGATTGGGCAGCGCAACGACCTCTCATGAGTGTGCGTAGCGCCTCAACTAGAGAAGTTGTGGTTTGATTAAGCTATAAGTGCTTAATCAGTCGGCCTAAAGTGGTGTGTGCGTGACATGGCCCAAGCATATGTTTGAGTTTGAAAGTGAGTGATTTTATGGGGCGTTACCCCCTCAACACAACCCTTGGAGAAGACAATCGAAGAAACTGGTATTGTGGATGGACTCTTACAAACTCAAATGTGAAGATTTTGGTGGTATAAGGCTCTTTTTCTTCATCTTCTACAAAACTCTATTTTTCTTCTTCTTTCTTCTCTTTTTTTCTAAGAAAGAAAAAAAATTCAATGTTGCCAAAAATCTCTCCAAGTAAAAGCCATTTTTCTCTTATTTAACTTTGCTTAGCCAAAAGACCAAAATGCCCCCACTAGGGCCATGTGGACAAAAGAGATAAATTAAGTCCACACATGTGGGTCCTAACCGCATATGAGGATGACCCCCCAACAAACACTGCATTCATTTTCGATTTCCACGACTCATAAATGGATATGTTAACCTTTGACATCTAGAATTTGGTACAACTTGATTTGACCGTTTGAAACACAATTACAACATGAGCGCGAACATTGATCTTGTATTGAAGGCTTCTCAACCTTTAGCTCTAATACTAATTGTTGTGAAAAAATACATGTACAACATCGATACATGCAACAGGAAAAACAAAAGAAAAGAGTCCAACTAAAATCCAAAAGGCAAAGAGAACAAAAAAAGTTAAAAAAAAAGAAGAAGAAAAAAGAGGCACCATATATATATATATATATATATATATATATATATATATATATATATATATATATATATATATATATATATATATATATATATATATATATATATATATATATAGAGGATGGCGTATCAACTGGGCAGGAGTTGAGGGACACACAACTCACAACATAAACGCCCCCCCAGTAGGACACACAACTCACAACATAAATGCCCCCCCAGTAAGAGAATATATTATCGGTGGCATATTTGTTACTTCCGAGATTCGAACATAGGACCTTCCGCTTTGATACCATGTCAAATCATCACTTGGTCTGATAGAGAATAGCATATCAATGTATATAAATGGACTTAACACTCTAACAATACATACATACTACATCCATGGGGCAACATCACATTTTCACTCAAACAAGAGTAATTGGAAATGCAAAGCTTACCTTTCTTCCACTCTTTCAATGTAAGAAATCCTTGACTAAGGATTAGCCCATAGGATGATAATCACTTTATATACATGTTCCCTTTATATACACAACACCACAAGAGAGAGCACATGATCAAGGCTAAGGTAATCAGGCTTTACTGTACACACCAAATGTGAGGAGAGAGGAGGCTTTCCTGTGTACACATGTGCATGTGTATTAGGGAGAGCCACCATATTAGCGTAGTGAGAGTCAGTCAGTGCCTCAACACGCATAACTACCGTATAAGCGCCATGTCATACAACAATCAATGTAGCATCGACGGTTGGCTATGTACTCTTTCCCAGTCATATTGACCCGTGGGTTAGACCCTGATTCCTACCCTGGCTAGACCTTACACTAATGTAGGATTGATAAAACTTTATGATTGGTAAAACTTTTTAAGGCTCTTAAGCTCCTTGAAACGATGCTATACAAGCATAATGCTAATGATGTCAGGATACATATGTTTTTAAAAATATTTAGGGGATTTTCTACTTTACATCTCATATATATACACACACTACACCCTGGGTGAGCAAGGGGATTTCATTCTCACATATATCACATTTCTTCTACATCATCTTATAGTGGCATTTGTGCTTCTCTTCTATGTGTCTCCAATGTTGATCACCATGATATTAGTAGTTCATGATATTTACACGATGGGGCCAACCAGGTAGACTTAAATCTTGCAAATGCTTTCTAGATTGACACACGTTGAATATCTGCTCGAATGTGAACCCACACATTGGACATTTCCTCCTAGCTTATATCCATGGTAGCAATTTGGTCCTCTTTCCGCTTCCCGCATGGGCTGCGGCAGCAACCAACTTAAGATGAATATAAAATATAGGAATGGTAATCCAACTGATTAATCAAGACCTTGTGTTCTAACTAATGTGCTGTGAGTGTCAACAGGACAATTTTATGAAATTAGCAATCACCAGATTAGTGGAGTTGCTCGGCTTGTCAGGCCTAAGAGCAGGTTCCACCCATAACTAGCTTCATATCTTACCTAAAATGCTCACTTCATCTAACATTGACAAAATACCCTTCATGTTCCTATTTTCATGTAGCGTGGCCAACATCAATCATCATGATTTTTGTTTGAAAACATAAAGTGGGTCCTACTTGAGCGAGTTGGAACTCGAACACACTTTCTATGTGGACATATGCCTAACATTTGTTCCTGTGTGCAACCACACATCACATGGTTACGAACCAATAAAGATTCAACGAGCATTATTTAAAAGATGATTTTATTCATTTGAAAACAGGCTAAACCAATTTATTCTACTTTAACTACACCTATATGTGTGAAAGGTAATGATAATAAGATTCAAGACTTCAAGGCAGAGATGTAAAAGTGAAACATAAACACTAAAATAAATAAATAAAATGGAAAATATGTAAAATTAGTGAACAAAAGCTTAGAAAGTTGGGCAGAAACAGTGTTTTAAATAGCGAAGAGTGTGTAGCATATCCTTCACCCCTCTGAAGCGTGAGGCGTAAGCTACATAGCGTGTAGCGTAAGCTACACACTACTTAGATTTTTAATTAAGGTTGCACTTGCTTGCACCAAATTAGATGATTAATAATAAAATTTAACAAAATTTCATGATATTTGATACAACCAAATGCAACCTAAAGTAATAGCAAGGGATAATGATTAAGTATAAAAGTGAAGAAAGAGCAATAAAATTGATTTAAAACTATTTCTTATATTATTTTACTAAAAGCATTGAAAATACTAACAAATTTTCATTGAAATAGAAAAATGAAATAAATCATTAAAAATATTATTGATTTTATTGTTATAGTAAAAAATGACTTGTAATGTGAGCTATGTAGTATGTAACATAGTCTATGAAGCGTGTAGTGTATCTAGATTAATCATGTAGCATAGGCTACATGCAACTTGAGCTATTTTCATGAGCTATATAGTGTTTAGGCTATGCTATGCTACATAGTGTAAGCTATACACTACAGTGTAGCTATTCAAAACTCTGGGAAAAAATAAGAGCATTGAGAGGCACAAATGGTTTCTTTCATGCAAAGCTTGTAATACTTCTATTAGGTGGGCCTACATTATCAATAACTCAGATTGATCAAACTTATTAACCGTTGGATATTTGGACTGAGCATACTAATAGGCCCCATGGAAGTTGTGGTTAGTTTAAATACATAAAGGTGGTGCGATTGGACTCTATAAAGTATCAAGAATACTTCAAATAAATATATGGGCGTGTTTGTTTTTTTGAATATTTGGTAAATCCCTGAAAATGGGTTGTTATTACTTCTTATATCCGTTTGATGAGCAATGGAATTCTCATTTCTTAAAAATCCAATCCTAAAAAGACTCACTTATAATAATAGCCTCACTTTGATGTCTATGACTTATCCAAGCCGTCAATTTGTTTTACCAAATTTTTTTAGGACTTTAGCCAAAAAATGAAGTAGATTCAAAGCTCAAGTGGACCACACCACAACAAATAGTGGTCCATATAACGTCCACCATTGAAAGCTTTCTCATTCCTTGGGCCCACATTGACGTTTATTTGTCATCTAACCCATTCATGAGGTTACATAGACATGGATAAAGGGGGGAAAATGAATATCAGAGTCATCCAAAACTTCTATGGCCCACAAGAAGTTTTCAATGGTAGACATTCAATTCTCACTGATTCTTATGGTGTGGTCCACTTGAGATTTAGATCGCCCTCATTTTCTCGGTCATTCCCTAAAATGAGATGGTTGAAAAAATAAACAGCATGGATAAGTCACATACATCATGGTGGGCCACATAGTTTTTTTCCTTGGTTTTGGTGAATCGTGAAGTCAAAAAAGCAGTTGTCACTTGTCACACTGAGAGTGGTGCAAGAATTCCCATGGAAATAATAAATACTCATTTACCTTGATTTCGAAGGGAAATTTGAAAACCAAACAGGCCCTAAGAGTATTTCAGTACAACATGGACTCTTGCAGAAAAATGAACTCTTATAATGTGGACACTTATGGAAGAATAGTTATGATGGACTGAACTTCTGCAAACAT